>CM042010.1:153347906-153632906 GCA_023525715.1 Cichorium intybus | reverse complement strand
CATTTTATTCAGTATTTTTTTTTTCCGTCCATTCAAAGTAACAAAATTATTTTCGGTTCATAATAGGCGGACATATCTTAAAGCAATGGCATTATAAAATTTGAAATTATATTACTACTTTGTGTAATATGACAAAAAGATATCGACTACAACCGATTTCTTGTTATTCTATACAAAGAATACATTATTTAAAATAAAGTACTATTATATTTAAGCTTTTAATTACTACATACATGTTTCTTGTGCTACAATTCTATTCGATTCCATTCACACCGTTAAACAATTTAATTCTTTTGAACTCCTATCGGCAATCGCATTCTAATATACTTTCGAACAATACAAATTATTCTACCGCATTACATTTTATTAAACTTTCAACTCATATAAATGGAATTTAAAAACCAATAATGTTTGAATGCTCGAAACGGATCTACTCTCTACATAAACTTCGGTTTGAATTAAAATTGAACTTTTTCTCTGGCAAATTAATTACAAAACCTCTCTAGTGGTGCTGAAAAGTTGATACATTTCACCCATTGGTAATCAATTGTTTTACTTTTGAGAACCGAAAATTGACTGATCCTTGTACATGATTGACATCGATTATAAATGCCCTTAATTAATGCTCTTAATTTGTACTATTTCAAAATAGATATGATCACAGAGAGGTTAAAACTCAAGCGTGTCGATAGAAATAGTTCCTCATTATGATAAGTAACTATTGAGTCATAGAGTAGATGAAGGCGTAACTGATCCACTATTTTTTTCATAATAAGAGTTGAATTTTTACTATGAATGCATAAATAGATGCGTGACAAAAATTTCGTTCTTCTTTTCTTAGCAAAGTGACAATAATAACAATAATAATACATTGCTTGTTGAAAAGACTTGAGATCCATGAGTCTTGAATTTGAATTTTCTTTTCCATGGTTCTCATTTTTTTCTTTAACAATTGCTATTTGACATGCACAAGAGACGGTTTCCGTGGTAGGTGACACAATCATCAAAATCATTATTTTCTTTGAAATTTTGCACACCATGCAAAAAAAGTCTTTTGCAATAGTAAAAGAAAGTCATCAAAAGTTTAATTTATCCCCTATTGCAACCGAGACATTGGAACCCTCGTGGCTCTTAATAATTAATTTTGTTTTTCCAGGGTAAAAAAAAAAAATTGTGATTTTATACTTAAATATTTTCAACAAAATTATTAACCTTATTGGACGATATCCTTAAAACTGTCGCGATCGTACTGTGAATATCATCACAAAGAAGGCCCCGCTAGAAAATGGCACTCCAATCTTTTATTGAAAAAGTCCAAAAAATGTTACTTATCACTAATTATTAGTAGTTCTTTACCGGGCCCCTGTTAAATATTTTTGTTTTCTTGGTATGCTTTTTTACAAATTTATGCTGTTGCCTTGTCGGAAAATTGTCTCCTATCCCAACTTTTTCAACACTTTGTCATATTTACATTTTCCATAATTTGTCATTTTGTGATAGTCAGAGTGACAAGAATTAAAAACATGTCTTGCCAGTTCTAAACTGGAATAGTGATTGAATTTTGAGTTCAAGTCTAAAAAAACAAAACCTTTCTCTTCTTTTGAGTCTAACTAGGATAAAGTTTATATAACATGGTACCATTTTCACGACTTTAAGAATGCATATTTTGTAGTTTTCATACTAAATAAGAACAGACTAGATCGAAATACCATATGGACTGAGATGGTTTAACGTCGATTATGATTTGTTTTGATTTCCTGTGGGTCATGCGTGGAACATTGACCAATTTTTTTCCAGCATGAAATAATGGATTTGTTGCTTTTCAAACACACTCAATTGATTGTGCATTACTTTATCGCTATAGTTTCCCACCAACTTATCTCTATTTAGTTGTCAATAACATCTAACCATTTTTAATATGAACCGCATACTAGTTTTAAATTAAAGTATTTTTTTTTTGTCTTGTCTAATTTCTAATATCATATTTATTATTTATGAACTTCAAAATATTACATAAATTCTTATTTTTAATATTTTATAATTATTTTAAAATTTTGTTTTTATCAATTGAGTATTATACCATATTATAAATCTAAATTTAAATAATAGACGTCACAATAATACATAATTGCTTTGGTATGAATTAATTATTTAATTATTTACAGCTTTTACATATTAAAATAAATTCTAAATAATAATTTAGATAAATATGATATTTTGAAAGTTTATGAAAGGCATGGACAATATTTTAAACTTATATAATAGAGGTATAATAACCAATTGATGATAAAAAAGATTTCAAATGATTATAAAATATTAAAAATAAAGATGTAGACAAATATGACATTTCTTAAAATTTTATAAAGAATTAATATGATATATACAAATTAAGTTTGAGAGATTTGATATTTTGATGTTAAAAAATAACATATATAAAATTCTCCTTAATGAAAATGCCTCACACCAAAGTTTATTTTTCCACATAAGGTCCTTTAAGTTATATATATATACGTAAAGCTTATTTATGTGTATAAATTAACGTCATCAATTTACGAAATAGCAGTTAAAGTAGTCACTGGACTCTCGCGTATTTAACTTGTAAACATTCAATAAATATATATTTTATTAACCACATAGTTATATTTATATAATTATACTCTACTTAATGTCGTTGAATTTCAGTCTCCATAAGAAAAGGGTGGGGGATAGAACCACAAAAATGTAACAACTTTCTATATGTATTAATTAACATATTAAGTCGTTTTCTCTAGACTAAATGAAAAAACAATTTGGAACTCATGTCTCCTAACGTTACTCGATTCCCATTTATTCACATGATACCCTCTATACTCTGATATTAAAGGAGCAATATCCCATCAATTGTGATCACAATTGATCTCCTAAATCCAACTTAATACATTTTCAATTTTTCACAAAAAGAAAAAGCAGCAATGTTCCAATTAGTCAACAAGAGTGGATGATCAGTTTATGTTTTTCTATTTCAAGTGGAACACATGATTAGCATGAGCTAAATATAATATGCCCTAAACTACAAGCCTATTTTGCTTTGGATTTTAATACAACATCCATCGAGATAGTGACCTTAGGCCTAATTTAGCCTTAATCTCGAAGGTACCCTTTACGGTGGTGTTTGTCATGCAAACCACTCACTCCTCTGACCACTTTACAACTCATATATACCCATATGTTACTCAAAATAATTATAATAAAATTTTGTTTATTACGTTATTTTTTGGTAGTCGAGAGATGTTTAATAAATGGCAAGCACAAAAATGGTGGCAAGAAAATTACGACAAAGTAATGGAACTTTACAATGTCCAAAGGTTAAACCGGCAAGCATTTCCCCTTCCAACACCTCCAAGATCCGAAGACGAGGTGTGCATAAATCACATTTTATTTTAATTAATCTTTTTTTTGACGGAAATATAACGATTTATTTTTATTAATTAATTTCGTGATGTAACAGAGTAGTTTAAAATTTGAATGTATCGGAGACAGTCCAATAACACCACCGTTGAGTAGAGAAAGGCTACCTCGTACCTTATACCGACCAACGGGAATAATGGCATACTCATCATCCGATTCACTTGACCACCAAAGTTCAACCATGGTTAGGTCAAACCGGGACTCGTCCGGTCTAACCGCTACTCCAAAACTATCGAGTATCAGTGGGGCTAAAACAGAAACGTCATCCATGGATGCTTCTATACGCACGAGCTCATCACGTGAGGCAGATCGTTCCGGTGAATTATCGATTAGTAATGTTAGTGATGTTGAAAATGAATGGGTGGAACAAGACGAGCCAGGAGTTTATATTACAATCAAAGCTCTTCCAGGTGGCTTGAGGGAACTCAGACGTGTCAGATTCAGGTTTGCACACCTATTTTTCTTTTTTCCGAAAATAGTAAAAGGAACAAAAGATTATTGCATATATAATTATTAATTACACGGTATAATTAATTAATGTTGGATTGGAATGCAGTCGAGAGAAATTTGGGGAGGTGCATGCGAGACTATGGTGGGAAGAGAACCGAGCGAGGATCCATAAACAATACTTGTGATCAACAAAAGTTGATTTGGACGTGGGTTTGTAAGTTGAAAGAGATTTGAATATTATCTCTTGTTTTTGACACATATGATATGAAAAGTGTATTATTAAGTATATGTTGAAACCATATATATATATGTGGTTTTATGGTGGGTAATGATGGAGAACAAAAAGAAAGAATGTAATTGTTGTGTTGGGGTGGGAAGTTGGTTCGTACATTACTACATTGTTGAAGAATAAACAAAAAGTATAACTTAATTTTTGCGATGGAAAAATGAAATCTTCAATACCTGGTTTTGGTTTAAACTTTCTAAAATATCATATTTGTCTAACATAATCTCTAAATATATTATATACATTTTATAAGTTTTTAAAATATCATATTTGTTCAAAAAATTTAAATATTTTTAAACATTTTTATAATCATTTTCTGTAATTTAAATTCATTATAAATATAAGGAAAATCTATAATGATCGAAATACCACTACTTCTATTTGTTGGAACACTTTCAATCTTTTAATCGGACTTCTCACACAATGTTGCTAGAAAGTGGAAACACAATCATCATCACCGATTTCCATCTTCAGTTGATTATCGACGACAACTATGTACGACGGACGACAAATAAGTATGATAAACGATGGAAATTGGTGTGGATGATTATCAATGAAGATGTAAATCAGTGCTGAAAATGATTATCGATAATGACTAAGTATGACAAACGACGATTATGGACGGTAGACAACAACTATGGACGACGACAATTGCAAAGTTGCCCTTCCCCATGTTGCGTCGTTTTTGTTTCCACTTTCCAGCACCGTGTTGTGTGAGAAGTCTTATTGAAAAATTGAAAGTATTTCAACAAAATAGAAGTAGTTGTATTTTGGTCATTCCAGATTTTCTTTATATTTATAATGATTTTAAATTAGAAAAAATGGTTGTAAAAATGTTAAAAATAATAATAATAATTTGGGCAAATATGATATTTTGGAAGCTTATAAAAGATATATATGATATTTTGATATTAGGTTGGGTAAATATGATATTTAGGAAACATATTAATGGGGGGTGTGTGTGTGTGTGTGTGTCTATATATATATATATATATATATATATATATATATATATATATATATATATATATATATATATATATATATATATATATATATATATATATATATATATATATATATATATATATATTAATGGGGGGTGTGGGTGTGTGTGTGTGTGTCTATATATATATATATATATATATATATATATATATATATATATATATATATATATATATATATAACTTCTTACATTTTTACCATAATTTTACTTCTTATTTGATTCTTCTTCTCTCTCTCTCTCTCTCTCTCTCTATATATATATATATATATATATATATATATATATATATATATATATATATATATATATATATATATATATATATATATATATATATATATATATATATATATATATATATATATATACACACACACACACACATACATACAGGGCTAGGTTATATTAAGAACCACAATTATTGTGTGGTCGTAAGGACAAATCTGGTGCATAGGATCATAATTATCAATGATTGTGATTAATAACAGAATATTGATTTTTTTAATTAAAAAAATATCAACTTTTTAATTCTATCATTCTAAAGGGTAATATGGACTTTTTATGTTTTCAATTATGGAATGTGAGATTTTCATGGGATTAAATTTCGGAATTTAAAATTAATTTCAAATTCGAATTCGAATTTATTTTCAAATTCAAACTTCAATTTTGTTATAATTCTAATAAAGTTTTATAGTTAATTTCGATTCTTATTCTAAGTTCTTAATCACTTACATTCTATTAGAATGAATTACAAAAGCATACATCAGAATGCCCAGTATTCTTATAGAATGCTACTGAAAATTTGAAAGTAAGTTACAAAATCATAATTATATAAATTACAAAATCATATTTATATTAAAGTAAGCTAAACATTCTATTAGAATGAATTCGAAAACCATACTTACATCTTCTATTAGAATGAAGTACATAGACAAAGTTGTAACATTTTTGTATGTAAACATATTTAGAATCTAGAGTTTCAAAATATGAATGACTAAAATGAATAGAATATTCTATTAGAATATTATAGTAGAAGCTAATATCACATTCTATTAGAATGACTGACTTCAAAGCACATTCTGTTAGAATCACGTTTTGTAAGAATGACTGTGTTGAAATGAAACTCTAGGGTTTCTTCTCTGATTCTTGCATGTTCTAATTACACATAGAATTACCCCAAATCTGCAAGAATCATGACTCGTCTCTCCATAAAATCGATCCTATGTTTCGACCCAAAGAATTACCCAAATTCTGTTAGAATGATGACATTGAAATCAAAATCTGTGACTTTTTCTCTATTATTATATGTTCTAATTACACAAAAATTATCCAGAACCTAAAAGAATTGCATCATGCGTCTCCATAAAATTGATACCCATGTGCGTGTTTCCACCCTAGAAGAAATCAAGCAAGGGGTTCGATATTTTGGCGATGGTATAAGCTATTCATCGTGAATCACTGGTGGTGCAGGCTATACGAGATGATGATGGTGGTGGGCTGCATTGGTGTGTCACAGTTGGTGTATGTGACGGCAGAATGATTTGAGCATGTAGTAGACGCTATGTGATGGTGAAGATTACAGGTTGACGGCATCAGAGTTTAACTGGTGTTGTTGCTTGTGTTTACTAGAGGTGGTGGATCGTTGGCTATGGTAGACGGATTCTAATGATGGAGATGGAAGTTGAGATAATTGAGGAGTTAATATAGGACAGTTACATGTTTACCATGATTATAGGGATTAATTTTCCATAATTTTAAGATTAGATTACCATAATTATAGGAATTGAATTAAATTTAATTTATTGAATTATAAATCAATTGACAAATATACCCTTGGCTGATTCTCGTCTCTGATTGGTCCTTACGTCCACACACTAATTACAGTTTTTAATATATCCTAACTCCATACACACACATACATACATATATATATATATATATATATATATATATATATATATATATATATATATATATATATATATATATATATATATATATATATATATATATATATATATATATATAAATAATATCTAGTTAGGTTAGACAAGTATGATATTTTGATGGTTATTTAGGGCAGGTATGAAGTTATCCCTTCGATATATGATATACTTTCACAATTTATAAGATAGATTAGGGATGACTTGTTGGGGACTTGAGATGAATAGTTGTTTATGATATCAAGAGGTTTCCTTGATTCCTTGAAGGATCGTGCGATCATTATCCGAATATGATATTTTGACTCTATATCTAGGTATCATGAAATCTAGATTATGAGAATAATCCTTCAAGATACAATTTCGAATTGTGAAACTGATAAGAAACCACGAACTAGAGATTTATATAGAACTCGAATTCTTCTAATTACAAAAATAAGATTAATCAACATTTAAATATTAAAACTCATAAATATGGGATGACGGTTTTAAACGTAATGATCATGAAATATTATCCGAACCTCCTAACTTATTCAAAATCAAGATTTGAACTTCATTCGTAATCTAGTAAATTCACTATACTAAAATGACCTAGTGACATTAAAATCACCAACATTGCTCTCCTAATTTAGTGTAACCATGAATCTTCATAAACAAGAATGAGAAATAACCAAACTTATGCATACATGAAAATATCGAAACGATTGAATTTTCATATTAGTATATTACACATTCCAAATACTTGAAAATCAAGGTGTTCTAAAAATTGAACCCTTCAACCCATTTGAATACTTGAAGATAACTTACACATAAGTTTAATCATGTAGTTGAAAATTTCTGACACTATTATCAAGTTAAGTGTCCCAAATCTATTCTTGATCGTATAAAATCCTAACTTTCTGAAGCGCGACTACACTTCACGATCATATATGTAAATCCTTTCCTCATGTACCCAGTTACATTTCATCAAAGGAAGTATTAGTAATATACATTCAACCTTCCCACTATAAGTCTGAACACACTAACTTGTGATGATATACTATGTGTGTTCCAATTCGTAAGTGTGAGATTTCCTCATTAAATTCATCATCAAATGTCATATTAGAGGGGAATCGTGTGTTTTGCCATTAAGGAATTAAATGGACTTTAAACCATTCCCTATCAGCTTGGTCGAACCGAGATCAAAACTCGTTTTACACAAATTTGCACTCTGCACCTCATAACTTGTCTAAAATCAAGAGTTAAACTCCATTGATGATCTTGTAAATTTTAGGATAATAAAATGACATGGTGACACTAAAAACACCAACATGACTTAGCGAGAAAACTTTTTATAAAAAGGTAAGGATGAATCCCACTTGCATTGGAATTGTTGCTAAACTTTTAACTTTTTGTGGCTGTTTTTTCCCTAAAAGTATGTTTGTCGATAATGTTGGTAATTTTAGTGTTATCAGGTCGTTTTAATAATAATGAAATTTACAATGTTGTCAATGGAATTAAAAAACTTTGATTTTATACAAGGTGGGAGGTGCGGAGTGCACTTGTATATAGTTATTTGTCCTCGATACAACCGAAATAGCAGGGGTCAATGGGGTTGCACCCTCTTGTGGGGTCCTAGGGGTAGCGCCCTAGGAAAAAAACACTAAAATATATCTGTTGGCAAAAAAACACTGATAAAATCGATCTTGCATCAAGGCAACATGAGCTGCCTTTTATCACATAGATACATTTTATAATTTATATCTCCCTTAACCATTCCTTTAAAGAAAATCCATTTTTAGGCCAGGACGCTGGCAGCGGTCGAAGGGGCCGCCATTGCGAGGTTCAGGGTAGCGCCCCTTTCTTGGCTTTAACTTATTGAAAGTCATGTTTGCAAGTTGCTTAACTACCAATGTATTGATTTCATTCGTGGTACCTTGCTCTATTTCCTCCAATACACACACCCTTCAAATTTTAAACACGCAGTGTTAGCAAACATACTAGAAAAAATGTACATTATTAAAGAAGTCTATCTAAAATAAAGTTAGAAGTCTTCCATATGTACCACCAATAGGTGCTATGGCCTAGAAAGGAAAGGAAGTCTCATCGAATACAACATGACGGGAGATGAGTATTTAACAAGTAACGAGCTCAAAGCATTAAAAACCACGATGATTATGACAGATAGCCAAGGAAAACACATTGAGAATATCGAGGGGCTAATTTGTAGGGTGTGGGATTGTGGGGTAGCATAGGCATCCGAAGACATGTACATGAGTGTGGGATGGTGGTTTTTGGAAGAGCATGGTGAATGGAATTTGGTTATGTATTAAGAAGAAGGGTGTGAAATTAAAGATGTGAGTAGCCATGTGTAATGCTTCAACCTAAAAGGTGGTAGGGAGATGGGCTTGAAACAGAAGGTTGTGAATGATGTTGTTTATTGTGCAAATCATGCATTCCAACTTCTCATTTTGTTGGGAAGTGCACGACAGGAGAACCAAAAAGTTATATCATTTTGATTAAAGAGATTACGAAAGCGATGATAGTCAAATTCGCCTCTATGGTCACATTGGAAAGTTTTAACGTGTGAGTTGAATTAACTGTTGACAAAGGCATGAAAGTGTAAATTTTTTGCAATCACATTAGATTTATTTCTCAGTAGATACACCCAAATCAAATGTGACTAATGATCAAGAAATAAAATGTAGTAATAGAAGCAAAAATTTTATTACAACTGATCAAACGACTAGAAATTAAATAATTTAGAACATTAGTGCCAAGCGAAAAAGGTGTCGGGTATAAGTCATCTGAGCTATCGCGCATTAGTCGGATCTATCGTGTGCAAAATCCTTCCCAAAAAACCCAAATTTATCAAGCTCGATAGACACTTTATTATCTTTGGTAAATCGATGTACAAAGATAAGGTTCTTAATTATGTTGGGTGTGACAATGTCAATATGGAGGTGTAAGTAACGATGGTCGATTTTTAAAGTGGTGTGGGCAGTGTGTGTGAAGGGTTTAGATGCACAATTGCCAACAAGGATAAAATTTATATGACTGGTATTGTTAAAAGAATGGAGTATACATGTGTCAGAGGCAAGGTGCGATGTGGCCCCAATACCCATGTACCAATTTGTATCATACCCATCATTTAGTGACCTGGAACTCTAGGCTTGAACAAGGTCTGTGGGCTGATCTGGATACATAGGGGAAAATTGTTGCCTAGGCGAGTTAAGCATCGGAGTCAGAGAGGTAGCATGGAAGGCAGCGATGGGGGCTGTGAGCTGACCCCGGAATGAAGTTGGCGAGGATGGAGCTGGGCTAAGAAGAGTTGGAGCACGGTGTTAGGCCGGAGAACAACGCCCTTGCTGATAGGTGGGAAAAGTGGGCCGGAACACTGGCAAGGTCAGTAGAAACATCAATGGGTAGAGCTGCCAAGACAACGAGTATTAGTGCCAAGGCAGTGGCAGTGGTAATGCTGCAGCAGCGTCAGGAGGACCGACATGACATCGTTGTTCCAAGCCATGAGTGTCACGACGTGGTTGGTTAGACCGACAATCACCACAATTGTTATCGGAGTTGGACCGGGAGTTGCTAAAGGTCCAGATGTGTAGAGTAGTTGGGGATAAGGCGTGGTTCGAGTGAACTGGTTGTTGAGGCCGAGTGTAAGCTAGATGTTGTTTTTTCAAAAGGAGCATGAGCAAGTTTCTAGAAAGTTGGCAAGTGGGTCTCAGTAGCAGAGAATAGTTGCGATGTTTTTAAACTTTGTAGAAAGGCCAATAATGAGATACGTATCGAGAGTCTTTTCCAGAACAGGTGCGTTGATATTTCCTAGAAAAACGAAAATAACCTATATGTTTTTGACAATATTGAGATATGGTGTAGTCGCCAGAAAAACTATGTTGCAGAGTTCGTTGCCTAACTCGATCACTCGGGCATCACTATTGTCATGGAAAGGGCCTTGAAGCTTTTCAATACAGAATGAGTGGTTGCACCAGTTTTGAGAATCGTTACGAGAAAAGTTTGAGTTAAAGTGTCATAGATATACATATTGACAAGAGAGTCAAGCTTGTGCCATTTTGTGTCGGCATCATTAGCAGGGGCAGAAGATTCGTCAAGGAATCCACGGACACCGAATACAGTGCACTGTGTTTCAAAAGTTCCCGTCATGTGTCATACTTGAACTTGTTGAGATATAAGGTTAATCATGCATAGGATTTGTTGTTGTTAATGCATATGGTTTGTGGTTGGATGGTAGTGGATTGGTGTCTCCCATAGTATAAGAAGAGGAGAAGCTATAAATTGGAGGTCCGACAGGCACTAGGAGAGAGAGAGAGAGAGAGAGAGAGAGAGAGAGAGAGAGAGAGAGAGAGAGAGAGAGAGAGGCTATAACAACTATGAAATATTGCATTCGATTTACAATATATACACATAACAACTCAGAAATGGGCTACAATACAAACGTGGCTATCTGAATATAAAGGGCTATACAAATTACACTAGTAATATCAAGCCCAAAATTACAATATGAAATATTGTGAATAGGGCTACAATACAAACGTGGGCTATCTAAATATAAAGTGCTATACAAAGTACACTAGTAATATCAAGCCCAAAGTACGCTAGTAATTTAAAGGGCTATACAAATTACACTAGTAATATCAAGCCCAAAGTACACTAGTAATATAAAGGGCTAAAGGGCTATACTATTTTCCCGTAACTGAAACATTGCATTCACTTTACAATATATACACATAACATATATGGAATGGGCTACAATACAAACTTGGGTTATCCAAATCTAAAGGGATATACAAACTACAAAGTATACTAGTAATATCAGAGCCCAAATGTCTTCTTTACTCTTATCCTTACTAATCTCTAATTCTCCTGAGCGTACTAAGTTGCTCTTACCTAAGTTGCATATTAAAATAATATGTAAGAATGGTAACCTTTGTATGTTACTTATATAGACATCATAAAAATAATATATCAAACTGACACGTTTATATAATTTGGATAAAGCACACATATTGCAATATTAAATAATGTAAATAAACAAAAACAAACAATAAAAATAATATGATTATAGAGAAAAAAACATCTTAATTTATATTAAAATAAAGAAAAAAACACAATAATTGTAAAATTGATGTGACTAATTGAGATAAAAGGGGAATTCTATAGATTATTGGTTTTTTCAAGAACACCACACAACCAAAAGTAGGAACTAGTCATTTTCAATGAGATTGATCAAAACAACTTATCTATTTGACTTTGTTTTCAATCGCAGCATACCGGCTGCTTTTGTTGTTTAAAAACAAGTTGCCATATTTATATCAACCAATTGATTATTGAACATAAAATTGGAATCATTATACGTTAATACTTAATATAATCCACCAAGTTCTGCGCCTCCTTCGATCACTTCTTTCCTTTTTATCTGTCTTTTTTTTCATACTAGGACGTTCTAAAGGTACCCGATGGCTGTCATGATTGTTTTTCTTGTATTATTGTTTACCAAGCCTGGAATTTCACAGTTGAATGGCGATGAAAACATTGGCAATACACCCGTAAGATCATTCTGTGGCCCTAATCCTCCAATTATTCTCTCAAATTTTATCAACAACCGGAACTCTAGCCTTGCTCAACTTAGAAGCCAATTATCGAACAATGGTGTATATTATGCTAGGGCGCAGAGTTTAAGTGACGGGGACTCAGTTTTTGGCGACGCCCAGTGCAGGCGGTACATGTCCACTGCTCAGTGCGTTGCTTGTTTTGATTCTTGCGTGTCTCAACTCGTCCCTTGCATAACTGGCAATGGTGCTTATGCTTTCTCTGATAACTGCTTTGTCAGGTAACCTTTATTTTATCTACCATTGAATGATTAAGTAAACGAAGGTGAATGTGTGCTGCAAAATGATACACCATCCACGACTTGTAAAGGGAATGATACGGTATATTCGTATTCAATTGGTTGTTCGTTACTGAGGTTCTGGTTTACAAATACGTTTTAGTTTTTTATTTCCAAAGTATTTTTTCTATAATTTTTTAAATAATAGTCTTGTACGTAGTTATCAATCATTCTAATAAATTATAATATCGCAAGAAACTGGTACATCATCACTAATGTCATCTCTGGTCTTGTTTTTCTGGCTGGGACCGTAATAGTTTAATTATATATTACAACTTGCTCTATGAGGAATAATCAAATTAATAAATACTGGTCCATATTAATCACGTGCACGTTATGTGTGTAGTGATTACCAGGAAAGGCCTCGAGTGAGGACAGAATAACCAACCAAATTGGGTGGCGTCTTATTGTTTTCCCGATTGGTACTTGTTCATAATGAAGTACCGTCTACATCTAATTTGTATCTTATTTTATTGTCAATGCCGAAGAAACAAAGTAGCTAGCCCATGCATGGCCTCAAGCTAGAATATGTTTTTTCTTTATGATTCATATCTGAAGTACAATGCATTAAACTAAACAAAAAATTTATTTGTATAGAATACATCCACGTGATTAGTTTATTTTTACGTGATTAATTAGTCATTTAGCAACAACATTAGGTTGCCATCATTTTAATATCGTGTGTACATAGTTGGCATACCCTATATATATATAACCAATATCGCCAAGTATATTACAAGCATACCTACAAGTTGCCGTATCCTATGATGTATGATGCATCACACACTGTTATATATCAATATCATCCTTACACCATTTAATTTTCAGTTCCCTATTAGTACACACATATGCAGGGATGCTTTAAGTCATTATCGATCAGCATCACTGTTTGTGGGATTAAATAAAAAGGTTTAAATATCATTATAACCATTTTCTTCAAGTAATAATATTTAGGTTTGTAAATCGATGGACGAATGTAGTTTATTAGTTTTTCCAAGTAACTGAATATTCATTTCTATAAATTAAATCTTACCAAGCGTCAAAAAGGAGGTTCTAAGAATTATTATTCCTTTTTTTTTAGGTATGAGAACTATCCTAATTATTACGATAACTCTGCCGTGGCCGTGGAACTGATCACCTTCCTTCCGCTTGACATTTGTGGAAATCAGTCGGCATCTCAAACATCAGCTTTTACTGAAGCTGTGAATGGGTTGTTATCAGATATTAGAGTTGCTACTCCGAGAGCCCCTAACTGGTACGTAGCATCAACAAGGGAAGTCTCAAGTGAAAATAATACAATATATGGAGTTGCGCAGTGTGTTGAAAATACAAGTCAGGCCATTTGCCAAGACTGCATGAATACAGCCTATAGTAATCTATATAACTGTCTTCCTAATACAGAAGGAAGGTTTATTGATCAGGGTTGTTTTGCAAGATATTCAAATACTCCATTTTTCAGTGATAATCAGACGACGGAAATCACAAATTTATTAAAAGGTGAGGCCTCTTCTTTTATTTCCTTCTATTGCTACCATACTTAACTGAAACTTTAATTAAATTGATATACTGCTGATGACCGCCAAATAATTTCATAAGTGGTCGGTTACTCGGTTTATAACACTTGTATTATTGTATATCACAGGGAACTCAAATAAGGTACCCATAATTGCTGGAGCAGTTGGGGGTGTAGGCCTCTTCTTCCTTGTTCTTGCTTTGGGGTTATATTATTTTGTATGGAAGAAGTCAAAGAAGGCTGAAGAAGGTAATTGTATATATTAATGTGTATGGGGTACTAGTCTGTGACTAATCCCACAAAATATTACAATATGTAGCTGACAAGGCATCAAATACTACTTCCAAAGATATTTGTCTTAAATAAAATATTGCATTTAGGTTTCATGATACTAATAAACTCTGATTGTTTCTACGTGGTACCTAATTAGATGCACCAGAGCTCAAGGGGGCGATCAACTACAGTTATAAACATCTGCAGTCGGCAACCAATAATTTCAGTGAAGAGAATAGTATAGGGAGAGGTGGATTTGGTGAAGTGTTCAAGGTAATAGATTAGAGCCAGTTAAATGAAATGTTTTTTTCTATCACAAACCAAAGGGGACTATACTTTCCAGATCATTATGTAGTTCAAGGAACTGCACTGAAACTTATATAGTATTATGACTAATAGTTTATGTATGGTTTAATAGGCAATTCATGAAGATACGCAAGTTTTAGCTGTGAAGAAACTCGAAGTTCGTAATGCTAGAGCAAAAGCAGAATTTGAAAATGAAATATTGCTTATAAGTCAAATTCATCATAGAAATCTTCTACGTCTCCTTGGATGGTCTAGTGAAGGATCCAATCTACTACTTGTCTTGGAATACATGCCGAATGGCAGCCTTGACAACTTCCTATGGGGTAAGTTGTTAAAACATGAGGATTCACATGAAAAAATCTTAATATGCAAACATTTGGTAACTTATAAATATGTACATTGTAGGTCCAAAACGGGGAACATTGAACTGGCAACAACGATATGACATTATCTTAGGGATAGCTAGGGGTCTCTCTCATCTACACAATGAATTCCATGTAAAAATCATTCATAGAGATATAAAATCAAGCAACATTCTCCTTGATGACCATTTTCAAGCTAAAATAGCAGATTTTGGGTTGGCAAAGTTTCAACCAGATGATCAAAGTCATGTTGTCACCAAATTTGCGGGGACGTTGTAAGTTTAATTTGCAATACATTTTTCCTACATTCCAAAATATATATATCTAATCTGGTTCTTTTACATTTACTATGTATAACAATTATAGGGGTTACACAGCACCAGAATATGCACGTCAGGGTCTTTTATCAGATAAAGTTGACACTTTCAGCCTTGGTATCGTGATCCTTGAAATCGTTAGTGGCCAAAGGTGTAATGATGTGCACATTGTTGGACAATCCACCGATTACCTCATTGAACACGTGAGATACAAAATTAATATGTTTTTACTTTTATGTTTACTTAACAAAAAAAATAAAAAATAAAAATAGTACAAAGAAGAATCGCAAGGTTGCCATTTCAGTTTTGACATGGTACCTCGAGATGGTTTCGAAATTGACTATAATCTCTTGCAACGACGTACACATATATTTTCTACAATGTTGTAATTTTCTCAAGAATAGTTTTCAACTCTTAAACCATTTTGTTGCAATTGTTGGCAGGCATGGAAATTGTATGAGAATAACGAGCATATGAAGTTAATTGATGAGACATTGGATGCAAGAAAATATGAAGTAGAACATGTGATGAAGATCATTGAGATTGCTTTATTGTGCACCCAGTCCCCAGCTATTAATAGACCGGCCATGAGTGAAGTGGTTTTGATGCTTCAAGATGGACAATCATTTGGGGAGAGACATCTAACCAAACCTGCTTATATTGATCATAATCGGAGGATCCATATAGGCTCTATAAAGAATTCTATCGCCATCGATAATATTTCCCAAAAGCAAAAGGGAGTAAAGGCCAATGAACAAATACATATTAAGAAAGAGGATGACCAACTAGATACAATGGAGAAGGGGACCAACGGTGCAAAGATTTGATTATTTTTCTTAATTAGTGTTTAATAAGATTGATGATGTTCAGTTACATAGATTTAGAAAAGGAAAAAGGAGACTGACGTGGGTTGGTTTTTGCTATTTCTATAAATTCATATTGTTTTGTATATTTATCATTCAAGTTATAAAGTACAGTTTATTTATAGAGTCAATTACAGTTTTGGTCCCTGTGGTTGACAAGTTTTTGTAACTTTAGTCATAGTTTCGGTTTTTTTCACAAGTGGTCCTTATTGAAGGTTTTGATTTCAGATTTGGTCTATATCCTTTAACACCGTCCATATCCTGATTTTATAAATTTCTTGCCAGAAATACTAAAGCTAATAAATTGTAGGGACCATAAAGGGTCCATGTAGTTTATTAGCTTTAGTATCTTTGGCAATAAATATATAAAATTAGGAAAAGACAAATGTAGGGCATTTTAGTCATTTCAAACGCACTTAACAGAAGACCATTGACCGTGTTAAGGGATAGGGACCAAATCTGAAATCATCAAAACCTTCAATAAGGACCACATGGATAAAACTATAATTGACTTTTATTTATATGAGTAAAAAAGGGTAAACCAAACCCTCTAGACGGCACACGTGGAACCCACACTAAGGCCCATCACATGAGGAGTTAAAAGCGGACCACTAACAATTTTGGCGTGTTGTTTGAACTTTGAACGTCTAGTAGGGAATTCCACCCCTCAACTAATAGGCTATTATATAAGTGTAATAGGTTAAAGGAGGACAACTAAAATCATACTTAGATGATCGTTGATCTAGTATGTTCTATTTAGTTTTTTCATCCAAAAATGGTAGACGATTTTTGACTCACGCTCCCCCTCAAGTCGAGGTGTAGATATCTAATTTAACACATAAATTATCCAATGATTCACAAAAGGTACTCCGGGAAATTGGCTTTGTTTAGATGTCTACTAACCAAACTTTAAAAGGAACCAAGCAATCTTCCATCCATTAAAAGGGGCAAAACATCAAAAATTGGCCAAGTGTTTTACTGCACAAAACATGCACACGTCGTGCTCCTCAGTACAATGCAAGAATCGAGACGCATTTGTAAGTATGATGCTATTAAGAGATTAGAATGAATCGCAACGCGTTGAGCTCAAATGACACGAAGTTTTTAATGGTAGAATGCGATGCGTTCGTGCGATTGAAGTGACACGTCAGTCGTACAAATCAGTCGTCACTTAAAGCCCTAAGTCGGACATTTGGCTCATTTTATCACAAACACTTCGAAGAACAAAAGAGGGAAGCGATTCTCTAGAATTTTGTGAGCTAGAATCGAAGGGAAATGGTGAAGATTTCAAGGAGTAACACCCCCTACTTGATTTTGAAGGTAAATCTCTATTTCTCCTTAATAAATTCGTTCTAAGGGTTGGTTTATGTTGAGGGTTTATAAACCCTAAGTGTTGATAGATTGTATGTGTGATATATTTGCGGTATAATGAAGAAAGGAAAGTAGATAACCCGTTTATGATGGTTGGTTTTATGAGTGTAGCTAAAAATAGGTTTTGATCACAAACCCTAGATGTTGTAATGATAATATGAGTGCAACCAGTGTTATCGTTTGATGGTGAGGTTAGGACATGTGATAAGTCATGTCAAGATAATTACGTTAAGGGCTGAATGGCTTGAATTGGGACAGACCAGAGCCTGCTCAAACGCGATATGTTAGGCTAGAGAACACGACGCATAGACCTAGATAAAAAAATCAGCTAAATCTGACTTTGTATGAAGTCGTGATGACTATTTTAATATGGGGACAAATTGCAACGAAAAACAAAAAAATTGCACATTTCATATTTAAAACCCTGCTTTCTGGGGCTTGTCAAACATTGGATATGCAAGAAAATTCATTGATTCCAGAGCCTAAAACTAACTACTAGTTATGAAGTTTATTCTAGAAAAAAATCGGCTCAATCCAACTTCGTATGAACCCATGATGACAGTTACAATATGGGGACAAATCCAGCAAAAATAAAAAAAACTGATATTTTAGATTTGATATGCCGACTTCTAGGGATTGTCAAAACTGTGAATATGCAAGAGAATTCATTGATTCTAGAGCCTAAAATTAACTACTAATTATGAAGTTATTCTAGAAAAAAACCAGCTCAATCCAAATTCATATGAAGCCTTGATGACAGTTACAATATGGGGACAAATTGCAACAAAAATGTCTCTTGGTCGTTTTAAGTAGGGTTTCATACCGAGAAACCCTATAAAACCTGAACTCGAACCCGATTACAACTACTTCCTAGGACCAAGGACCGATCCTAATGTACATGCAGTTCTGATTTTCGAGTTCGATTCCTCGGAACCTGGGTCGGTTTTCGGTTATTGGTCTTTTAGGTTTTCAATTCTCTAACTACAAGTTTTGAACAATATCAATAATATGATAATATGTTTGGTTTTGTGTTTAATTTTGACTAATTACATTCATTGGATGGTACGAGCTTAAAGTCTTTTGTAAGTCTCTTAAAACTTCACTTAAAAAAGATGAACAATCACATATCAATGGAAACAAATTGTATGTCGAGTTCAAAATACTTCTATACCTCATGCCTAGGGAAAATATGAAGGCTAAGGATATTCTAATTTTTTTTAAACATGTAGATTGTTTCCTAATACATCTATAGCGTATAGATATTCGTTGACAATTGTTATTAATGTCGCATCTACAGTTAGAAGTTTTTCCATAAAGTTCTACTTACCATCAACAATGACACAATAACGACTTAATGTATTGCATTTGCAGTTAGAAGTTTAAAATTTATCTTCCAAGTATTTTACGAGAAGAAATAAAGAATCAGAATTTTATACTTCTTATTTTTAAATTTTACAAGTTTTATAGCCTATTTTATTGAATTGCACACAGCCTTGGAAATATCGTGGTCAGCCCTAAGCCCCTAACCCTACTTACAGAATTACATTTCTCAACCACAAATTTAGATGTAGAAGTAGAGAACAAATTGGTGTTAAAAATTCTACTCGTTATTATACTAAAAGTAGCATGTTGAATTTCCAATTACGCTCTTAAAAATATGGATTGTCGCATAAAAATTCTATTGATTAAAAACACTACAAAGTACAAACTAGCCGCTTGGGTCCGAGAACAGGACTTTTCAAACAGGGCCAGCTTTGGGGGCTAATCGGACCAGGACTTTGGGCCTTTTGGGCTTTGAGTCTAATGGGGCTTTATAAAAACTCTTTGGGCCTAAACCTGATTTGCAAGCTTAACCGGGTGTATAACTGTATATGGACCTACGGGGAAAAGTGAAAATCGAATGGCTCCTTGGTGACAATAATTGTTATAAATTTTTTTTATAGACCGTTCGAAAACCTCAAGAAACATATAGTTTTAAAAGGAATACATAAGTCTAATAAGCATTTAGCATTCCTAATTCCTTCCACAAGTACACAAAACCAAAAAAGTAACACTACCAAGTACCACCCCTGTGAAATCAAAACCTCATTTATCTGCAATAAATTGAGAACGTATAATTAATTACTTTCCATCGTTCAATCAATAATGGAGAACATGAAAAAAAGAAAAGGGTGAAATTACCATTATGGGTCCGGAAGAAGTCATGAGCAAGAGCACCAGTGGGGATGGACATGGAGAGTTGAGTTGTGGAAGAATCTTTGTTATGATCATCATTGTCATTATGTGGAGATTCATCAAAGAAATGATGCATTACTTTCTTCGGTTCATCTTTTCTTTCAATTTTTAAACCCAAATTATCATAATCATGATAATCCCGCTGTTTTGATTGGACCATTAAAGAAGAAGACGAAGAAGAGGTAGTGTTCATAGCCAGTGGTTCCAAGTTCCAAGAATCGGTCATATTTGTGCCACGTCCACAATTTTCTGACAGAAATGGATGTTCTTCCGTCTCTTCTTTCATCCCGTAACTAAGAAAATATTGGGAGGAAAATTAATCATCTTGAAATGTTTAACGATAGAAAAAAAAAATAGGTTACAAGGTATGATAATTTGATGGATCGTTTGGCTTTCGGTTCTAATTTTGAATATACGATTTGGACACAAAAAATATGAAACATTCATTAAATTATGGTGTTTAGTGACCTAATTGGTAACGAAAAGAGTTAGTTACCTAAATGATAAAAAAATGAGATAAATTTTCTCTTACTAGTTTTCAAAAACAAACCTAGAAAAATTATCAGTAAAAGCAAGTATTGTTTGTCTGGTCGAGGTGACTAGGCATGGACCAAAGCCGATCATCATATGGGCCCTATGTTATGTACGGAAAAAGAAACAACTAGGAAGCATTATCCATTTTTAAGTTACCATCTCTAAAAACACATTACCAAGGTAGTTTATTTAATAAAAAAAATAGATTTAATAAAACGAATTGTTTTTAAATGGAGAAGTACAATGAAAGAAACTGACAAACGGTCGAAACTATATCTTAATGATAGCATGAAGGTAAATTTTGCGTCTTGAAATGGTAAGATGGAAAAAAGTACAGGCTGTGAAGCATATAAGTTGATATGTTCAGAAAAGAGAATCAATTATACGACTGGACATTAGCATGTGGGTATCTGTACAATCATGACAAGGGATTAATGCATGTGTAAAGTTTTGACACTCCACAACCAAACCTGTTATCTTTTTCTGAATGTGATGAGTACCGCCTAGATTCCAACCAAAACCGATCTTGAGATGACACAACATTGCCAGGAGGTCTGGATGATGATAATTGGGGATAAAGGAAAGGTGAAGGGTAATTCATGGGTTTTGTAGAGATTGATAATGGCGGTGATGAATTTGTCGATAAGTTTACTTCCACAGGCTTTCTTGAACGATTTCTGCCTCTATGCATGTGCCTTTCACAGTATTTTGAATCGGGATACGCTTCTTTAGAACATCTCCATTTCTTACCGTCTGTTCTTCTGCATCTGCCTGGTTCTGGATCTATTTTCCTCCCGAATCCCATCGGGAAACAGTTCCATCCAACTCCAACTGCAGATTTAATGTATCAATCAATGGCGTTTTCGATTTTGTTTTTCTAGAAATTTGTTTCGGTTTAGTTTACGGGTCTCTGTTTTGACTAGTACAAGAGTTTTTTCTGGTACAGGAAATACTTCAAACAGTTGGCATGCATATTCGTGTTCAAAAGTTTTCTTCAAAACTGTTTTGAGTTTATATACTGTTTTCTGTTTTCACAAAGTGAAAAGAGTTTTTTTGTTACAGGAAATACTTCAAACACTTGGCATGCTTATCCATGTTGGAGTAAGATTTGAGGTAAAAACTAGCAAGAAAAAATACACAATTAGACGACATACTTGGATGATGGGGAGAGTGGTGGTGCAGGAGAAGTCTCGCGGAAGAATCCAAGCTTCTTTGGATGGAGAAGAGGAGATCAGGAGGAATTGGCATGCCGGAAATCATGTATTTGTAAACAAGCGCTTGGTGTTCCAGCTCTTGCCATTGACTTGAAGTGAAGGGAAAACGAGAATTGTCGTTCCTTGCTGTACTCATCATTTCCATTGCCGATCACCGAAAAGTTGAAGAAGTCGGTCTTCTTTTCCGGTGAAGAAAGAAAAACCCTGGAATTTCTGGGTCTGAATTAAGCTTCAGAAGGAGATAAAAATATAGAGGTCGTTTCTGAGAGATCTGGTATGCACTGTATTATGACTGCAACACCTCTGATGCGTCTTCTGCTGCTACTATGCTGCTTTTATGGCAGCACTTGTCCCTGACAAATATCATACGGAAACCCATAAAATAATGGAATATGCCACATACACACCTCTTCAAAATACTCCTTTTGTTGTTACGCATTTCAAGTATATTATTATTTGCTGTAGACAATATTTCATCATCAGTCCTTATAATTTACGAAAAGTATTATGTTGAGTATAAACTTTAGAAACGTTATATCGTTGGTTTTTGTGGTTTCTACACGTTAGGCTGCACGGAGTGGGAGGAGTCGATACCCGCGCCATCCGATTTGGCACTAAATGCCGACGGCAAATACCGGACCGTTAGTGCGGCATAGTCCAAGCGGCATTCTCAACGGCATGTTTTTGCCGCTACTATCTCTCTCCTCTTCCTCACATTTGACCATTATAATTCTAAACGTATTTTAAAATTTAAAAAAAAAAAAAACAAACTTAATGTTGCTAACACCATCCTTTATCAACAACAAAAACGTTTCTCCCATGTAGCATCAATGTCTCCCACTTTTGGGAGGCATCACTCCATATAGGCTTGTACATTTAGTTTTTTGGCTAACTTTAATGAAACTAACCCATAATTGTATGTAAAAAGATATTGTATCCTATTTTTTATATTTTGTATTATCTATTTTGCAATTCAAATTAAAAAAATTGTTAAATGTCTTTATTCAAGTAAGGATAGGTTTCATAGATGAACATCGTCTTACTGACTTATCTCCCACCACACCTCAGACAAAGAATCTTCTACCGCCCCCTCATACGTATGGGTTCGGAGAAGAAATAAAGGGTGAGCTTGGCCCTTCAATTTGATTTCCGTTTTCGATTTTTCAAGTAAAAGATTTTCCGAGACGGTATTTATCCCATTTTTCTAATTCTCAATTTGTGAGATGTTGGGCTTTCCTTTAGTTTGGGCTACCTTAAAAAATGAATGGAGCAATTTATATATACTAATGGGCTAACAAAATAATGATGCCCAACATGGATCTTTGCCTTGGGCCGTTGCCCAAGCTGCCCACCTCTTGGGTTGGCACTGGTGATGGGTGATCATTTACAAACGTTGAGGTGGCACAAAAAATGAGGGATGATGAGTTATCACACCTCCCAGCTTTATAGTGGCCTCACATCTACCTATCATCGTGACTCACCTTTGGCGATCCTTGAGTCAACCATTATGCACTTGTGGGTAAAACCAAATATAGAAAACGTCGATGCTATTTTTAAGGGTCTCGTGGTTAGAGTCATCGGAATCAGGGTTTCGAGCTCTTTTATTAAAATTGGCACAATTTTATAGTCACCATAGGTTCACCATCCGTTTGAAGCTGATATTGAAACATTTTTTATTCACCCCTCGTTCAATCCATTCTTCCATCTAAAATGGTCAACTTATGTTTGTGTTTAATTTTTATTAGGGTTCTTTGATTTTTTTTATTAAATATTTTTGAATTCTGTTTTGTGCTAAGCTTTAGGATTTTGATTCCATTGGTATGCACAAATCCAAAGATTTGTATTACATTGTGAAAAAATTTCGAGATCGTTCTTGTAGCTTCGACAATATCTCATTTTATGCATCAATTAAAAAAATTTCACATCGGGTATTCTGTAGTGTGTTCTTCTTGTGTTCGGTTGTTGGCACTTCAACCTTGATTGGTTGTTGATGTCGTTAAAGATTTTTTATTCCCATTTTTACGGTGAATATTTCTTACCATATTTGGTTGTATTTTATGTTTCTTAATCTTTACAAATAAAGAAAATGTCATCTTTAATTCCCTCTATACGATTTCATTTATAATTTTTTCTCGCAATATTTAAAAACAACTTTTAGTAATTTTGTTTTTAGCTATGTTTTTATCAATTTTCTTGCAATACTTAAAAAACAATTTTTTTCTTGTATCACTTGATTCATACAATTTAATTTATAAATGAATAAAAATATAGTTTTATAATTTTAGTAATTTTGTATTTTAACTATGTTTATATATATATATATATATATATATATATATATATATATATATATATATATATATATATATAATACAATTGTAATCACATAGGAATATCGTTGTAATCATAAAATGAATAGAATGCAATATAAAAATCTAATACAGTTGTAATCATGAATAAACAAAACATAATGCATAGATAAAAAATACATACAATTATAATCATAAATAATTAAAGCACAATGCATAGAAAACTATTCAGTACAGTTGTAATTGTAAATAAGAATACAATAACGCATAAATTAAAAACAATAATGTTCTTTGATCAAAACATCAGAACAAAACACTAGCAAATTTTGGAAATTCATTAATTAAACCATGAGCATTTCACCTAAACTTGTCTAGTCAAGATAGAACCGATAAACAAAACCACTCAAGACCAAACACAACATCTAACATTAAGAGGAAATGGTACTACCACATAAGATTGACGCTGATAGTGCCTAGTAATGTTCGGAATTTTACGTGTTATTAAGTCAGGTTTTAGTTAGTTTATCATTATTAAATGACTAATATCGCTCACTTTTTAATGTCAAGTATCTTGTTCGTGCTTTTAGTATAAATGTAGAGTTTAAAGTGTAAATTTGATGAAGTTGGAAATGAAAAACGATGATAAGACCAAAGACACACTCGCGTGCGACGCACGCAGTGGGATAAAATCATGATCTGAAGGAGTTTGAATTTCGAGAAGCGAGAAAACAGGGATAGGGTTTGACCCGAGACGCGAACAACGCTTATACGCGGCGCAGACAGGCAGAATTCTCAACTATAAATAGAGGCTCCTATGTCGGATTTCGAGAGCGAAGATTAACCTGTAGAGTGGAACTCTGGCTTCTTTGACTCTGAAACTCGTCGTTATATCAGTTTATACTTATAGTTGGTTCGTTTCGATTTTAGTTTCAATTTTAGTTTGCAAGTGCTCTTGTGTTTTCGAGGTTTCTGATTATAAAATTTCATTGATCACATAGTCTGTTTAGTTTCTTATTTCAGTAAGCATTCGACTCTGATTTCAGTTTGAATTAATAAATGATTATCTTTTTATTTGTTTTTATGAGAAAAATTGCATTTTAAGTTATATTGGCGTTTGATTGATTGTTCGTTCATATTCGTGCATATATTTGAATTTGAGATCGAATTTATAGTTGTTTAAGTTGTTTTGGATTTGATTTGCATTGATATTCACCAACTATAGAGTAACACTATAGCGCGGTTTTATTGTCGACACAAAGTGCCAACCAAGAACTCCTTGGTTCGACCCTTGCTTACCACCACTAGTACGTAAGGTTTTGATTTTTGACTTTTGACCGCATCAAGCATTGCGACGTGTCAAATTTTAGTGTTGTTGTCGGGGAGTTGTGCGATTGACACTCTATGTCAATTTTGATTTTTCTTTTATTTTTAGTTTGCATGCATGTACGTCTTCAAAATGGACGATTACATGTACATCAATCAAGATTTATGGTGGGAACCTGAAAGCCCGGTCTATGACCATTATGAGAATGATTCGTACAACGAGTCATTCGATGATAATGACGTGTGGACTAAGGATCCAATGCATTACGAGAATTATGTTGACTCATACTTTGTGAATGACCAATATCTGGACGATTCGTACAAGGCAAAGTTGGATCAGGTATTGGATCTGTTAACTGAAACCTTCCATATGGAGGGAAACAACGCCAAGGCACTTTCAGCAATGGCATAAGGTATAGTCTTTGTAAGTGGAAGGGCTGTAATATTAACATGATCTTTTAGGAACACCAAATTCACTGGTTCTGAAAATAACAGAATTTGGAAGTGAAAGTGTTTGACTAGCAAGACTTATTCCTTTTGTATGCAATTGTTTGGGGATATAATAGAACAATGGTAGGTTTCTAGAATCACATATTGCTTCTAAAATCGTGTAGAGATCACTTTTTGAATTTGATATGTTGAACCTTAATGCCTGGGTTTCACGAAATTCAAATTGGGATAATCTTAGAAGGACAAACTTGAATTCAAGCACAAAAAACAAGTTCCAGTTTTCGACAGTACGAGAGAATTCTTGTTATTTTGTATCTCAACATAGACGGTATCCCTACCTTTTAAATCAGGAAACTGATTTCAATAAATTAGGAGCAGTTATAGGGCATTTAAGGGTATTAATGACAGTATCAACGTGACCATTGCGTCAGCACGTGCTGATGCTAATGTTGAGCACTACAAAAGATGGCATAGCCCCTTGGACCCCGACAAAGGCTCTCCCCCTTGGATCCCGTTAAGGACTCTACCCCTAGGACCTAGCCCCCTTGATCCCCGCTATTTAGTCATATCGGTATCAACTTAGTCTGATACAAGTGTGCACTCCCGCACCTCTTAACTTGTATTAGAACTATAATCACCAACAACTACCTATATACTAGAAATATCATGATATATCAATATCAGGAAAAGAATGTTGTGTACTATCCTAAGTTTAGCAATGAAATCCTATTTCAAATAACTTATCGGGCGGAATCTAGAATAATGATATATCCAAACTTCTTATGTAGACAATACTAAA
This sequence comes from Cichorium intybus, assembly GCA_023525715.1. Lineage (NCBI taxonomy): Eukaryota > Viridiplantae > Streptophyta > Magnoliopsida > Asterales > Asteraceae > Cichorium > Cichorium intybus. The sequence continues at coordinate 153,606,012 of CM042010.1, read as the reverse complement.
ATCTCTATCATGAGAATTTCTAGTTGATTGTTTTTCATTAATTATCAAAACACATCCCGACTGGTAATCAAGAATCATCTTAATTAGTTTAGAACTTTGCATTATTGTAACATTTCACATTTATCTCACCACCTAAGCGTATATCCATAAATTAAGAATGTTTATTCATTTCTTCTCATGTATTAAGAATATTCATCACATCAAGTGGTATGCACTAAGATTGCATTGGTATCTACTAGTCATGTACTGGGAACACTAGAAACATTGTCTAGTACATAACATGTCATTCATGATAGATTCAATGACAGAAGCTAAAAAGAAAAATATTCATGTGGCTTACCTTACCATGTGTGGTAAGACATTGAAGATTGCTCAATACATAATGACATGTTGCATTTTTAAAAATCTAAACATGGAGTCTTATATCTTGAAACATTTCAATAAATTTTGTACTTTGACTAAGACTTATTCTCAGCTTTTATTTATCTGTATACCTATTGTTTCCTATACTGTAACCCATATATCTTTCATAGCAAATCAATTTTCAAGCCAATATTAACATCTTCCAAGTTTGGTATGCATTAATACATGATGGTTTAAATAGAAACTAAAGAGGACTTAATTTGTAATTAGGGTATTTTGAATTATGACTAGATAATTATCTATTTAATTAATAGATAATTATATCATTATTCAATATTCAATATTCGAATTACTTGGCTATCGAGTAAGATAATGAGTAGCCTATAAAAGGCACCCTCTCATGCCTCTCACATGACAACTCACGACACACACTCTATCCTCCCTTGTTTGGCCGAGAATAGAAACTCTAGCATGGGTTTGACTTGTTTGTTCATCAAGTAACGATGCTTTGATCTTGTTCTTGCTTGCTTAACTATATTGCTACTTTGGGATGTAACTATGATAGAGAGATTCGACTTTAGATTATTTTTTGTTTCTCCTTTATTATCGTGAAATGTAAACACACAAAGCCTTCTTGTAATTTAAGTTGATGCTTGGATGAAATTAACACATATCATTGTTGATCTTGGTTGTTTTGTTTAAATGTGCTTTAGTCTCTTATATTTTGTTAAAGACGTATGACGTCGAGAGGTAAGTCCACAAAATTATAGGCCGAAAATTTAGGGGGTTTTAACTTCATACTATTTTGACATGTATCTTTGGTAACATGTTATATCTCCGGTCTTATGAAGTTACAGACACTTGACGTCTTGACAAGTTATGAAGAGATACTTTAGGACCATTCTATGACTCAAAGATAATTTGATATTTCTTTTATTAGTTATGCGTTTGATATTGGTTGAACAACCCCCATGGTCCTTATGACATCATAACTCTCCCTTATACTTGTTGGATTAGGTGTCTAAGCCATGACTAATAATTAGTATTTATCTGATTAATAGTAGCATAGTCCATTTGGGTTGCCCTCATAGTTGGAGGATTGGCAGAAAGTCTGGTAGAGAGAAAGATTGGTTTATTATATGATTAATAAATCAATAGAAATTAAATAAATAGTTTATTAATATATTTAAGTGATAATATATTAATTAGAAACTATAATAATTAATTAGAAATTTTTCTGGAATTAATTGGAATTAATTTGGCAGTTAAATTAATTAATTAAAGGTGTAGGGACTAAAATTGTAATTATTCTATAGTTGAGTAAGTGGCAGTGTGAGTGACCATGTGGTGGCCGAAAATATATATATATATATAAATATATATATTTTCGAGAGATATATATATATATATATATATATATATATATATATATATATATATATATATATATATATATATATATATATATATATATATATATATATATATACTACAGATAAATGGTGTTTGAATGATTAAAATAATAGTTTATCTTAATTCGAATTCAAAAAGGTTTATCTGTAACGATTATCTGATCACCACATGGAGGCTATAAATAGGGAGACTCTCCCTAACCCTAGGACCACGTTTTTTGTACTCTCTCTAAAGGAATTTTCGGCCAAAGCCTCAAGCTAGGGTGTGACTTTATTTGAGGCAGGACAATTGTGCTGCTTTGCTTCAAAGAAATCCTAAAAGGTTAGTTTTTCTTATTTTATTCTTTTAGTTAATTTCTTCTGGCCTTCTAGGATTTGTTATATGTTTAATTAGAAGAAAACCTAGATCTATATAGGTTGCATGTGAACTTAGGAATTTTAGTTCATAGTTGCAGAAAACCTTTCAGTGGTATCAGAGCTATTCGGTGTGTTTTCTTGTTAAATTGCTATAACTGTATCCTGTAAATTAGGGTTTATTGTTTCTAAACCCTAATGTGGCCGTTTTGAATATTAGGGTTAGGGTTTCGAAAAACCATGGCCCCTCCCCCCTGCTTGGCGTGAAAAAGGGAATGGTTTAGTAAGCTTTCTATTTTTGGTAACTTTAATTGTTTAAATAGATAAAACCTTAAACCTCATATCCTAAAATTCGAAAATTAGGGGATCATGATAGGTTTAAATTAATTTGATTATTTTGTGACACCTATCTGCAAAATTAATTAATTTAATTAATTTTTTAATTAAAAGATAATTAATAGGATTTAATTAATTTCGATTTAATTGTTTTAAATTGCGAAAATTAATGGATAAAATCTAGAAATATTTTTAAAGGTTTAAAATATCAAATATAATTAATTTAATTAATTGGTTAATTAAAAGATAATTAAATCGGCTTTAAATGGTTTAATTTAATTTTAAAATTTAATAGCTTAAATTGACAATAAATTAAAAGATGAACCAGAAACAATTTTTTAAGGGTTTAAAAAATTACATCTTATATGTATGAGATTAAATGGTTAGTCAAATCATTAGTGGGCCTCATTCACGAAGCTGGTCTATAAAGTGGGTATAAGGAGAATGCCTATAAAATGACGGTCTAATGGGTGAACACTCTCGCCCACCGCTCGCCTGATCAGTGGAGGGTCGTTAGCCGAACAGGTTTGATAGGACCGCCTAATAATCACTAAAAGTATAATGATTCAAAGTACTAGAATACTTAATAAAACCCAAATCTAGTTACTTTAGGAAAAATGTGATTTGGTGCTAATCCATGAAATTGCACATTGGACTTTATGAAACATTGATGGAGCGTGTGTGGTTTACCGGCACGCCAATAGGGGTTCATAAAGAGATGCAATGGGTTTCCCGGGTATTGTCATTGTTGGTGGAGCGTGTGTAGTTTACCGGCACATCAATTAGAGATGATAATTAACCTGAGAGTACCAAGCTAATTTGCATGGTTATTCACATCCAGTTTGTGATCCTCGGCATCCCAGTCACAAACAGTGGAGCACATCCGAGATTAAATCATGCCATTGAAGAGTTTAATGAATCTCAACAGATCTAGGAATTTCATAAGATGAAATTGATAAGTGTTTATCTACCTTAATGACCATTATGTTGTGATTACGGCATCCCTCTTTATACCATAGTTGGGGTATTTTGGATCCTAGCCTTATTAAATAACATATTGGGTAATTATTTAAAAAGGACCAATTAAGCTAATAATTCTATTTTCTTTTATAGATGTCAAGTGTCAATTCTCCTCCTTCTCCTCCTTCACCCATTTCTGAAAGCCTCAGAATGCACCTGCTTAATATGGAAAGGCTGACTGGCCTCAACTGTAAGAATGGCTTCGCAATTGGATACTGGGTCTCGGCATTGCTGGCAAGCTACATCTCACTGAGTATCTGATCCCAGTTCCACCGGAACAAGTCATCATAAAAGGTTCTTATGATGAATCCGAAGAGATTCGTGACCTCATGCTATCAACCATTGACCTCGAGTTCCGCAAGGATTTTGAATCCTTGGGGCCATATGAGTTGATGCAACTGGTGGAGGAAAGGTTCCAAAAACCAGTTGAAGAGGAACGAGCTAGAATCCTCAGAAGACTTGCAGAGTGCAAGCTAAAGGGAGGAAGTAGCATCAATTCGCATGTTCTTCAGATTGAAGGGTACATAGGCGAGTTATATAAACTTGGTCATCCCATGAGTCAGGATGAGAGTGTTAACATCCTGCTCGCTTCGCTGACAAATGAGTACGATCTGTTCATTCAGACGTATAGAAAGGAAGACCAGAAAAAGACCCTCATGGAAATGCGTCCACTGTTGACTTTATACGAGTCACTCTTGGACAGGCATAGCTCCAATGGCTCAGCTACTTCTGGATTAAGTCCAGTGAAGAGACGTAACAAGAAACGGTCGAGATCGACTAGACATGTCTCAAACTGGGAATCCGCTAAATCGGATACAGTCACGGAAAGGTTGGAAGACGCTCCAACTCTTTTGAAAGCTCAGGTATATCTAAAAACCTCAAAAATCCTGTTCCAGGATTTCTTGATACATAATGTGACAGTCGCATTTTGGTGTGTATGCAGGGAATCAAGAAGGCACGGGACTCTGGCGTATAGGAGCACATTTGGATTGGATCTCCAGCTCGTGCAGATTTGAAGTTTAGATAGATATTGGAATATTGCTATTAGTCTTTAGATACATTTTTGACATTGTCTATTACATTGTTCAAGGATTTTATTTTTAATAAAATTGTCATATTTTCTTTTAACACCTGTTGTCTGAAATTATCCTTGAAATGTTATATGAATGTGTTGAATGTATGATTAGTAATAACTTGAATGTTGATGCATCCAAAGTGTTTGGATTCAAGAATTGTGTCATTTATGATTGTTAATACAAATGTTATAAGAATCAATTTAACCATAGGTCCAGTTGGACAGGACCTTGGAATCATTTGACTTAGAGTCACTTGATGAATTGATTTCTTAATGTGTCAAGAAATGAATCAACCAAAGGTCCAGTTGGACAGGACTTTGGAATCATCTGACTTGGAGTCAAAAGATGATTAAGTTCTTTATAAAGCACATCTGGCAAGAAATGAATCACCCAAAGATCCAGAGGATAGGATTTTGGAATCAGTTGACTTAGAGTCAACTGAAGATTGCAAGTCTTGAACAAAGTCATAAGTTTACATAGATATGTAAAGGACATTGAGATTAAGAGCAACGGACACACATGTTGTTGTGTATTGCTAGAATCTTGATATAGAACACAATTGTTTGTACTTCACGATGTTCATCATTCGGTATGACGAATATGACATTGCTAATCGGGATAAGCAATTGAATTGAAACCTCGAACAGTTCAAGGACTTCAAAGGAAGTACAAGTTCCACAGAACCTGAGCGATAACATAAACTGAGAAAAATATTTCACAGTTCATTCTCTTCCAAGAATATTAATGGTTATAATGTGTCTTAGGGAAGATAATGGAGCATTGGTCGAAACAGTTCGATCCTCGGTGTATGAGATACATTGCCAATTAGTTTCCAATAAGATGAACACTATACCAGTCAGTCCATATAAACCATACTCCGACCACATCCTAGACTAAGTAGGTCTTGCAGACACTGCCTGAAATGTAAAGCTGGGATTATCCTACTTGTACATAGAAAGTCCAGGGTCTTGTAGTGTTCATCTGAACCTCATGACCAACTGAACTTGATCAGCATTGTCGTTTCATTAGCTATCCCACTGTAACTAAAGAGCTCTTTTAGAAAGAACTCATGGTCTAAGGAAACAGTGGGAGTTGGGACAGTCCTAAATGAGTTTAGGATTAGCAATGAAAGAACCTTTTAGTCATCACTAGGCTTGGAGCAGAAATCAGATTTCTGCTTTACAACTGACATAATCTCCTCTTAACCAGCAGTATTGATCACCATCATAAGTAGTTGTGATCGGGGTGACATACTGATTAGTGGTAAAACACTGCAGTTGGTACAGATTTGCAATCCGACTACTTGGAAGCATTGGTGAGCCCGGCTGCTTCCAAATAAGAGGACCTTAGGACGAGACACGGTCTGTGTGAAAATTTGATTGATTTTACACCTGGTCTAAAAACCAGTGGGAGTAACTGAATCATCAAAAGAAAGCAACATGGACATATACATACCTTCAGAGCATCTAGTTGAGTGAATCGATACTCAGAGTCAAGCAATTGATTCCGAGTAAAGCACTCTCAATAGAAGATGAAATCCGAGAGGATTCTGCATGGCATAGTGTGAGTCGTTAGTGGAGCATGTGTGGTTTACCGGCACACTAATAGGGACACACATAGAGCATGCCATTACAAAAGGTACATGGCCCCGGGTTTCGTCCCACAGGCATCTCGCAAGAAAGGATATTCAGATTCTCAAAATATGCCAAAGGATTGGATTTTGAGAAAGGGCTGAAAGATTTCCATTAAAATGTCAGAAAGGTTTGGATTCTCAAAATGTGTCATAAGTCCTGGATTTTGTGAATAGCCTATAACCGTGTCAAAGCCAGTGGGAGTCGTCGTTATCCACTATCCCCACATGTGGGATAAATAATGGTTCTAGGAAACGTCTCTTTTCATTACGAAGTGTAATGACTTGGTGTTAAGAGACGGATCACTATGAAAGCCTTAATAGAAATACGGCATACTCAGGTGGTTGTAAACGTCTATGAGATAGATCCAGATTCTGCCAAGATGATCTTGATGAGATTCAAGATGCATAGGCTTAGGAAAAGTTTTTATTGTCATTGCAAAGTGTGATGACTTGGCATGAAAGAAATAAAGAAGGTGCAACATACTCATGTAATTCACATTCATTTATTGGAAAGATGAAATCACCAGCATAGACCTAGCCATTGTAAGCATGACCTTGATAAGATTCAAGATGCACGAGAAAAGTCTCCGAAAGGAAAATAGTTTTTCGAAAATCATGACACAAAGGATTATAAATAATCCTTGGATTTCGAAAGGGTTTGGAATAGGATTAGATCGGGTTCCACAAGTTTTGGATCGATCATAAAGTCATGAACATGTCCTGATAACTTAATGCTTATGGCATAGTAAGTTGGATTCATTAGGAAATGATTAGGGTGAAAGTGATAGTATTAATTTGAAAGATTTTCAAAGTGGTAATTATTAACATCAGGACATGATGTTAATGGACTTCATGGTTACAAAGTCTCGTTGGTATTCTGATGGAGCGTGTGTGGTTCACCGACACATCATAACACCTCGAAATAGTCTTAGGGTGCAGTCAAGTAGACTAAAGACCCCAGAACCATAGGAAGTCACAGTACACATTACCAGAATGGAGTTAGAAGAGAAATTGACAGGATAACTTATTGAGATGTTATCGGATGAGCATCCGATTGGATCATCTTTAATAAAGTGTATAAGTATAAGATACTTTGGATACATAGAAAGAGTGTAAGGTTCATTAAGACATAGTTGTAAAATTAGAATTGAAAGTTTAAAAGAAATCCTGAAACCGATAATAGTTTATGACAAGGTCCGACTTGGTGATTACCTTGTGGAGACTTGGTAATAAGCAAGAGTAGCTGCCAGTCAGATCTTTATGTTTCGCTTTCACATGTTTTACTTCCCGAATAATTTAATTATTCAGAAAGGTCCACAGTCGCTCATACTTTGGGAAGTAAGTATTGAATCAAGACTGTCGTGAATTGATTTGTAGACTGTCTAAGGAGTTAGGCATAGCAATAAGATTGCTACAACATTCATGAGTACTTAGAAATAGAGATTTGAGTATTGGATAAACCCACGCTCAATAGATTGCTTCATGGATTATATCACAAGCAATATTGAGACGATAACATCCTATGATCTTCAAGTAGAGTGATATGAGTTATAATTTACAAGGCAGTTGTTCATTGATAATACGAAAACGCATCGGTAACTCGATGTTATAAAACGTGTTGTTGTGAATGATTTGACTGGTAAAAGATATGAGCATATGAGTCGAAGCTTATTCGTTCCTTGAACCTGATGGGAAACAGATATCTGTATCTCGATGATTTTGAAGTTGACTAAAGTGCTGGCCAGCCTGGACTAAATTGATGTGTTGAATTAGAAGTTCTAAAGTCATAAGCAGAATCGGAAATCGGGGAACAGAGTATCGGACAGAGATTGATCTCAATCCATGTCTCGTGTCTGAAAATATCTTGTTGGACGAAGGATCATCTGATCACTTATCTTTGGACAGAACTGACTAGGTCAGAGTTCGGCAGCGGTTTCTAGGAAGCTACAGTTGCTAAATTAATTAGAGGGTAAATTGGTAATTTTAGTCATAAACTTATCCAAGTGGAAGACTGTTGGATTAGGTGTCTAAGCCATGACTAATAATTAGTATTTATCTGATTAATAGTAGCATAGTCCATTTGGGTTGCCCTCATAGTTGGAGGATTGGCAGAAAGTCCGGTAGAGAGAAAGATTGATTTATTATATGATTAATAAATCAATAGAAATTAAATAAATAGTTTATTAATATATTTAAGTGATAATATATTAATTAGAAACTATAATAATTAATTAGAATTTTTTCTGGAATTAATTGGAATTAATTTGGTAGTTAAATTAATTAATTAAAGGTGCAGGGACTAAAACTGTAATTATTCTATAGTTGAGTAAGTGGCAGTGTGAGTGACCATGTGGTGGCCGAAAATATATATATAAATATATATATATATATATATATATATATATATATATATATATATATATATATATATATATATATTCGAGATATATATATACTACAGATAAATGGTGTTTGAATGATTAAAATAATAGTTTATCTTAATTCGAATTCAAAAAGGTTTATCTGTAACGATTATCTGATCACCACATGGAGGCTATAAATAGGGAGACTCTCCCTAACCCTAGGACCACGTTTTTTGTACTCTCTCTGAAGGAATTTTCGGCCAAAGCCTCAAGCTAGGGTGTGACTTCATTTGAGGCAGGACAATTGTGCTGCTTTGCTTCAAAGAAATCCTAAAAGGTTAGTTTTTCTTATTTTATTCTTTTAGTTAATTTCTTATGGCCTTCTAGAATTTGTTATATGTTTAATTAGAAGAAAACCTAGATCTATATAGGTTGCATGTGAACTTAGGAATTTTAGTTCATAGTTGCAGAAAACCTTTCAATACTATGCTCTTGGGAACGAAAAGTTTTAGAGAGAAAGAGGAAATAGAGGAAACGAAAACATTGAGTCATTGGATTTTTTTTATGATAGTAAAACTATCCTTTTTTCATTCTTTTCTTCCAATTCGAGAATATAAAAAGGGTTGTACTATATGTACCCCCAATACACACATCCATGGAGGGTATACATAGTAATCGGCTTTAGAGAGAAAGAGGAAATAGAGGAAACGAAAACATTGAGTCATTGGATTTTTTGTTATGATAGTAAAACTATCATTTTTTCATTATTCTCTTCCAATTCGAGGATATAAAAAGGGTTGTGTTATATGTACCTCCAACACACATATCTATGGAAGGTACACATAGTAATTTTGTATGTGTAAGTTGCTTTTTGAAGGATACAGATAGAATCGACGTATAAAATTAAAAACCGTAGGTTTCTCTTTCTTTCCAACTTGAAAGAAATAATAAGCAATAACTTCTATTTCCTTTCTCCCATTTTCCTTTCTTTTCCATTTTTTCCCTTCTCTATAAACCCAAGAACCATTGTCTTGGAAAATTGGCGCCATACTACTAATCCTTCTATAATATTAATATTTTTATTTAGTCAACAAGTTTTCTCTAACTTGCATTTACTAGAAACATTTCAATACTTAACTTACCATTAAACATTGTTATCGAGTTATATGTGAAATAGAACATTGCATCTTCTCCTAACTACGAATACTATTTTTGTTAGTTTTGAAAACAGCAACGTACGTACTCTTATTCCTTGATGTATGCATGCATATAGCATACATTTTATCTATGGAAAGAAAATTTACCAAGTATAAACTTTATGTCTTAGGTGTCTTCTTTGACAAATAAATCAAAGTTTAAATATTCATATGTGATACATCTGGGTTTAATAGCTGCCGGTAGAAGAAGTTTACAACGTTTAGGAGGTAATATCAGAAGGGCAGAGAGTGACAGTAGAAAGTGGGAGTTCCGAGAGATGAACCACTCGTACGGTTTTTTCTTTTCTTTTCTACTTTTACTTTTTCATCTCTGGTTTCTTTCTTCTCACTTTGACAGTAAACAACCCACAATTCGACCTTTTCTTCTTTTGGGTTACTCCAACCATCCACCCATACCCTAAATGGTCCAACTGAAGCATGCTACTTTATGCTTTGCTGACTTGTACCTTACACTGCATTACTCCATCCACTTGGTTCTTATGAAAAGGGTGTGTTTCACCTTACCATAACATTGTTGTTGTTGCATTTCAAGGAGACACCAAGAAATCAAGTCATTTCCAAGTTGGTGTGCTATTAAATATATAATTATATATACTTATCTAGAAAATAACAAAAATAGTCATTTTGAATACATTACAAAATGTTCGTTCATTATATATTCACTAATTTCACAATAGACCCACTGTAAAATGATGTTTACCAAATAATTTTCTCTTATTCAAGCCATTTTTACATAAAGTTTCTCATTTTCACAGCGAAACAATTTCAGCTATCAACCGAACTCTCTGTTCGCCTTATAAGTATATTTTTACTGCCAAAATGCTTCCTCAAGAACCCCATAACAAAAACACTTCACAAAAAAATAATCCCATAAAATCATGAATTCCACATTAATATGAAGACTATTGCATTAAAGTGAAGAACAATTTCATATTAAATATATTTTTAAAATTTTTAAAACCTTTTCTTGGTAAGGACAAGACAAAAGGCAATTTTGCATAATATAATGATTTCTTAGTAGACGCATTACAAAATATATGATCATTTACGCAAAAAAGAAGTTGTCATTTTGTTCAAATGTGTCCTTTATTTTGGCAATATTTGTGATTTCGTCTATATTTTCAAAAAAAAATCCGCTAAATCCATCACGAATCCTCACAGTTAATTTACCATACATTTATTTCAAATAGTATGATGTTTGGTCCCACAAGTTCAGGGAAACAGCACAAAATGATCGTACACATAAATTTGTAATTATGGTATTTAACAAGTCTATTACATGCATTTTATCTAAAATGGATAACCTTTAGGCATTTCAATCAATATGGGAAATAGTATAAAGGTACCCATTTACAGAACAAAATCACAAGCACGATCCATAATGTAAGAGCATGTACTTTTTTCTGCTACCCAAGAAAAAAAAAAAAAAGAAGAGGTCACGAAACTCTTCCCATCATTAGTGCTTGTTTCTTTCACCTCTGTCACAACCACTACCATCCATCAGCTTTATTTCTTTGTACCAACTACCAAAATCAACCCACTATCTTTCTCTAATTAAAATAAGGCTAATCTCATAAACAATCAGTCTTCCAAGTTCCAATTGTACAAGATGGACACTAAATATTTTTGGGTTTTTTTTATGCACATAAATTCATAAACACTTTTAGATATCAAGTATTGCAACTACAATGGAATCAAATTTGAAGTTTCTCCATATCGAGTCAAAAAATGATTTACCGCGTTCCGAATCATCTAATGAAAAACCAAACTACAGTTTATTAACTGATGGAGTAAAAAACGATACATGGCTTAAAGATCAAATGGAGTATATTTGATCCCCCATATCATAACATTAAAATCCAATATAATTAGAGCCTACGAAAAATGACTTAACTCGAAACTAACGTGTTGAGTTGGGATTTCGACACACTTAAAAATTCTATATATAAAATATATGTGTAATTTGATATAAATATTTAATTTTATCTTTTATTTAATTGCCATAGACATTTTCATATGGGAGTTGATCCATACAAAATAATTTTTGGCGATACACAACAACAATATGTTTTTATGCATATTGTACAACTTATCTAAAGTATAAATTGTTATGTATGGCAACAAACTGTTGTGTACGAATCAGCTCTCAGTCCATATTATTTGAACTAACGACTTGCATTTATGGTTTTACTTTTTAATCCCGAATGATTGTTATGGTTTACAACTTATTTGGTGTTATTTTTTCTTAGACCAAGCAGAGCGTATACCCCGTGAGATGTGGGGTGATGATGTGGACACCGCACCACTGACGCGAACACCACTCCTTTGGGGCAACTCATCGCGGTATGAGACCCTTTACGGATTTCAGACACTAGAACCATCTCACTTTCTCTCTCTTCTATACACATATACATTTTTATATCTATATATAAAGTGAGAGGAGTGAAAGGTGATGAGTGATACCCATTTTCTAAATTTAAGGAAGTGAGGGTAATGTGATGTGACGTCTATGTAGTACTTAGAAGAGTGAATGGCGAGCAGTGATCACTTCCATTGGTCTTATATTTGAAATGCAAATGGGTAAATCCCTTCATTTAACACGATGTATACGACATTTGGCGTAAATCTAGAAAATGGTCAAACCCCCCCCCCCCCCCCCCCCCCTCCCCTTTCCGGCCTCACTTTTTTTAATATAAATAAATATAAAATATAAAAGATTAAATTTATAACATTTAATTAAGTAATACTAAAATTAATAAAAAAGAAAATGCTTCATTAATTCAAACTAATTCATAAATTAGAAAATGCATATAAAACATAATAAATTAAAACAATTTTACTTGTATCTTTTTCATTTTTCCTCTTTATACTCTAACACCATTCGTAGTGCTTCTCCCTCAAATTCGTCCGTTGGTATCATAGAAAATTTCATGTCTTTTAGTCATTTATATTCGCGTGCTTTTTTTTTTACGGGCCTTTCTTTTTTGGCCAGTTTTTCTTGTTTGAACCGTATTCATGCATCATATTTGATATTATATTGTTTGAACTTCGTTGATGGATTTGTGATGCCGACACTTTTGTACGATTGCAACGTATTAGACGAAGAGTCATTCATTTTCGCCTTATCTTTACAAATGGGCTACACTAATACGGGAAATTTAAGCTCGTCGTCGTTCAAGTGGGGGGGGGGGGGGGGGGGGGGTGTGGAGAGTAGAGAGTGTGAGGAAAGGGGTTTCCGCAAGGGGTAAGGTGCCACCTCACCTTATGGTGGATCCATATCCTTTGGTCCAATGTGAACCCATTTGTTTAACAAGTTAGTTTTGGTTGGAAAATTCCAACCCATTTAATTAAGATGGTTAGGTTGTTTGATATTCTCGATCCGTTTTGATTAATCAAGTCGACCCGAATCCAACCCTAATTCTATACATAAATGTGCTTCCATGACTTGTACTTGATGCCACGAGAGTCGGTACTTCATGTTCATGGTAAGTGTCAAATAACACATTATGTTCCATTCCAGTGTTCAACTGGACCACAACTTGCATTTAAACTTTATTTTTACCAACAAAACTATAACTCTCCAGATATATATAGCTTTTTCGTGTATAATAGGACCACCAAATTCATATAAATCTCATTCACTGGATAAAATTGCCTCTTTCTAAAGCTTCCGAAAGCATCAGATAACATAGTACACACACCCTCAATTATTTCTTTCAGCACACACCTAAAATCACAAAAGTAAATTCACATTCATGACTCTACTGACAATTGCCCTACTTATTTGGTGGTCGCTCATTAAAGTTCCAAATTTTCTTACCTCCCAATATCTTGGTTTTTTTTTTTTTAACCATTCTCTCATGGCCCCACTTTCTGGTTTCCATTTCTGAATCACTGACATGTATATATTGCAAGGAGAAATTTTATATTAAATAAGTTTCAGAATTTGTTTTTAGGAGTGTATAATGTTACGTTGTGCTGTTGTACTAATCCTTCTGAAAAAAAGATAGGACCAGATCCGTATGTACAGAGAAGAGTTGTGTCTCAACAAAAAGCTGCATCACAGTAAAAATAGAAATAAAAATAGAAAAACTTGTTAGTAAGGTTACAAGATTTTATACAATATGTTACCTTCTTTTTTTTTAAATATAAAAAAACAAAAATTAATCAGCGCACCTTCATAAAAGGTCGATCACGACTAGGAAAAGAGTCGATGAAACTTTCTTTCAAAAGTAAAGACACCTGGGGTGGGTCAAATTAAAGGAGTGTTAGATAAATGGAAAATAATGTAATTTAATTTGAATTTATACCGAGGTCTAATAAAACAAAAACCTTATCGTCATTTGATTGAACATTTGTAATTGTGTGAGAACGTAAGTTGGAGCAAAGAGAATCCAAGTAAGATCTTAATACTGTTAGAAATCCCTTTGCAGCTTCCACCTGTGTACAATAAAAATGATGCAAAATTTTTAAATGTTTAGGAACACATGTTTCAACTACTTAGGCCTTGTTTCTTTTTTATTCTTATCAAGTGCTGAATTGATAACGATATTTGAATTGATAAAGTGTTGCTGATATAAATATTGTTTCTTTTTTAAACTGAATACGCTGTCTGAATTTGAATAAATGACTAATTTACCCTCTTATTGAAAATTGACAAATAACACATTATCATTTATTTAATAACAGTTATAAATTAAAATTGTACATTTATCACATTATTTAAAAAAAATTTAAATAATGTAAAATATCACATGATTAGTAACTTAAATTAAACATAACTTTAACATAAGTTCAAATAATCAAACCAATTAAAATACTTAAAATTTGTTTTGTCTTAAAGAATGCTTTACAAAAACGTCATAAATAAAGACAATAATTATCATAATTAGAGAAAGAAAAATACGTTAATCATGCGTAGAAGAATTTTGTTGCAACAACTTTTAAGTGTGGAATCATTTAACCTTAATTCATTTTCGTAGTTTTTTATTAATTTTATTTTATTGTTTCCCATATTATCGATTTAAAAAAAGAAAGAAAAAATTATAATTACTTTGGCAGAAAATTGAATTTCTTAATTTACAAAAAGTGAGGGTAATTATGGAAAAATATATATGAAATCACCACTTAATGTTAAGGACACCCTTTTCATAACTTAACTCATTAAGATATTTTGTTAACATTAAGTAAAAAGGAAACACTTATATATATATAGCTGAACTCATTAAGTTTGTTATACATTAAGTCCATTAAGTCAAAAAGAAACAGCACCTTAATTTTATATTGGGTTAAAAGGGCAAAGGGTGTTGGTGTACCTGCACATTAGTGCAATCATGAACGGGTCTCCTTTTTCCTAAATAACTTTCTCCCACAAGCTGAGCGTGATATGGACTTAAGGCTGCAAATAACTCTTTGTGCCGGGGTAAATTCGGTAATGAAACTGATTTAACCTGACCAGGGTAAAAAAATAAGAGATACGTGAGTGAGTAGTAGTACCATGTTTTTCTTTAAGAAACTAAAACTTACCTGGTTCTTGTTTGCATCAACAAAAATAACATTTGCTGACTTGGATTGTACTTCAGCAGTTTTATGCTTCACACCAACCTGTTTAAAATATCAATACATCACACACCATAAAACACTAGCATTCTTTCTAGTTTCTACAAAACAACAAAAAATAAAAATAAAAACTTAATTGGCAACTTACAACAAATGGAACAGGTGCATCCAAGAAGTCCACCATGTCATTTGGCAAGACCTGTAACAATATGCATACACTTTTATAAAAAAATCATAAAGTGATAGTTGATAATACTGCTTTAAATAGATCAAAGAGGTAGTACCGGCATTAAAAAGCTCTGCCAGTGATACGGACGGATCAGGGGTATAATTGACAAAACCAAAGCGGATAATATTCCCTGTAGATTCAACAGATTCAAGTAAGAAAAACTAAAAACATTAGTGTTAACGTTAATATATGCATTAACATACCAGATTTGAGCATACAAACACTATTTGCTTTTCTAGCAAGGCACCAGCAAATATTGTCAAGACCTAATGAGAATTCCATTTATTAAATTCTTAAAATCGTACAGAGAATAATAATATAATAAATTTTATTATTAATATATACATGTTCAAGACGCAAGGAGCCACACAAGCATGCGATCGCCCAAACTGATAGAGCAGTTGCTTCTTCTTCCACTGCAAGTGCACTGTGAGCCTATACCAACAAAATCTTGATTATTTATAAAACAGCAGCAAATACAATTAAGGATTTTAACCGTTTAAAATTTAAAAATAAAAATACCTCTGCTAATTCAAAACTTGTGCTGCAAGACATCAAATCAATTTTTGAGCCAGCAATATTTAAAACTGTTTCATCGGGTCTATAAAATTCCAAAGGATGAAGGTGATCCAATGGGTGGAATGTAACTTTTGAGCCTCTTGCAGGGAGACGTAATCGGTTATATTCGCATATTATTTGTAAGGATCCATGATTATTTTCCTGTATAAATTTCATAATTTAGAAAAGAAAAAAAAAAGAGAAACTTCAATAAAAGGTCAAAGAACCTTGGCCCAATCAAGAATCTCATCATGCTCACTATCTTCTTGGCTAGAAAAAGATGTTTCCTCCATTTCTGCTGAATCAAGCTCACTCCTAAAGTTTGTTGTATCTTCAATAGGCGAGCCTTGAAGACTGCATCAAGGAATTCCACCACCATATTATCCAAATCACTTTTTAGAAATTAATATTTAATTAAATACCTTGAAGAAGATTCCGAACTGTCATATTGTTGATAACGTAAAAGAGGCAAAATCGCATTTGGTATTTGCCTTTGAGATGGCTGATCATTGTCAGCCACATCACAAACTTTAGAGACCAGATCATTTGTGTGTGTTTCAGTGGTGGGATTGTGTGTGCTTAGTTGGACAGCTGAATTGTCTTCTTCTAAATATACTTCAGAGGACTCAAGATCTAAGCCACTAATACTTTGTCTTAACCGCTCCAGCCTTTCTTCAGTGGAAATGCTACAAATAATTTCATATTAATTATTAAATATTAGAAAGGAAGAAGTCATAGAAGAATGTGACAAAAACAAACCTATTCAACACGCCAAAGTGAAGATCAAAAAACGGAAGCCTTGTAAGAATACAGTAACACCGGCGGGTTGTTAAAATACGGCGACTGGAAACCGGTCGAACAGGTTGCCCATCTGACATCATGGAAATTAATCTTGAAGGTTTTTGAACCAATTCATCCGCTACTAAACAGCAACCATATAGAACCGAATCATCTGCACCCTATGTAGTATTAAAGCTCAGAACCCACTAACAAAAATATTTTTTTGAGAAATTAGTTGTATGACTCTGTGGATTACCTGCAACCTGAATACAAAAGAGAGGTCACTTTGTTTAAGGTGTTCCTGTCCAAGAAGTATTTCATTCAGTTCACTCATTGAAGGAGTTCTTTCAACAGCATTAACCTGCAATTACAGACTATAGTTTCAAAATCTTGGAAATTGGAATAGACTGAAGATAGATAACAAATTACTGTTTCCTAACCTCCACTCCACCAGGAAAGCAGAATGAAAGGAGGTCCCTGTACTTTAAAGGCAGTTGTTTATCCGGAGGGTATACAAACAGAACCTGAGGGTCAAGATTTTCTACAACGGACACTGACTGGTGAACATTGACTTCGGAATTTCTGCCAAAGTACTGTCGTTCAAGTGAGTGGATATCACAGTCGGGATGAAGTCCGACCACTACAAAGCTCTCAAAGAGCCTTGATGGTTCCTTTAGTATCCTGCGATGCTGAAATTTTTTGAAATTATTGTCAATCATGAAAGGAATATGACAAAATACCCTAAGCACCAGGTCGTACAGGAGGAAGAACATACCAGGGACTGTAATTGGAAGCTTGCCCATTGACGCTTTTGGCTGGTTAATACTTCTGGGTTGTAGGTGCTTTTCTCTTCCGTAGGATGAGATAAACCTTTCAGTACTTTGTAAACTTGATTCTGAAGCTTTTGAAGATGGCCGCCACTGTCATCTTTTGATGAGTATAAAACTGATGGTCGTGAAGAAGGGGGAGTGCTAGCTGCTGCTGCTGCAGCCAGAAGAGCTCTAGTAACATCTTCAGTAGTCTGCATGAAGAATGAAGCACCCCAACCTGGGCTATCTGACTCTTCGTTCTTTTCCATGTGTGTAAATCCCCTTTTTCAAACTGACAAGATTGAAGTAGACTAGAATCTGGAGTTAAGTATAACGAACTGTCAAAAAGAAAATTCTGATTCGAGGAGATCCGAAGAACATTGAGACAAAATTGCAGGCAGAAATAGAGAGAGATTCCACATAATGGCTGACCACGCTTCATTAGGTTAGCCATTGTTATACAAACTATCGAGGAACTGAAGGGTAGAAACAAGGAAGAAAGCAGAGAGATGTTTCGCTCCTGTAGTCTGAACTCGCACAATTTCACTCGAATTATTACCATTACTCCTCTTTTAACATAAATTTCACAGGTTAAGTGCTATTTTTCTAAATCTGTAAAATTAACAACACGATAGCACCATGTGTAGTCCAAAACCTGGAAGGAGAGGACTAAAGGTAGAATGGAAAACTTAGATGCTTGTTGCCTCGCTACTGATCGATAATCCTTCCTCTAATTTAGTCGAAATGGCGAAGTTGCCCTTTGCCGTTTGCGCAATTACTAATACATGAAAACGTAAAAACCCCAAAATCTTACAGGCGACTTTCAGTAAAATTTGACGTAGAAATTTAATCTTATGTGTGTAAGATATGATACTTATACGAAAAAATCGCTTCACGTTAATTAGTAATTTAGTATGAGATTTAAGCAACAAAAATTGATTGTAAAAATCGATGACGGTAAAACAAAACTAAAATTCAATCAACAACAAGGAACTTACGGTTCAACACGATAAAAGTTCGAACTGATGGAGAGAGCCGCTGTATTTCCGCAATCAAAAGAAGCGATTGCGCAGTAAACGAATAAACTCACATGTAAACTCGGTTTTACTTATGGCAAATACATATGTGAGTCTGAAGATGTGTATGTCTCTGTAGTTTACATCGACAAAAGAGAAAGGGGACGAGAGATGAAGAGAAAAAGACGGTTTCTTCAGGCGGCCATACCAAAGGGAGAATGAAGCTCTGGGTTACAGTCAGGAAAACGACGATCAAGAAGAAAACAAATTACGCTATAAATCGAAAATTAATTTAAAAAACAATATTTTGGATACACTCAATAGAATAAGTCTTTTACTCAAGGGTGCATCATGCGTTCAGAAAGGATAAACTATTCGGAAGTTGCAAAAAGTTAACTCAAATTTAAAAACATAAAAAATGGCTTAGTATTTAATTAGATGGTTTACATTAACGGTTAGACCATCGGGTATGGGTATCATGAGGTCCTTTCGTGGTTACTATGGCACCCAACAATATTGTGCACATCAAATATGTGTTTAGTGGTGCCTAGTGGTCATGACCACGAAGAACACAATCAATCAAAAAAAAAAAGTTTAGCTATTATAAGGTGGATTATTGAACTATCTTATCCAATTATTTAAATTCTTTTAAATTGAAAATGATGGTGTTGTGTAGTGGATATGTGAAACTCATATAGTGTTTGTGTGATGATGATATGACAGGGACATGACACCTACTATATGATTACATGATGTGGTGTAGTAGGTATACCTGATGACCTTAGGCCTTTGGATATGCACCCTACATAGAGGACATGATGATGATGTGACAGCAAAATCACGCCATGTACACCACCTCCTCTTGCATAAGAGATGGCATGGCATGTGTGGTCGGAATGAGGATGCGATGATGATGTGTCGGGAATAACGCCATGTACACCGTCTCCTGTTGCATAGGAGATGTCATGTGTGGTCGGATTTGGCACGAGTGAGGGCTCACTACTTTAGGATCACCTCTCTCTCTCTCTCTCTCTCTCTCTCTCTCTCTCTCTCTCTCTGGTATTTAATTTAAAACAATAAAATTAAAATATGCGACATGAAGTAGTGAATATTTCTTAGGTAAAATTGGTGAAGAAGCGATGAATAAACACCTTACATACATTTTAAATTTTGATTACAATGTCTTGTAAAAGCCCAATGTTGATCCCATCTTCAATCTTTAACTAAATCTTCTAATCATAACCCATGTTAAAATAATATATTAGAATTTAGAATCTAGTGAGCATTATGAGAGCCAGCTTTTGAGGGTGTTAGATAAGGACAACAATTAAAACCCAATGTCAAACCCTAAAAATGTTTCAAACCACATTAAAGGATTAATCAGCATAATATTTGGTGAAAGAAACATATAATTATAAGTATTGTTAAAACATCATAAAAATCATCAAAATAAAAAAAATGCATATGCTTTTAAATCTCAAACTCGTAGTTCAAACACATAAATGATGGCTAAATGTCGGGCATGTGTCAGGGTATCACATAGCACACCCACAATTTTTATACCCTTTGGGCCTGTCTGACGCCTACTGATAAGACATTGGTAAATGAAGCTGATGGGTTGTGAGTGTTTAAATATAAAGTAACTTTTTATTTTTATAGTTGGGTAGATATATACTACAATATACAAAAATAATATGTTTGTGTCTTTTTCACTTGGGTCAAATGTAAAAAAATAACAATATATTGCATATTGTTTATCATTTTCATAACTATTGAATTTTTATTTTTATTTTTATGTTTCCATTAATAAGTATGTATATATAACTACTTATAAATTTTCCATTTATTCTTGAAGTACTAAAATATAAATATATGTTAAAGAAATATGTAACAATAAAATGGATATATAAATGTTAAGAATCTTAGGAAACGAGACAATATGATTCTAACATTTTCCTTAGGCTTTGATCCTTAGTGTTTGTTTCTCCAACCTAGAGAACTGTTTATTTAGAGTTGTTTGACATGTTAACCCTATCTATAATGGATGTTTAACCTAAGGATTTATTGTTGATAAATTTGGGACGTTTGTCACCAAAAAATTGGGTAAAGTGGAAGTAAACACTACTCTTCTTGACTTGTAAGAAGGGAGTAGAGTTGTAGCAAATCTATAAAAAGGTGAGGACTTGTCTGGCTATTTAACTAAGGTGATTTTACTAGAGTACATGTCCCTAAACTTATTTTATGGTGGGAGTTGTTTTAAAAAGATTTTCATGCAAACATGTTATGTGTTATGTATGGTCTACTTGTACATTCATACAAAACTATTTTGAATGACAAACTAAAGATGATAAAAATATGATTTTAAAACCAAAGTAACATCCTTCATGTGTGTTGCATTTAGGATGGGAGTCTGTGAGTGTCACTCATGATATCCTTATGGAAATTGACTAAAGATGAAAGGCATAGTGATTATATTTATAGACAATCATCACTTTGCACGTGTGAGGCTAGCTATGCCACCTGTAGATATTGGTTGATGGTTCACGAGATCCTAGTTGGAAGAAACGGTGTATGTGTAATATTACTTCGCCCAATGAACCATTATTGTGAGGATAGACTTATTGAGGTGGACTTGGGATATGCGTTAGTTGCATATTCATATATCATACACATAACTTACCCTCTTTTGATAAAATGTTGTTTTAAAAACAAACGATGTTTTATGATGATAAGGTTGATCATGTTGAGTTTGGGACAAAATTTACTTCAACCATATATTACTATGGCCTTGGTGTTATAAGTGGTATTTGAATCAAATGTTGACTAAGATGATTTTGGGGCAAAATTTCCCCTCAAACCATTATTATGATGTGGGTGTTCTTAAGATGTTTTGGGGTTTGAATCAAGTATGGTGGTTAACATCATTTACTCTGAATGAGTTGACCCCATGTAAACTCACTAAGCATTTACATTGCCTAATTTATTTTGACATGTGCTCAGGTTGACGAATAATGATGATTTATGTAGAGTTTGGGATTTTAGAAGGCCAGGAGTTGTGTTGTTTCATTTAAACTATGTAATGGTATTTGGATTGTAACCACCTCGCCCTTTTAAAACAAACTAAATTATTTTTATTTGGTACCGCTTGACTTTCCTCAACTTAGAACTCTGAAATGATTTTGAATTAAAGACTCAATGGATTTTACAATAGTGTTTAAATGCAAATTAACTACATTGGGGCGTTTTGGGACCCAAATTCCCACATGTGATGAGTTATAAATTTGATAATAACTTGTGGGTTTAAAAGTTATGCTTTTACAAATTGGAGCCCAAGTCTTCCCTTGCCTCTACTTTTATGTAAATACATGCATACACATACATCGAACCCTATTTCACGCAAAATAGAGAAGTCGAGAGGAGAAAGAGTTTTAGCGAGGGAGAAACAAGGAAGCAACGAGAAATAAAGGAGAAGTCAACAAGGAGAATGTGGAAAATAACCTAGTTGTTGATGTCGAGAGTGATTGCATGTTCGTGGGTTATATTGCTTGAAGTCGTAGGTAGGTATTATTTGTTCTTCCATGTCGTTGTCATGTTTCTTTCTTGATTCTTGGCTTGTTTTCTTCATCAAGAAACCACCACAACACCACCATATATAGTGATTGTGTTTATGGACTGAAATTAGCCCTTAGGGTTGAGACTTTGGGGGTGTTCTTGTTGCACAATCGAGAAGAACACATTAAATATATTGTTCTTCCTTCGAGCCATGAGTTTTTGGTTTTGTTCTTGAAGCCTGATAAGAAAAACCCTAGATTTGCTGGGTTGCTTAAACCCTATTCAAGTTTGTGTTTTAATGAATGTAAATGACATAAACGAACCAACGAATGAATTGAACAAGTGAATGAACAAAAGTCTTAATGAAAAGTTAGAATAAATGTATTAAACTCGTACAACAATCTGACTCGAGCATGCAAACTGGATTGATAAAAATAGGGTCATAATTTGAGTATTTCTTTAGAGATAAAAGTTGTAGGAATTTTTTTCTAGTTTACAGGGACACCCGAACCATCCCATTTGGAGTTATGGTTCAGGATTTATAGCCAAAACACCGAAAAAGGGTCAAAATGTTTTAATCTAGAAAAATGCACAAAATTATCTTCTTAAGTCATTTATACAGCAAGACATAATAAATCAGAAATTTTGACATAAAAACACATGTTTTAATAAGTTAATAAATATATGTATTCTATATGAATAACTATCAGCTTGGTTGAATATGTGTTTACTAGAATAAATAAGTCAAAAGAGTATTTAATCATGCGAGGATGTGTATGTAACTATGTAAGAATAAAATTAACAAAGTCCTTACCTCATACGCCTTAGGTCATAACTTGGTAATTTTATTCGGAACTTAATGAATTAAAAACCTAGATTCTAAAGCTCCTAGTTGTATAACATCATAGTTTGTAAAGACTAAAAGTAAACATGATACTAGAATAAAGTTTTAAAATTTATGCTTTCTTTTTGCAAGTAATCATATAAAATCATAGAAAACACATATGAAGGCAATGCCAGAACCATTAGAAGCATATGGGAGTCTAGTTTCGTCCATGTTCAAACTATTTAACTTGATGTTAAGTTTAAAAATGTTTATGACATGAATTGTCCAGTGTTGTCAATGTTGTACTAGACAACTTGTTGTTGTGTTTTGTAAAATGCATAGTAAATCAGAGAAAGGTCATTTGAGGTTGGTGCATTAGAAAATTATAAGTGTCTAGTTTCTTTCATTTATATACATCAAATCATGATTTCAACCCAAAAGGAGGTTTATAGTGCAAATTGTTCAGGGTTGTCAAGCTTATTAGCACCAGACAGCTTGTAATTGTAACATTGTAAAATTCCTATAAAATAGTAGAAAAATCAGAAAAAATGCAAGGTCGGTGGCGTTGAAAATATATGAAAGAAAACTTAGTTTTAGCTTTAAAATTCGATGAATTAATCCAGAGTCTAGTGGGTCAAGACAATAGGACAACTATTGTGTGCATAGAAGCAGAAAAACATAAATTGTTAATAAATAAGGAAACACGTTTAAGAAGTGGTTTATTGTGACCTAATAAGTAATAATCTAAAGTTATATAGGTTATTTTGTGCGTTTATGATATCTTGGTGTTGGGGTTTGTTGCTAGCTGCTTAGTAGATTCAGGTGAGTTTCATTATCCATACCTTCATGCAGATGCAAGTATGCTCAACTCTGTTTTCAGATAATTTTGTTTCCTCTTCATTTGTATAAGTCGGTGACGGGTCCGCCATACCCGTGCGTAAAACTAGTCACACCACCCGTCTGCATTATAATCCCTATCGTATTTTATCCCTTAATAATGTTTTGATAACTCCCCAAATTATAAAAAAAAATCTAATTTATGTTCGTCGGTTTACCCATGACAATAAATGCACCATAAAATTGGATGAATTTGATTTTTATGTGAAGGATTACTGAACTCGTCAAACACTACTACAATGTGACAACAATGGTGACCTTTATCCCGTCACAAAGCCAACTCCACAATATCTTATCTCTGTCGGATTTTCTGTTATCAGCATTTTGGTCACCCTGATCAACATGTCTTCAAGCATTTACTTGATAGACATTTTTATGATATCTTGGTGTTGGGGTTTTTTGCTAGCTGCTTAGTAGATTCAGGTGGGTTTCATTATCCATACCTTCATGCAGATGCAAGTATGCTCAACTCTGTTTTCAGATGATTTTGTTTCCTCTTCATTTGTATTAGTCGGTAACGTGTCCGACATACCCATGTGTAAAACTGGTCACACCACCATCTGCATTATAATCCCTATCGTATTTTATCCCTTAATAATGTTTTGATAACTCCCCAAATTATAAAAAAAAATCTAATGTATGTTCGTCGGTTTACCCATGACAATAAATGCACCATAAGATTTGATGAATTGTTTTTTATGTGAAGGATTACTGAACTCGTCAAACACGGCTAATGTGACAGAAATGGTGACCTTTATCCCGTCATAAAGCCAACTCCACAATATCTTATCTCTGTCGGATTTTCTGTTTGGCATCGGCGTTTTGGTCACCTTGATCAACATGGCTTCAAACATTTACTTAATAGTCATTTTATTTCTTGCGCGGACAATAAAATATCCAGTTTATGCCAAGCGTATCAAATGGGCAAACATGTTAAATTGCCTTTTTCATTATCTAACTTTGTCATGCATTCATCGTTTCAAATTATTAATTATGATGTTTGGACTTCGCCAGTCCTCAATGTTAGTGGCAAAAATATTATTTTATATTTCTAAATCATTTCACACGTTTTTTGTGGTTTAATCTATTACGTGTAAAATCTAGAGTGTTCTCTAAATTTCTACACTTCTTCTCCTATGTCCAAACTCAATTCAAAACTAATATTCAAGCATTCCAATGTGATAATGGAGGGGGAATTTGACAACCATCAATTTCATCAACTATGTAACCAAAAGGGGTACAAATGTGTTTTTTTATCCTCATGCTTCTCAATAAGACAGGAAGTCTAAGAGGATGATTCGTACCATCAACAGTATTGTCCGTACTCTTATTTTTCATGCCCATTTGCCACCTAATGATTGAGTTGAGGCACCATAAATGGCAACTCATTTGTTAAACATCTTGTCCTTAACCGGTATTGACAATGATACCTTATTTCACAAACTCTACCACAAACAACCAACATATATACACTTATGACTCTTTGGGCGTCTATGTTACGTTACCTTCACATAGTCACTCCCCACAACATTTCCCCTCTAACAACCCCTAGTGTTTTTCTCGATTAACCTGTCAAACACGGTGGTTATCGATGCCTAAATTAGGGGTGGAATTGGTACGGTGCTGGGGTTTTTTCTTCTATATCGTGTACCGTACCAATTATAATTGGTACAAAAATTTAATTACTAGTAGCGTACCAAATATACTTGGTACCAACTTATTTTTGGCTACCAACAAGTTTGGTTGGTACATATTGGTATTGGTATATACCAAAAACTTTTCGTTTAGTATTGTTTTCCCTAACTTATCATCGCTTACGTGCTAGTCGCTTGTGTTATTAGTTTGATTTTAATATCTAGTGTTGTTTGAAAAAAGAATTAGTATTAAGAGTTGTTTTAGTAATTCATTTCCGAGTATGACTTGTTAGTTATTACTCCTATTTAAAACATAAAAAATACGAGAATTGAAATTTATATATATATATATATATATATATATATATATATATATATATATATATATATATATATATATATATATATATCAATTTTAGTTCTCGTATTTTTATGTTTTAAATAGGAGTAATAACTAACAAGTCATACTTGAAAATTCAATCTATTTCATTCACATCGCCAACTTAGCACCACACCCTTGGCATGATGTGCATACTAGTTAGCCTTAGTGTCTCGTCTCCCCATCCGCCACCATTCCCGCCCATGAGAAACCCTCTTCACCGATGAGACCTCCATTTCTCAAAGTTTTACTTTTTTTTCTACAACTAAATTTAATATATGTTTAATAACAAACACATTTAATTTGGAGTATTTTCGTCTTTGTTTTTTGGATTAATTACGAAAAACACTATTATTTCGGTTTAACCACCAATTTTTAAAAGATTTGAAAAAAACAACAATTTTTAGTAAAAAGTTTCATTGAAGTCATAATTACCGGTTCTTCTGGTCATAATGATTGTGATAAATTTTTTTTCTAAAAATTAGTGGTTTATTAACCAGAAAAAGTAATGAAATATAGTGTTTTATTCGTAATTATATAAATTAAAGTGTAAACATTATGAAGTTCTAATTACGAAAAAAGTACTAAATTTTGCAAAAAATTTTGATTTAACCACAAATTTTTAATATTTGGAAAAACCACAATTTTTTGGTAAAAAATTTCATCGAAGTCATTGTTACCCGGCTTCTTCAAATCATAATAATCGGGTTGAAATTTTTTTTCCTAAAAATTGATGGCTTTATTAGAACAAATAAAAAATTAATAGTTGAAAAAAATACAAAAATATAATATGTTCTTTTTTTCTCGTAATTTGCCCTTGTTTTTTTTCCCAAAAGGCTAAAAAAACTAATGTAACATATTGTGACATCATGACATGTTTGAACACCTCTTATTACCTTTTATATATTTAAACATATGTTTTGGATATGTTATCCTTTTACATAACTGTTAATATTATAAATAATAAATATGGATTAAAGCTGAAGTACAAGAATAAAATATGGGTTCTATTTTTAATCACGAGTAAAAAGGTTGTGTGCGCATGCTTCCAATGTACCATCGATTGAAACATAACGCTGACGAAAGTCAAGTTACACTTTAAATTGTAGTTTTCATAGTTTTATATATTTGAAAAAGAAAAAGTATCTTCAATGCTTCGTAAAAAATATAAGAGGGGAATTGCTAAGAACCAATATTACCCCCTAATGTCCCTGGATCAACCTTATTTCTATTTTATAATTGTTGTTTAGTGGACAAATTAACTGTACTAGTTTTTTCTATTTCACGTGGTTTAAAATTATAATATAACATAGATAATATTTCTCTTGGTTGCTGATACTAATAGCAATCAAATCAATAAATCATAGCAAAATACTAGCCACGTTGATTAACACTATATATTATCTTTATTTTATGTGATTAATTAAACTTTTTAAATATATCTATTTATCATGAACTCTTAACAAACTATTAAGCATTGTTTAGCATGCTTTTGACCTAATAAATCTTTTGGGTTCAAATATGCTATCACATATGCGGATCAGATAAAAAACCTATTATAAAAGATTACAATAATTAGTAATATAAGAGGATATCATTTGCACAAGTTGAGATTATAGTATACCCTTTATGGTGATTGTTGACGGGTCTTGTTATTTGTGATAGATGAATTTAGATGTTGGTGTTAGTGCTAGTGTTGAATACGATTATATAGCGCCATGATAATTGGGACCAGAATCCTATGATTTTCTATCATTACATGCATCCCTTCTAAACTATTATTTTTCATTGTTTCTTAATATTTTTAACGGTGGATACATTAAACAAAAACAACATTAGTAAGATCTCAGCAATCAACGAACTTATGGTCCTGCAGCACACGCTTATGTTCGGTCTCTTTGAGATCTTGGGTTCAAATCTCACTAGGAAATTAGGTGAGTTAGGATTTAGGTGAAATGTATTTGCCAGTTCAAAATAAAAATAAAAAAGCAAGATGCTAGCAACTACAATGTACAAGAAATATCGAACGATACCTAATCCGATTGAAGCCGCAAGCTGCAAATCAATCGCATGTCGTCTTCGCGGGATCACTCCTCATCTTCTTGAACACCTACTTGTTTCTCGCTTTTCATATGAACCAGATCACGAAATAGCAAAGCGACAAATGTAGTTAATTTTGTTTAAGCCTCCATAATCCAAAATAGCCACAAAATCTCTCAAGCCTGAAGGCAGAGAAGGCCAAAAATAACCCCAAAACCAGTTCCAGATGGCAATTGAAAAGAAGCACTGAAAAAATAGATGTTCAACCTCCTCGTCCACCGACCACAAAAAGCACAATGAGCAAAAGTCAAAACAACCCCACACATGAGCCGATTACATGCCATCGAAATTCGATTTAACAACAATCTTCAAGTAAATCAGTTAACTTTTATAGGAACTCAATCAACCCATTTAAACATTTGCCCATTGACATAACCAACCATTTTCTCAGCCAGCAAGCGTCTACCCGAAGCCATAGAGAACCGCCGTGAAACATATCCCCACCATGTCCAAGAATTAGCAACATCTCCAAGCGACACATTTGCCAAGACAGTCAAGATATTTCTGATTGCCAAAGTTTCACGCCTCGCCTCGGTTGTCTAGACCAACCCCAACAAAAAACAGTAGAATCATTGTGATAAGATCACTGATTTTGTAGTATTTAAAAGAATCTATAGCATATAATTCTAGAAAAGAAATTTTGAGTGAATCATTCCCGCACCAAATGTCTTTCCAAAATAACGTGTTGTTACCGTCTCCTAACTTTCTCCGAAGAAGATCTTCCAATAAAATGCCCCATTCCCCAAATCTAAACGTATTTTATATATCGAGAGCCAAACCCCCTGAATGATACACTTAGCGAAAAGGCTTTTCATCCACAACAGTAATTCTATGTAAAATTTTAATACACAAGGACCAAAAGTTGTCTTTTTCCTTTTTCAACCTCCACCACCATTTTAAAAGAAGCACAATGTTTAAGGATTTAAGACATCCTACTCCAAGCCCGCCTTTTTCTTTTAGCCTCGCCTCCTTACTCCTAGCAACCCAATGAATTGGTCGTTTATCACCGACACCCCCAAAGGAACTTCCGTCTAATACCTTCTAATAACTTAATAACCTTGTTAGGAGCATTGAAAAAGGCGAAATAGTATAAAGGAATACTCCCCAAAACGGACTTAACAAGAGTAAGTCTACCAACAAAAGCAGGATTTTTCGCCTTCCATTTAAAGAGTCGAGACTTGAATTTCTCAACAATGGAAGTCAAATTTCTAGCCACCTTCATATTCGCTCTGATAAGAATACCTTGATAAGAAAAAGAAAGTGATGTGGGCTCGCAATTTAAGATACTAGCAATTTTAGCCACATATTCCTTCTCCACCCAACGCTAAATGCTTCTCATGTATTGCGGGAATGTGCATCCGTATTTTTATGTGTTTATGTACTATGTGTGCGTGTTAGACTGTTTTTGTAATATATTATGGAAAGTGTTAAATTTAGGGTTTGACTTTCACATAAGTCTTTCCTTTTTCCACGCCACAAGGCTCAAGTTTCATGTAGTCGAAGTGTCAATAATGCTAAATATGTTCATATGATTTCGGCCAAAGCATCTTCGAATAAGTCTTTAAAACATTCTAGGAGGTACAGTGAAACGCTTGTAAAAAAGTTGGGTTTACCCATTTTGGAAAATGGGATCTATCCATTTTTAAACAAAATTTCCTGACATGTATCGAATTTAAAATTGGATAATGGAAAGATATTTGTGTCCTTCTTTGTGATACTTTTATTTTAGTATATTAAACATTCAATCTGAATTTAAAATGAACGATAACTTAATTATTGGACCATACAGACAACCCCAGCCCATACTGTAGTCTACAACCCCATCTGACTGATGCCTTGATTCGGTTCGTCAACACTACTAAGCACCACACAAGCACCACCACCTATAGATCCAAGAACGTCAAGACTAACATCCTTTCCTAAGGTGGGTAATGTTGCAATAACAAAATCCGTCAAGTGCCTTAATTGGTAAGCATTCAAGAATTGATGGATAAGCCATACACCATCCGACATTAAAAAGACTTGCATTCACTTGGGAAGTAGACACTCGTTCTTTCCATGATCCCACATATCATAAACAACATGCAAAACATACAAAGGCAATTTCAAGTCGTACAAGTAAACCCTCATAACATGCCAAGTTATGGTTCAAAATCCACCTACTCCAAGGTGTCAAGTGCTTTCGTCAACTTACTAAGGAGTTCACCGTGAACTTCATACAATACAGAAACACACCACTAACGTATTGGCATTTTTAGGTTGCATGCAAAGAGATGAAAAGTTGATAGACATTATTCACCTGGTTTAACAAAGCGACCCTCCTAATTCCATGACGGCAATATAATATGTTAATTAGAGCATTTTTTTGCAGACCAACCTTGCTCATTTTTTAACAAACTCATAGGCAAATAACCTAAACACGAGATGAATTGATAAACAAAGTCTATAGTTAGAAGCAAGAGGTCTCGATGAAATAAATATACATAGATGTACGTGCAACCACTAGAGAAAGATTAAAGTTGAGACACCACAACCATAGCCCCAAAGCAGGTACCTCTGATACAACCAAATTAGGTCCCATCCTAGTCGACTTTGAGAAAACTTGGTTGGATTAGATATTTACAAACGCATTGGTAACAAATGCCATGAAACGGTAACATCCCCCAATGCACGTACCGACAGGAAAACTTCCCAAGATGGCTACTCATCTCAGAATTTTCTTTTGCACGAGCATGCTTAAGTGTAGAGTTCTTATGGGATTTTTTGCCCTCACAACTTTAAAATGAGTTGTGATAGGTAAGTATTCACACTCCTTATAAGAGGTGCTTGGTTGTCTTACCCGATCGGTGTAGGTTACTGTTCTTCACCACATTATAGGGTTAGGCATCCTCGTCGAACACACTGACCTCGTGCACATAGCTTTGATACCAATTGTCCGCTTTAGGCACCGGACAATAAAACTTTCCAAGGCGGTCACACATCCCATATTTTTCTCCCGCACAAGCACACTTAATTGCAGAGTTCTTATGATATCTGTTTCCCTCACGACTTTAAAACACATTGTGATAAGTAGGTATTCACACCCCTTGTAAGACGATACTTAGTTCTCCTACACAATCAGTGTGAGTTATTGTTCTCCACCCGTTATAGGGTGTAGAACAGTAACCCATATCGATTGGGTATGAAAACTAAGCATTGCCTTATAAGATGTGTGAATACCTACCTATCACAATGCGTTTTAGATCCTTAAGGGAAGCAGATCCCATAAGAAATCTGTAGGAGGTCCGAGCTAGAGCAATTTCAGGGTGGTGGAAGCTTTCGTGTCGGAATGCTCAAACGTATAATATTATGGTACGTGTCTTTGAGGGTTGTTATATATACAACATTGTACTGATGCTCTATGTAACACCCGGCTTTTAAAACAAAAACACCCCTGACAATTTTTCATTTAAAACAAAGGTTTCAATACGTAAAACCATAACAAGAGGGGTATATTTTATTAAAAACGGGTACAAGTGTATCAAGGAGAGTATAAATACCATAGTCTCCTTTGAAGCCGGGCTGCTACTAACAGCATCTATAAGTCCCACCTCTTTAGTCACGAACTCTATCTTTTCCCTTATCAGGATCATGCTAACCTGCAGGGACATTTAACAAATAGCATGAGCTATAAAGCTCAGTGAGTAATCATATCTGCAAATAACATGTATAAAAATACATTCATATATCTGTCTGGATATCGGATCCAAACTCCCAGCCTTACTGGCTGACCATATGTCTCTTAGGATTTCACATCCTACTTCATAGCCTTACAGGCTGAACCATAATAACCTGTAATTATCAAGTCACGTCAGTTATTTGCACATTTAATCATATTTAACCATTTTTGTCCCATGTTTCTGTTGGATTAGGTGTCTAAGCCATGACTAATAATTAGTATTTATCTAATTAATAGTAGCATAGTCAATTTGGGTTGCCCTCATAGTTGGAGGATTGGCAGAAAGTCCGGTAGAGAGAAAGATTGATTTATTATGTGATTAATAAATCAATAGAAATTAAATAAATAGTTTATTAATATATTTAAGTGATAATATATTAATTAGAAACTATAATAATTAATTAGAAATTTTTCTGGAATTAATTGGAATTAATTTGGCAGTTAAATTGATTAATTAAGGTGCAGGGACTAAAACTGTAATTATTCAATAGTTGAGTAAGTGACAGTTGAGTGAGTGAGAGTGGTGAACGAAATTATATATGGAAACATATATATTTTCGATTTTGATAATGAGGATAAAAGGGTTTGAATTATTAAGATAAAGGCTTATCTTAATTTGAATTCAAAAAGGTTTATCTTTAAGGTTTATCTGATCACTATTTGGAGCCTATAAATAGGGAGGCTCACCCTAATCCTAAAGCCACGATTTTGAAGCTCTCTAAGAAGGTATTTTCGGCCAACAACTCCAAGCTAGGGTGTGACTACATTTGAGGCAAGAGGTTTCTGTTGCTTTGCTTCCAAGATTCACTAAAGGTTGGTTTTTTCTTGATCTTTCTTTTAGTTTAATTCTTTTTGGGCCTTTTAGGAATTGTTATATGTTTAACTAGAAGAAAAAATTAGATCTATATAGGTTGCATGTGAACTTAGGATTTTTAGTTCATAGTTGTAGAAAACCTTTCAGTGGTATCAGAGCATTTGGTTGTTTTTCTTGTTAAATTGCTATAACTGCTTTCCTTGTAATTAGGGTTTATTGTCTCTAAACCCTAATTTTGGGCAAATCGACAATTAGGGTTAGGGTTTTGAAAACCCTAGCCCCTCCCCTCTTGTTTGGCGATTTTTGTGGCTAGGTTTTAGAAGGTATTCTATTTTTGGTAACTTTAAATTGTTTAAAAGATAAACCTTAAAACCTTTATCCTAAAAATCGAAAATTAGGGGATAAGGATACGTTTTAATTAATTTGATTAATTTGATAAACCTATCTACATTTGAATTAATTTAATTAATTGGTAATTAAAAGATAATTCAAGGATTTAATTTAATTTAGAATTTGATTGTTTAAATTGGCGAAAATTAAAAGGATAAATCCTAAAATATTTTAAAAGGTTTAAAATATAAAATTTAATTAATTTAATTAATTGGTTAATTAAAAGATAATTAAAATCAATTTTCAAGGTTTAATTTAATTTGAAATTTAATAGTTTAGATCGACAATAAATTAAAAGATAAACCAGAAACAATTTTTTAAAGTTTTTAAAAAAATTACATCTTATATATATTATAACTAGGAAGTTATTATTATATGTATAAGATTAAAAATGGTTAGTCAAATCATTACTAGGCCTCATTCACGAAGCTGGTCTATAAAGTGGGTATAAGGAGACTGCCTATAAAATGACGGTCTAATGGGTGAACACTCTCGCCCACCGCTCGCCTGATCAGTGGAGGGTCGTTAGCCGAACAGGTTTGATAGGACCGCCTAATAATCACTAAAAGTATACTGATTCAAAGTACTAGAACACTTAATAAAACCCAAATCTAGTTACTTTAGGGAAAATGTGAATTGGTGCTAATCCATGAAATTGCACATTGCACTTTATGAAACATTGGTGGAGCGTGTGTGGTTTACCGGCACGCCAATAGGGGTTCATAAAGAGTTGCAATGGGTTTCCCGAGTATTATCATTGTTGATGGAGCGTGTGTGGTTTACCGGCACATCAATTAGAGATGATAATTAACCCGAGAGTACCAAGCTAATTTGCATGGTTATTCACATCCAGTTTGTGATCCTCGGCATCCCAGTCACAAACAGTGGAGCACATCCGAGATTAAACATGCCATTGAAAAGTTTAATGAATCTCAACAGATCTAGGAATTTCATAAGATGAAATTGATAAGTGCTTATCTACCTTAATGACCATTATGTTGTGATTACGGCATCCCTCTTCACACCATAATTGGGGTATTTTGGATCCTAGCCTTATTAAATAACATATTGGGTAATTATTTAAAAGGGACCAATTAAACTAATAAATTCTACTTTCTATTATAGATGTCAAGTGTCGATTCTCCTCCTTCACCCATTTCTGAAAGCATCAAAATGCACCTGCTAAATATGGAAAGGCTGACTGGCCTCAACTGTAAAGAATGGCTTCGCAATTGGAGAATGGCTCTCGGCATTGCTGGCAAGCTACATCTCACTGAGTATCCGATCCCAGTTCCACCGGGACAAGTCATCATAAAAGGTTCTTATGATGAATCCGAAGAGATTCGTGACCTCATGCTATCAACCATTGACCCCGAGTTCCGCAAGGATTTTGAATCCTTGGGGCCATATGAGTTAATACAACTGGTTGAGAAAAGGTTCCAGAAACCAGTTGAAGAGGAACGAACCAGGATCTTCAAAAGACTTGCAGAGTGCAAGCTGAAAGCAGGAAGTAGCGTCAATTCGCATGTTCTTCAGATTGAAGCGTACATAGGCGAATTGCATAAACTTGGTTATTCCATGAGTCAGGAAGAGAGTGTTAACATCCTACTCGCTTCGCTGACAAATGAGTACGATCTGTTCATTCAGACGTAAGAAAGGAAGACCAGAAAAAGACCTTCATGGAAATGCGTCCACTGTTGACTTTATACGAGTCACTCTTGGACAGGCATAGCTCCAATGGCTCAACTACTTCTGGATTAAGTCCAGTGAAGAGACGTAACAAGAAACGGTCAAGATCGACTGGACATGTCTCAAACTGGGAATCCGCTAAATCGGATACAGTCACGGGAAGATTGGAAGATGCTCCAACTCTTTTGAAAGCTCAGGTATATCTAAAAAACCTCAAAACTCCTGTTCCAAGATTTCTTGATACATAATGTGACAGTCGCATTTTGGTTTGTATACAGGGAATCAAGAAGGCACGGGACTCTGGCGCATAGGAGCACATTTGGATTGGATCTCCAGCTCGTGCAGTTTTGAATTTTAGATAGATATTGAAACATTGTTATTAGTCTTTAGATTCATTTTTGACATTGTCCATTACATTGTTCAAGGATTTTGTTTTAATAAAAAATGTCATTTTTCTTTTAACACCTGTTGTCTAAAATTCTCCTTGAAATGTTATATGAATGTGTTGAATGTATGTTTAGTAATAACTTGAATGGCGATCCAAAATGTTTTGAATTCAAGAATTGTGTCATTATGATTGTTAATACAAACAATTCAACCAAAGGTCCAGTTGGACAAGACTTTGGAATCATTTGACTTAAGGTCACTTGATGAATTGAGTTCTTAATATGTCAAGAAATAAATCACCCAAGGATCCAGATGATAGGATTTTGAAATCAGTTGACTCAGAGTCAATTGAAGATTGCAAGTCTTGAATAAAGTGAACAAAGTCATTAGTTTACATAGATATGTAAAAGATATTGAGATTAAGAGCAACGGACACACCTATTGCTGTGTATTGCTCGAATCTTAAGATAGAACACAATTGTTTGTACTTCACAATATTCATCATTCGATATGATGAATATGATGTTGCTTATCGGGATAAGCAATTGAATTAAAATATTGAACAGTTCAAGGACTTCAAAGGAAGTACAAGTTCCACAGAACCTGAGCGATAACATAAACTGAGAAAAAGGGTTTCACAGTTCATTCTCTTCCAAGAACATTAATGGTTGTAATGTGTCTTAGGGAAGACAATGGAGCATTGGTCGAAACAGTTCGATCCTCGATGTATGAGATACATTGCCAATTAGTTTCCAATAATTTGAATACTATACCAGTCAGTCCATATAAACCATATTCCGACCACATCCTAGACTAAGTAGGTCCTGTAGACACTGACTGAAATGTAAAGCTGGGATTATCCCACTTATACATAGAAAGTCCAGGGTCTTGTAGTGTTCATCCGAACCTCATGACTAGCCTGAACATGATCAGCATTGTCATTTCATTGGCTATCCCACTGTAACTGTAAAAGAAGAGCTCTTTTAGAAAGAACTCATGTTCTAAGGAAACAGTGGGAGTTGGGACAGTCCTGAATGAGTTCAAGATTAGCCAAATGAAAAAAACCTTTAGTCATCTCTAGGCTTGGAACAGAAATCAGATTTCTGTTCTACAACTAACATAATCTCCTCTTGACCAGTAGTATTGATCACCGTCATAAGTAGTTATGATCAGGGTGGCATACCGATTGGTGGTAAAACACTATAGTTGGTGCGGATTTATAATCCGACTACTTGGAAGCATTGGTGAGCCCGGTTGCTGCCAAACAAGAGAACCTTAGGGCGAGACACAGTCTATGTGAAATTTTGATTGATTTTACACCTGGTCCAAAACCAGTGGGAGTAACTGAATCATCAAAAGAAAGCAACATGGACAGATACATACCTTCAGAACATCTGGTTGAGTGAGACGATACTCAGAGTCAAGTAATTGATTCCGGGAGAAGCAATCTCAATAAAGGATGGAATCCGAAAGGATACTGTATGGCACATTGTGAATCGTTAGTGGAGCGCGTGTGGATCACCGGCACACTAATATGGACTCACAAAGAGTGTCCCAATACAAAGGTACATGGGCCCGGGATTTCCCACGGGCATCTCGCAATAAAGGATATTCAGATTCTCAAAATATGCCAAAGGATTGGATTTTGAGAAAGGGCTGAAAGATTTCCATAAAAATGTCAGAAAGGTTTGGATTCTCAAAATGTGCCATAAGTCCTGGATTTGTGAATAGTCTATAACCATGTCAAAGCCAATGGGAGTCACCGTTATCTCCATAAGTGGGATACATATTGTTTCTAGGAAACGTCTCTTTTCATTACAAAGTGTAATGACTTGGTGTTAAGAGATGGATCGCTATGAAAGCCTTAATAGAAATACGGCATACTCAGGTGGTTGTAATCGTCTATGAGATAGATTTAGATTCTGCCAAGATGATCTTGATGAGTTTCAAGATGCATAGACTTAGGAAAGTTTTTCTTATCATTGCAAAGTGTGATGACTTGGCATGAAAGAAATTAAGAAGGTGCAACATACTCACGTAATTCACAGTCATCTATTGGATAGATGAAATCGCCAGCATAGACCTAGTCAACATGATCTTGATAAGATTCAAGATGCATGAGAAGAGTCTCCGAAAGGAAATAGTTTTTTGAAAAACATGACACAAGGATTATAACTAATCTTTGGATTCCGAAAGGGTTTGGAATAAGTTTGGATCGGGTTCCACAACTTTCTTGGATCGATCATAATGTCATAAACATGTCCTGATGACTTGATGCTTAGGGCATAGTAAGTTGGATTCAGGACATTGCCTGGCTGGGAATACTGGATGGATTGTTGAACTAAAGTGAGAATTCATTAGGAAATGATTAGGGTGAAAATGATAGTATTAATTTGAAAGATTTTCAAAGTGGTAATTATTAACATCAGGACATGATGTTAATGGACTTCATGGTTACAAAGTCTCGTTGGTATCCTGATGGAGCGCGTGTGGTTTACCGGCACATCATAACACCTCGAAATAGTCTTAGGGTACAGTCAAGTAGACTAAAGACCCCAGAACCATAGGAAGTCATAGTACACATTACCAGAATGGAGTTAGAAGAGAAATTGACAGGATAACTTATTGAGATGTTATCGGATGAGTATCCGATTGGATCATCTGCAATAAAGTGTATAAGTATAAGATACTTTGGATACATAGAAAGAGTGTAAGGTTCATTAAGACATAGCTGTAAAATTAGAATTGAAAGTTTAAAAGAAATCCTGAAACCGATAATAGTTTATGACAAGGTCCGACTTGGTGATTGCCTTGTGGAGACTTAGTAATAAGCAAGAGTAGCTGCCAGTCAGATCTTTATGTTTCGCTTTCGCATGTTTTACTTCCCGAATAATTTAATTATTCAGAAAGGTCCACAGTCGCTCATACTTTGGGAAGTAGGTATTGAATCAAGACTGTCGTGAATTGATTTGTAGACTGTCTAAGAATTTTAGGCATAGCAATAGGATTGCTACAACATTCATGAGTACTTAGAAATAGAGATTTGAGTATTGGATAAACTCACGCTCAATAGATTGCTTCATGGATTATATCACAAGCAATATTGAGACGATAATATCCTATGATCTTCAAGTGGAGAAATATGAGTTATAATTTACAAGGCAATTATTCATTGATAATACGAAAACGCACCGGTAACTCGATGTTATAAAACGTGTTGTTGTGAATGATTTGACTGGTAAAAGATATAAGCATATGAGTCGAAACTTATTCGTTCCTTGACCCTGATGGGAAACAGATATCTGTAGGCCTCTCGATGATTTTGAAGTTGACTAAAGTGCTGGCCAGCCTGGACTAAATTGATGTGTTCAATTAGAAGTTCTAAAGTCATAAGCAGAATCGAAAATCGGGAAACAGAGTATCAGACAGAGATTGATCTCAATCCATGTCTCGTGTCTGAAAATATCTTGTTGGACGAAGGAT
Source organism: Cichorium intybus (assembly GCA_023525715.1). Classification (NCBI taxonomy): domain Eukaryota; kingdom Viridiplantae; phylum Streptophyta; class Magnoliopsida; order Asterales; family Asteraceae; genus Cichorium; species Cichorium intybus. The sequence goes on along the minus strand of CM042010.1, from coordinate 153,567,418 downwards.
CATATGATCACTTATCTTTGGACATAACTGACTAGGTCAGAGTTCGGCAGCGGTTTCTAGGAAGCTACAGTTGTCAATTAATTAGAGGTTAACTTGGTAATTTTAGTCATAAACTTATCCAAGTGGGAGACTGTTGAATTAGGTGTCTAAGCCATGACTAATAATTAGTATTTATCTAATTAATAGTAGCATAGTCCATTTGGGTTGCCCTCATAGTTGGAGGATTGGCAGAAAGTCCGGTAGAGAGAAAGATTGATTTATTATGTGATTAATAAATCAATAGAAATTAAATAAATAGTTTATTAATATATTTAAGTGATAATATATTAATTAGAAACTATAATAATTAATTAGAAATTTTTCTGGAATTAATTGGAATTAATTTGGCAGTTAAATTGATTAATTAAGGTGCAGGGACTAAAACTGTAATTATTCAATAGTTGAGTAAGTGACAGTTGAGTGAGTGAGAGTGGTGAACGAAATTATATATGGAAACATATATATTTTCGATTTTGATAATGAGGATAAAAGGGTTTGAATTATTAAGATAAAGGCTTATCTTAATTTGAATTCAAAAAGGTTTATCTTTAAGGTTTATCTGATCACCATTTGGAGCCTATAAATAGGGAGGCTCACCCTAACCCTAAAGCCACGATTTTGAAGCTCTCTAAGAAGGTATTTTCGGCCAACAACTCCAAGCTAGGGTGTGACTACATTTGAGGCAAGAGGTTTCTGTTGCTTTGCTTCCAAGATTCACTAAAGGTTGGTTTTTTCTTGATCTTTCTTTTAGTTTAATTCTTTCTGGGCCTTTTAGGAATTGTTATATGTTTAACTAGAAGAAAAACTTAGATCTATATAGGTTGCATGTGAATTTAGGATTTTTAGTTCATAGTTTCAGAAAACCTTTCAGTTTCTTAGTCACAATTGACTGCACCATATATCATGGCTATATAAGCCGCACCATGTGTCATAGCTATATAAGCCGCACCAGAACATTTCCAATATACAAGTCATAGCCCAAAGGCCGCACCAGCTGGGCTCAGTAACCCGGTATCATGGTCAAAAGACCGCACCATTTGGACTCAAAGTCCAATATCATAGCCATAAGGCCGCACCATTTTTATATAGCAATATCATAGCCAAATAGGCCGCACCAGTTGGATATAACATCCAATATCGTAGCCAAATAGGCCGCACCAGTTGGATATAACATCCAAGATCATAGCCACAAGTGGCCGCACCATTTAACAACGTATTATATCATAGTCATTTATGGCTCACGGGTTTACCCCACTTTTGCCTAGACTCACGGCTCCGTTCTTGTCATTTCATTGATTCACGGCTTATCCGGTATTGTCTTTTCAATGCATCTGTAAACTGTCAAATTCCGTCCCCCAAATCTGTTTCAATATGTAACAGTCCAATCAATACATATCATATATGATATAAGTGAGATTACTCACCTGGACACTAGCTGCATTTAAATCCCGGTTGTTTCTTGCCTTTGCATGCACCACAACCATTTGTCTCATACCTATTTATCCATTACATATCAAATGATAATAGGTTAATAAACGTTTCAGTTGACTCTAATACATAAGAGTCCAGAATTACACAACTATAAACCATCCTTAGATGATAAACTTCCCATTTACCATCTTTCCATGAGTTATACTCTTTACCGAGGCATTCGTATTGATCTACAGTGCCCCCGAGGAGTCGAAAACTCAATTTAATATTTTTCCAGGACTTTTCAAACCATTATGGACTTATGGTTCAAGTTTGAGGTAAATCGGACAAGCCTAGCGAAAATTCACACATTTGAGCTCTCTGCCAGGCAAGCACGACCCGTGCATATTTTGCCCTTAAGAGAGCACGACCCGTGCAAGTGGGCGCACCGCGCCTGGAAGCTGGGCGCACCACGCCTGTCGAGGTACAGCATATGCACGACCCGTGCAGATTAAGCATGACCCGTGCTTAATCTGGGCAGTTTCATTTCAGTCGCGATTTTTCACTGTAGCACCCTGTTTTGACATATTAAGTTCTTATTGTTGTTCTTAATCATTTGGGGTTTGTTTACAGACTAAAACCCTTCATTAATACAAGGTTTTTATCCATTGAAACCAACTCAATCAATCAAAAGGAAGAATTAGGGTTCTTAGTTCCAAAAACCCCAAAACTTCAAATTCATCAAAACCAATTGTTTCAATAGCATGTTCTTATCATATGAACATGTTCAAACCCAGAAATCATATACAAACTTCATGGACTTCACTGAAATTACAGATTTCAGTTTATCCACAAAACCCACCAAGAACAATCTAGGTTAGAACTTGAATTACTAACCTCCAATGCTTCCAAATCTTCAATTCAAAGCCAAATATCGAAATTCTAGCTTCAATCTTCAAGGAATCTCCAAGTTCTGCAGAAATCACCCATGGAAAACCCTCTCCCGATGATTCTCCAACCTTCTGCACATGTGGGAGAACTATTCCACTATTTATACTTCCAGAATTTACAATTTAGCCCCTGGAGTTCCATTTCTTGAACTTTGACCACTATAATCAAGTTTTATGACATAAAACTTTCATTTCTTATATTTTTGCCACAAGCAAACAATATTTTAACATATTTGGTCCTTCCCATGGTCAAATGACCAAATTACCCTTTTATGGTAAAATGACCAAATTACCCTTTTTACTAGTATTAACTTTCTAATACTTAGAACACCATATTAAATCATAAATACACTATGATTAACATATTAATACTTAACAAAAGTATCCTGGTGTTACACTCTACTATCGACTAAAATATATAATTCCAAATTTTGGTGGTCTATGCAACAAAAAGGATACTAACAACTTCATTTGACACATGGAACGTAATTTAAGTCACACAACTTGCAGCAAAAAACATAATATGGTTTAAATTCAAAGTTTAGACCATAAATATTCACCACTATATTTTGTTTTCATTAGATTATATGCATGTCCATACGATGTATATGCACATATTTGTGTGTGTCATTTAAAAGGTTTAAAAATATAAATATAAATTTTCTCTTTATTCATTTATTATTTCAAAACATATTATATTAATAAGAAAAAATAATTATTTTATTAGATAACTTTCAATTACAATATTTCAATAAGAAAAAACTGAACATATATACTATAATATAAATAAATAACACATTCAATGATATACAAATAATTACCACTATTATCATTTGTATTTATCCTACCTCAAAAAAAGTGATTGTATCGAATTCCATCAGGCTAAGCTAGGCTACTAAGGCCCACGCTATCAAGCCCACTCAAATCGATATTGACTATCTGACCCATCTTAATAAAAAAGAGCATTCGACAAATTTACTAATCTAAGACTATAGGGTGTGGAAGACAGCATGTCAACATCATGACAGTCATCACGTCAACGACACGTTAGCATGATAACTCCATGATACATTCCAGGAAATGGAAGACAACATAACACCCTTTTTAATTTCCACGTCATCATTTTAATTTATGTTTTATTAAATAAAACCAAACATACATTATAATTAAAATAAAAAACATTACATTAAATAAAAATAAAAAGATAACGTTAACTTAAAATAAAAAATATTACATTAATTAAAAAAACATAATTATCGTCATCGGTTTCATTATTGCGATTAGCGTAGACGTGCTCGGTCAAATCGTGTCGAAGATTGGCATTCGCTTCCGCACTGTGTATTTGTAGTAACCGCGTAAAGTATTGTTCGTTACCGGGAACAAATTGTGTCGGCATCTGTGTCACATGATGAGGTTGATAGATGCAAATATTCTGACATTTTTCTTCAATTATCATATTGTGTAATATGATATGACCGTACATTACTTTGTGTATGTTCTCGAGGTGCCATGCTCGTAACGATTTTCGCACTATATGCCATTTTTTTAGGACACCGAATGTACGTTCCACATCTTTCCGTGCTGACTCTTGAGCTTGCGTGAATAGTGCTCGTTTCTCGTCAACTGGATGTTGGTACGCCTTTACAAATGTGGAATAATTTGGATATATACCGTCGGTGAGTAAATACTCATGTGGGTATTCGGAGCCGTTCACTACAAATGAAACGTCGGGCGACTTGCCTTGTAGGATATCGTTGAATAACGGCGAGTAATCTAGAACATTTATGTCGTTGTTCGACCCCGGAACTCCGAAGTACACATGCCAAATCCATAAATCTTGTGAGGCCATCGCTTCTAATATTAGGGAAGGTTTGCCGTGATGACCGCCGGTATATTGTCATTTCTACGCGTTTGGACAATTTTCTCAATCACAATGCGTACAATCTATGCTTCCAAGCATACCCGGTAGACCATGTGACGCGTGATGTGCCGCATATAGTTCTTCAACATCGTTTGGTGTGGGTTTCCGCAAATAAATATGATGGTAAAACCCATAAATATATTCACAAAAGAAATACATACTTTACCGTGCGGTTCTTGCCGACATCCGCAAGTATTCATCTACGACGTCAAAAGAGTAGCCATAACCCATAAGACAAAGTGCAGCTCCACATTTTTGGTATGACGTGAAACCCCTTTTGCCTCGTGCATCGAATCGCAATTGAAAGAGTTCGTAGTTGGCTTCCAAGTCGTGCGCAATCCCTAGAAACATAGCTCGGCTCATACGAAACCGGCGTTTGAAATCAATGTCGTTATACACGCAATCGTCAGCAAAACAGTCTTTAACAAATTTTATGTGCCCTTCTTCGCGGTTTCTATTTTTTCCTTTAATCGTCGTTTTTTTCCGAACTTTCGGCTTCGTTTGTGAAAATACTTGCAACTTGCATCATCGCCGTGGACATCATCGAGGAACCCGAGTCATTTGACGACGTTGAATCCAAATCGTACTCCATATGAAAATAAGAGAAAGTGTTTAGATTGGTATGTTGTGAGTAATATGTGTGTGTGTTATATGCTATGCAGTTATCCCAGTCAAAACCGTAATCGCGGTAACCTACCGATATTTAATTTTGCGGTTCTTGCGGTGGTATAGCGGTTTTTAGTAATATGTAGAATTTATATATTAGATTATTACTAGAAGAATTAATATCATAAAAGTCATTAAAAACCTTCACATAAGGCTTAATTTAATACATAAGTCACATAACATAATATTCTAATATAGAAAATGTCAAAGTATCAAATTCAAATTTAATCGACATCCGAGTCAACATCGGCTAAACCATTCACTTCTTCATGAAAATCCTCCACACGGATAATAGCGGTTAATTATCGCGGTAAATCGCGGAAAATAGTGGTAAATCGCGGCGATTTTATCGGTATCGCTATTTTCCACCGCTAAACTGAACCGCGATTATGTTGACCACCGCGAACCGCGATACCGGCGCGATTAACTGCATAGGTTATATGTATATATAAGGAAAATAAATAAATTTGAAATTTTTTTAAATGTTCACAACAGTCGAAAATGTGACCATTTTAGATGTTCTGGAGCGTTCCAGCAAAGGCGTCCTCGAGACGCGGAGGTCATAAAACATAGGGGGCGGTGTTTGTCGCGTCCAACAACTGAGGTGGCACCATGCGGAGGTGGGGGGCGTCCCTCCACACCCTCCAGACTAAATAGGTGCGGGAAGGCTCGACAAGGTTTGGAGGAATGACCGGTACCATACATTTGTAACCATATAGTAACCTTATAACTAAATATTAACCAGTTATTTTATAGATGAATAGAGATATACTAATAATTGACATATAAATTAATTAAATTTAAATTAATGTAATCCAATAATTATGAAAATTGATTCCTCTAATTAGGGAAACTGATTCCAAATTTATTTTTTTCCGAATCGTCATTGGTCCATTCAGCTACAGTAATCGTTATTCTTAATGTAACCTAGCCCTGCACACACACACACACACACACACACACACACATATATATATATATATATATATATATATATATATATATATATATATATATATATATATATATATATATATATATATATACACACACACACCCAAAATGAGTGGCTAGGAATGCATCTCATAGTCTCACGAAATATAGTGGTCTCATATGTACCTCTATATATATATATATATATATATATATATATATATATATATATATATATATATATATATATATATATATATATATATATATATATACATATATATACATATATATATATATATATATATATATATATATATATATATATACATATATATATACATTTATATACATACATATATATATATATATATATATATATATATATATATATATATATATATATATATATATATATATATATATATATATATATATATATATATATATATGGAGGTTCATATGAGACCACTGTATTTCGTGAGACTGTGAGATGCATTCCTAGCCACTCATTTTGGATGTAAAACCAAAAAAAATAAAAATACAAAATAAATAAAAAGTCTTGAAAAATATATTTATTTATTATTTTCGTCATTTTTATTTAAAAAAATAAAAATAATAATAAAATTTAGCATTTTTTTAATATTCTATTATAATATTCAACATCTAGCAACATTCCACTAATTTTTTTTATTTTCCAGTTTTTTTTTTTTGTTTTTTTTATTTTTTAGATAGAATAAATAGCGAAAATTAGTAGAATTTTTTTTTGAAAACTCTCATTATTTTAGCCTATTTTTTATTTTTTGATCTATAAAATGAGTGGATATGATTGGGTCTCCTCGTCTCACAAAATTTGCATGGTCTCATTTGACTACTTTGACCTTTAATGCTATCTAGTTCTTTTCAACTTGTTTGGATTTTCTTCTATAAATTTTTCTAAGATGTGTAATTTTTACATAGTTTGCCTTTGACATATTCATCTATTTTGTTTATGAGACACATCCCAAAACAAATGTTGTTACATCATTCATTTGACCCTGTCTCTTTTCCACAATCATTAAATATTATTGAATGTTGAAAGTTTCTCTAACTTCGCAACCTCATAAATAAACAAATCTGAACGAATTACAACCATCATATGTTTTCACCCTTAAATAAAAAGTATGTTTAAGGAAATGATAGTCACATTATATATATAAATATTTTAATTTTTGAAGTTACTGTTCATAATATCACATCAGTGATCAGTGTTTTGCTTTTACATTATATATATTTCACAAAAAATGAAACTAAAGTTAAAGGTTGGCTTAGTGGTAACGCACGTGTTTTGTGAACTTGAGGTTCCAAGTTCGATCCATACATTTGCAACTCAGTCTTTTTTCTTTTTGCATTGGATACCAAAGCTTTAATGTTTTGCTTTTATATTATATATATTTTACGGGAAGCAAGACTTAAGTTAAATGTTGGCTTTGTGGTAACACACGTATTTTGTGAACTTCGGGTCTCTTGTTCGATCCAAACAACTGCAACTCAGTCTTTTTCCTTTTTGCATCGGATACCAAAGCCTTGGATTGACTTATTTTTAAGGGAAATAACTTACTTTTGTCTAATTTTTTTTTACAAAATTTTTCGACTTCTTTTAATATTCATTTTTTTTTTTGGAAACTTAGGCTTTTATCTCTAATTTTTTACAATTATATTTATGTGTTAATTTGCAATTGTTTTTTTATGAATTTATTTATATAAATTTATATTTTTAAATCATTTTTACATGTTTTGTTAAAGAATTTTTATTACTTACAATGACTTTGTTACAACATGTTATATTTTATATTTAATCGTTTTCAGAATTCTCGTTTTAACGTGCAGGGTCTAACCCCTAGTTAACATATATACATTTTCCTTGTATAACTAAGCAATTAAATTAGGCTTTTAGTGTTAACAACTATTGAAATAATTCATTGAATAGTATGAATTTGGTCTATGGCATTGGGTTTTTGGTGCCAATAGACACAAATACAATATACACAAAACATTGTGATTTTCTTCTTTTTATAGGTTTAACAAAAATCGAAAAATTACAAAAATAAAAAATGAAAAAAATAAATCATAAATTTTACATAGATAAAAAATACAAAAAATACAAGAATACAATAAAGGAATACTACATTTAACAACATTTTCTAATTTTAACAACTTTTATCTAATAAATAGTATAATGTGTTTAACTCAAATGTAGTCAAATCTAAAAAAATATTAAAGTTGAATGAATTTAGTAAAAAAACATGAACTCGTTTGGTTAACCAAATATGGGGTCATGGTGGAAATTTTATTCAAAGTATGGTGGCTCTCATGGAATATATATATATATATATATATATATATATATATATATATATATATATATATATATATATATATATATATATATATATATATATATATATATATATATATATATATATATATATATATATATATATATATATATATATATATATATATATATATGTGTGTGTGTGTTGTGAACCATAAAATAAATAAAATATGGTGAGTTTTATAAAATTTTCCCTTGAAAAGTAACTAAGTTGATATCATTATTATAATATAATTGTTTTTTAAACTAAAATAAAATGTTTATATTAGACATTGTAATCATCTCGAGTTATATGATTAAAGAAACGTCTAATTGTGGTTTAAGATAAATATTTATCTCGAATTACCTGATCACAATCATATTTATCCAACAATTAGACGTGATTTGTATTAAATTAATTTGAAAACTATTTATTTTGTTTTTCAATCATGTTGCCATTATTTCAATGCAATGTAATTTTTAATATTATGTTATTGGATTAACTAAATATTTTGTCATTTTTCATTTTCACACATGTTGGTTTTATTAAATATCAACTATTATTTCAGTACAACGCAATTTTTAATGTCATATTGTTGTTAGTTAATGATAGCTTTCAATTTAATGTTATTTTTTATGTTTATTATACAATACTTTTAGTTCTTTAATACAAACACACACACACACATACACACATACACACACATATATATATATATATATAAAATTTAAAAGTTAAATATGAATAAGAATATTTGTTATTTTTGAATAACAAATTATTATTTCTATTTGAACTCAATTTGTTTAATTTTAGTTCAATATTAACTGCTGAAGTGTCAATTATAATTAAATAGAAGGCAACTCTTTAACTTGTACTTAATTTGCTATTTTTAATATATTCTTATAAATAAAATCCTAAAAATAAAATTAAGAGAAATATGTGTAAAAATTATTTAGTCAGTAATTAAAAAAACTTAATTACAGTAATAAATGTAAAAACTAAATCAAATGCCAAATAAATAAATAAAAGTATATATCATATGGCAATCTTATAAATAATTAAAAACTATCCAAATAATGTAAAGATAATTAACTTTAAAATATTTAAAATGAATATTGAAATTAAATAAACTTGAAATTGACGTTACACTGAAAATCATGATTGACATTTTTAAAAAGGAAAATGATATTACCTCCTACTTCATACGCCTACCCACAAAATAATAGCATGTGAAATCCACTAATTATTTCTTTTAATATTTTATATTGATTTTAACACATTTCTTGATCTAATGAGTAGAAAGATTAATATGAAGACTTTATTGGAGGATATAGAACATTTCTTTTAAAAACTCATCATGATCAAAATTGAAATTTTATCAAATAAGTATGTTTTTAAGTTGATTAACTATACAATATTTTTAACAAAATTAATCAATAACATACATATTAAACACTTATAATCTCTTATATATTAATAATATATTCCAGATAGGTAACATATCGAATCAGTACATAAATATTCAATGCTATGCCTTAATAAAAAAACAAAAAAGGAAACATAAAATGTAATACAAGATTATAAATTATTAATATGAAACTTGTATATATCATAAAGTATGAATTATTTCAAGATGATATTAACATTATAAATAAAAACGATGGTATCTAATTATATTTATGTGATTATTTTATTTTTTAATGAAATTAATGTGATAAGTTATAATCATCTATTTTGAACTATACCTTGAATAACGTTTGTAGTATATATATATATACTACAAGTCCCCCGAGAACCCGAGAACCACAAGTCCCCCGAGAACCCGAGAACTCCCAAACCGATATTTTTTTCAAAAAACCGACCCCATAGGCCTCTAAAACGCACATATCTAAGACTTTTCGAAAAAAAAAATTCCAAAAAAAATGACTTTTTTTTTTGAAAAAAATTTGCACATGTACACAAAAAAAACTTTGCACATGTGCAAAGTTTTTTATACGTACATTTTTTTTCAAGTTTTTTTTTATGGATGTCTTTCTAACATATATTTAAGGCGTTCTGTAAAAAAAAATTTCAAAAAAAGTGTACGTATAAAAAAGTTTGTACATGTGCAAAGTTTTTTTTTTTGCACATGTGCAAATTTTTTTCAAAAAAAAAATTCGTTTTTTCGGAAATTTTTTTTTTCGAAAAGTCTTAGATATGTGCGTTTTAGAGGCCTATGTGGTCGGTTTTTCGAAAAAAATATCGGTTTGAGAGTTCTCGGGTTCTCGGGGTGAAGTTGGTTCTCAAAAGATCCTAAGTCTATATATATATATATATATATATATATATATATATATATATATATATATATATATATATATATATATATATATATATATATATATATATATATATATATATATGAAAAAACTGCAAAAATGGTCCCTGTGGTTTACGCTTTTTCAGGAAACTGGTCCAGACGTTTAAAAAATTGCAGGAAACGTCCTTTTGACAATGTTTCGTTGTGGATTTGGTCCCTGGCCAAACTGAAATGTCTTTTTTGCCCTTTTAATTACTTTTTTTCTTTTTCTTTTCAATTATAAATCAGTTTTCTCTCTCTCTCTCTCTCCACCCTAAAAATCCTGCAGTGAAATCCATTCCTCCTTCCTCCTCCTTGCCCTGTAATGCAGAATCATCACCAACCTCGGTTCTTTGACACTACGCAATTGTTCACGACTTAACCATTTTCGATTCAAATAAAACCCAGTAAAATCTAGAAAGATATCTGAAAAAATCAAAAACCCATTTGAGAAGTTAGGCTGCATCTCCATCTCTACACCATTCTCACATTTCCCAACTCAGTCTCTTATCGATCACTTCACACATCTCTCTACGTGCAAGTTCGACTGTGAAATTGATTTATCGGCTCCAATTGAGAGAAGCAGAGATTCATCAAATGTGCAAGCAGTAAACCCAATTCAAAACAAGAAACTTACTTGAACTATAAGGAGTAAAGGAGATCGAAGATCAGCATGAAGGTTATTGAACAAATTGATTAATCTTCTTCCATACATACACGCAAGGCCGGCCCAAGGGGTGGGCGAGCTGGGCAATGGCCCAGGGCAGTAATAGGCTGAGGGGCATCAGATTTTCTATGTCTATCATGGGTTCATTTTTTGGGCCAAAATTTAGTGATCCAAACATCCGGTAGGTAAAACCAGTGAAATTCCCATAAGGGCGCCACACGTGAATCAATTGAGCGGCTAGAAGATCGACGCGCTTCAATGTATAGATAAATGCAACATCCCAGGCTTGCAGTACACCTATATCGAGGCGTCTCTTTAGTCATTATCGGCTTCTATTGTAGTTTTGATCGGTCCATGATAACCTAATCTATTTCTTCTTCTCGCCCTCTCAGTTTCACCCTTGGTCCCTGGTAAGTGATAACCTGATTTTTGATTTAAGCTCTGTAACAGTAAAGGGAATACTTTTGATTGATAATTATGATATGTCCGATAGTAGTTCACCATATTGGCGGCCGAGAAGGTTAGATGGTTGGAAGGACGGATGCGGGGAAATCTACCATGATCAATGCCTTTGTTTCGGATGGTCGAGTTTGAAAAAGGAAGAATTTTGATTTATAATCATGATATATTTGACTTTTGGATTGACTGATTTGCAAAAGTTTTTTGGGGTTATACTAATCGCCCGTTCTTTTTCAGGTGTTGCACTTACTTTTGTTCGGGGAATTTCCTTCTGTCTTTAGAACTGTCCTTATCGATTTCATCTAACCAAGACAAATGCCAAGGCAATATGTACAGTGGTAATTTATTGATTTTTTATATTAGTTTCTGAATAATGATGAAATTCTGATTATGCATCTTTTCTTCTTTCTGATTTGAGAACTCATAGCATCAATGTTACCTAATAATCTATTTTGATTTTGAAGCTTTTCATTTTTCTAACTACACAAGAGAAGTAGTGTTTCTGTGGAACGTGGATTTGAGTTCTTGGATGTGAGCTTTGGCAGGAAAGAGTATGTCTTTTGTTCTCCCACAAGAATCTCTCATCTTTACGGACTAACTCAGAGACATTATTTAATTGACGTTTGGTTTTGTATGTGGTCGGAAAGAACTCGTTTGAAGCCTGGTGAATGGAGCAAATCGTTTGTGTTTGTGGAATAGTGCAAATCTCTTAGTGATTTTTTTTTGAGATTGACATAGTTGATAATGATGGTGTTTTTCAGATTGAAATCATGAATTTATCTAAGATTGACATAGTTTATAAATCCCGTTTTGTGTGTTATTTTGATTTGATCTCAAATATTTAAGGAAAAAGGATAAAGGATATGAAAGTGTACTTCTTGAACAAGAGGTTGTCAACAAATAGGTTTATGGAAAAAAATGATATATAAGGGCATTTATTTAGTACCTCGCCCAGGGCATGGAAAACCATTGGACCGGCCCTGCATACACGCATCTAATTCATTCAATGTATCACCTTCCCCTTGATACCACAAAACCCCTCCAATCAACCCACCGCCTCTCTGAACCACCGCCGCCCTCCGCAAAAGCTGCCTGTACAAATCGAAACAAGAGGATGAACTGATGGGAAGAAACAGATGTTGAAATTAAGGTGGAAGAGGGTGGTTGTGCTCACCAACTGCAGTGAAATCTACTGGAATCCGAGGTTTCATACAAATCGACGATGGTGGTGGTGACTCCATTAACACTGCCACTACCCCCCATCTCATCATATATTTCAAAGCATAACAGTGGCTCCCTACCATCACCGCCATTACCAGAAGGTGCAGTTGTATCAAGATTTTGAATTGGGATCGAATTAGTTCAAAATACGAATGGGGAGACAGATGAAATTGATCATGTTCTTGACCAAAGGTAGTAGAAGTCGGACCAAGAGAAACCTCCCCGACGCCACCGGTCCGTCCGCCGCCACTACAGCAGCTCCGACGGCTTGCTGCCGTCGCCGGTGGTCTTCCAAACTCAGTAAACCGCAGCAGCAGTTGCTCCTTACTTCGTGTTGATGAAAGTCGCTACCCACAGAGGCTAAAACCGAGCTCCGATTGCCTTTGCTGCTCTAATTTTTGTGAATCGCACCTAATGGGTGCGTGTGACCCGAATTCGTTGATCATTGAGGGGGAGAGAGAGAGAGAGAGAAGAGAGATGGGTTTGGTGAGAGAGAGAGAAAATTGATTTATAATTGAAAAGAAAAGGAAAAAAAGAAATTAAAAGGGCAAAAAAAACATTTCAGTTTGGTCAGGGACCAAATCCACAACGAAACATTGTCAAAAGGACGATTCCTCCAATTTTTTAAACGTTTGGACCAGTTTCCTGAAAAAGTGTAAACCACAGGGACCATTTTTGCAGTTTTTTCTCTCTATATATATATATATATATATATATATATATATATATATATATATATATATATATATATATATATATATATATATATATATATATATATATATATATATATATATATATATATATATATATATATATATGGAGAAGTTCAAATGAGAACATTAAATAGTGAGAGAATCTAAGAATCATTTTTATAAACTTTTTTTTTCATATTATTTTTTTAAAATTACTCAAAAAAATTTTAATATGTGCAACTAAGATATTTAAAAACAATTTAAAAAAATCATTTTTTTACATTCCGATATGCATATGCATATTGCGTATATGTATATGCAAAATATACTTAATTTGTTGGGGTTGTTTTCATAAAATATACAAAACACAAATTTTTATATTTGATAATATTTGTTTTGAATTTTTTTTAAAAGTTTATATGCATATTGATGTGCATATATGCATATACAAAAGTATATGTATAAGCATATGCATATAAACATAAAAAAAGTTGATTTTTTTATTTTTTTAAATCCTTTAATCGCATATTAAGAAAAAACTTTGGTATAATTTTTTTTGAAAAATATTAGATAGAAAAAAAAAGATGTTAGGTTTTCTCATTTATTTAAGTTTCTATTGATCACGACTATATATATATATATATATATATATATATATATATATATATATATATATATATATATATATATATATATATATATATATATATATATATATATATATATGACCAAATATAACCAACAATTATTGTGTGAATGTAGGACCAATTTTGGTCCAATCATTTCGTAGGGGTACCATTGTAAATTAATATTATAATTAATTAATTAAATTTTAAAATTTTCCACTAGTTTAGGTAATTACGTAATTATTTCTAGATTTTCTCATTTTTCTCCCATCTCTCTCCCTCCTCTTCTTATACGGTTTTTGCATAAACCCTAAGGGCATGTTTGGTACAGAGAAATGAAATCAGAGAAATGGAATTGATTCAATTTCTCTTGTTTGTTTAATCCTGAGAATAAGGAATAGATAAATAATTTGATTCATTTTCCATACTTTTAATTCTCTACTTTTAGTAGAGAAAATGGTGTGAAATCTGATTCTCTTTCATGAGCCTGCCATCCACCATCACCGCCGCCAACACCCACACCTCTATCGTCGCCACTTCCACTGCCACCACTACCACCACCCATCACCACCACCACCATCGTCACCCACCACCACCACCTCTACTGCCACCACCTCACCTACAATGTTATCCACAACTACCACCACCACCATCACCCACCACTACCACCTACATCGCCACCACCTCCACCGCTACCACCACCCATCACCACCACCACCACTACTCACCGCAGCCTCCACCACTTACACCGTTACCCACCACTGCCACCACCAACGACTGTAACCCACTGCCACCATCACCAACCACCACTAACTCTACCACCACCATCTCCACCGCCACAACCACCATCACCCATTACCATCACCTCCATCGCCACCGCCACCATTGTTACCCATCACCACTATCGCCACTACCTCTACCGCTAGCACCACCCATCGCCAGCACCACCACTATTGCCTACCTCCTTCACCTCAACCTTTACGGTCACTACCACTCACCCCCGCCACCACCACCATCATTATCCACCACCCACCACCACCACCCACCATCACCACGCATCACCACCACCACCACTATTACTTGCCACCACCACCTCCACTGCCATCACTACTCACTGCCACCACTACCACTTATACCATTACCCAACACCGTCACCCACCACTAACATCACCCACCGCCGCCAACACCCACCACCTCTATCATCGCCACTTCCACTACCACCACTACCACCACCCATCACCGCCACCACCACCTCTACTGCCACCACCTCACCTACAATGTTACCCACAACTACCACCACCACCATCACCCACCACCACCACCTCCATCGCCACCACCATCCATCGCTACCACTACTCACCACAGCCTCCACCACTTACACCGTTACCCACCACTACCACCACCCACGACTGTAACCCACTGCCACCATCACCAACCACCACCAACTCTACCACCACCATCGCCACCGTCACCCATTACCATCACCTCCACTGCCACCATTGTTACCCACCACCACTATCGCCACCACCTCTACCGCTAGCACCACCCATCGCCAGCACCACCACTATTGCCTACCTGCTCCACCTCAACCTTTACGGTCACTACCACTCACCCCCACCACCACCACTATCATTATCCACCACCCACCACTATCACCCATCACCACCACCCACCACCACCACGCATCACCACCACCACCACTATCACTCGCCACTACCACCTCCACTGCCACCACTACCACTTATACCATTGCACACCACCGTCACCCACCACTAACATCACCCACCATCGTCTCCACCACCACTACCACTTGTACCGCCACTGGTACCACCTACACTACTACCATTTACCACAGTCACCCTCCACCGCCACCGCCACCACCCATCACCACCACCACCACCCACCGTTACCGCCACCACCCACCATCACCACAAGAACATTGATTCTCAAACATATTTCTCAGGTGAATTCTCTGTGATACCAAACAGTGGAATCAATTCTCTTTTTCCAGTTTAATTCTCTTTCTCTCAATTTTCATTCTCTGCTTCAATTCCATTTCTCCGTACCAAACGTACCCTAATAGCCTCGACCATCGCCATTTTCTCATATCCATGATTTTTCTGTATTTCTTCTTTTTTAACTTTTGCCGACTTCCATTCGGTTTGCATTTGGAACATTAATGTTTCTTTTTTTTTTTTGAATTTTGTCGACTTCCATTCAGTTGT
The DNA here is from genome assembly GCA_023525715.1 of Cichorium intybus. Classification (NCBI taxonomy): domain Eukaryota; kingdom Viridiplantae; phylum Streptophyta; class Magnoliopsida; order Asterales; family Asteraceae; genus Cichorium; species Cichorium intybus. The sequence goes on along the minus strand of CM042010.1, from coordinate 153,550,911 downwards.
CATTTGGAACAATTAATGGGTGTATGATGCAATTGATTTTCCGTCCTTGCTTAATCCCATTCCTTTTTATTTGAAATCTAAATGGATATTAATTGTTGATGTTGTTCCAATGTATTGTTTGTGGCTACTCGTATTTGAAATCGAATTACATATTTTGGTTAACCACATGCTTTTAATTATTAATGTTGTTCGAGCCTGATTTAATCGTTGATTTTCCCTTTTTTATTTGAAATCGAATTACATATTTTGGTTACCCACACACTTTGTAATCGAAATTGGATAATTTATTCACAATGGTGTTTGTAATTTCGTCAATTATTTTTTATTCAAGTCGACACTAGACTATGTTACACACCTGATTTGTAATCCAATTAGATATTTCATTCAAATTCGTATCTATAATTCCTCGGTTCTGTTTTATTCACATTCGATTCCCGATTGGTCTTGAATTGGAGCCGAAATTGAATAAAATTTGAATATTATTGTGACTTCTATTTTAATGATGAACTCTAATTCTTGTTGAAATGGTCGGTCTTAAAGCTCCAATTCTTTGACTAACGATGCTCTATCATTCACTCACGAAACAACCAAATGAAAACCAAAACCTACCCTTGGATTATGATACGGTATCTATTTATCCTTGTACACAGGTTTGGTTTTACCGGGTGTTATTTTGATTTTGGTAAATTTTATCTTAGGGCTTTTTATTTTTGAAAACGGTTTTGAAATTAATTTTCTCGGTCCATTTTCGTATATTTTTTTTAGAATTCAATCGTGCAATTGATCGATTACAGATTCTTTTTTAGGAAGATATGGAGATGAGTAAATAATTGATTTGCTGGTTCTGTTTGCAGGGATGAATGAATGTTTCCGTATTCTTCAAGAATGAAAGACTAGATCTAACGTATGATTTGTGTATTCTTTAAGAATGAAAGGCTTAAACCAATTTTTTTTTTTTAAAAATGAAGACTAAAAAAAGGGGGATTGATAAAGGTTTTATATTTTTCAATAATTTCTTCATGTATTTGTAAATGATTAACACAGTTTTTGTATTCTTCAAGAATACAAGGCTGGAACCAACATATAACAAGGGTATTCTTTAAGAATGAATGACTATATCATAACATTCTTTAAGAATGAAGGCTGGAAAAAGAAAGGACTGATTGTTCAAGAATATTTTATATATCATTGTGTTTTGGTGTAGAATGTTGTGTATATTCTTCACGAATATTGTATATATATTCACATTTTTAGTATAAAATCGTTTTGAGCAGTGTCAATTTTGTTGTATGTTGAACCCCATTCTCTGAGAATGAGTATTAGTTTTTATTGGTTTGTGTTTTGGTATCACATTGGGTATTAGTTTTTATTGGTTTGTGTTTTGGTATCACATTCTTTAAGAATGTATATGAGGGCTTTGTGCGTATTTGACATAAGCATGGTCATTCTACGATAATGGTACGCTTTTTTGTCACAAGTAAGTCCATTCTTTGAGAATGGTTCAAAGGAATTTGATGTATCCTCAAAGAATTCGAAAGTACTGTAATTAACTTAAAAACCCACAAACTATTATTTGAGAATTCGAAGAAATTCGAACGTACTGTAATTTTCAGTTTGTAATTTGCAGTTTTAGTTTACAATTTTAATTTACAGTTTTTATTCACGTAATCCCACAAAATTAGGAGATAAATTAGATATTTCTTTTTTTAAATATTTATTAATAGACTAAAATAACATTTATAAGGGTTTAATTGCAATATCTGATTAATTAATTGTTATAATTTTACAATTAGACCATTAAATCTAACACCGTTGATCATTTCAATAGGACGCTCCACATTTTCACCATATAAAAGTTACTAATTTAATGGAACTAAACCGTAATACTTAAATCAGATGACAAAAATCGATATTTTTGGAATCGACAAAACAATCATGGAAGTAGAACAACCTCCATGGATTATGAAATGGAACGAATAGTCAAAGCAAATGAAAATAGGGAACAACGGCACAATCAAAGGAGATCTAGATTCAAGATGAAAATTGAATGATAACTCAGATAAGAAGAAGAATGAAAACGAATAGTTTGGAGCAATAGCGCAAAACAGGAGAAAGCTTATTTTTAAGGTAAAACGACGACGTGGTATTATAGGTTCTACACCCAAGCATACATACCTAACAGCCTTATATTCCATTTTCCATATATATATATATATATATATATATATATATATATATATATATATATATATATATATATATATATATATATATATATATATATATATATATATATATAAAATTCTCTTTCTCGTGTAATTCATAGACATTTGCCTGGTTTTTATAATATAAATTAGGTCACCATCAATTGAATTAATGTTTCAAAGAGAATGGAGTCTAACGATTGATCATGAAAATGTTTCATTTAACAATAAAAATTAACTATAATGTATTTATTTTATGTATACTTTTCTAAGAAGACGTGGGATTAAAATTGAATGTGTGGGCATGGGGGCAGGCGATAGTTCCATGGCATCATACAGGGGGCCATTCCTAATCATACACAGCTAATCGTAGTTAAATTCCAGCCCCCACCACCAGTTTATCACATATCCCAGTTGTTGAATTATTATTTATTTGTTGGGCTAAGTGGCTAACAATATAATTATATAATAAACTTATAGGTTTTTTTTATTAATTTACATGATAAAATAGTGTTTTTCTTCGTAAATAAGTTTTTGTAACAAATTGAAGCATAAGCAATAAACCTACTTCCTGATATATTTTGATAAAGTTATAATTCGTTGCATATATACAAGCCATTAAGCTTTATTATTTCGAAAGCAAGCCAAAAACAAAATTAATACAGCTTTTATGTTATATTTCAATAACTATTACCAATATTCATTTAATTCATGTAGGATTTTCTTATGTGATGAATAGTCATGTTTAGCTTTTTTTCTCAAACTATTGAATCTTATAAACTAGCAAAATAGATAACAAACTAACCAAGGATGATAATTCTCGACACGATACGACACAAAAATAAACGAGTTTGGGTTAGAGATTTTAATCCTTTCAATTAAATGGGTTGACACGACACAACATGAAAATCAGATAGATGAGTTTGGGTCCAACATTTTAACTCTATAATGACCCGTTTATTTATATGTAAGTTCTTTTAATTTTCTATGTAAATTCGTGTTGGATTAGGTATCTAAGCCATGACTTATAATTTGTATTTACCTAATTAATAGAAGCAAAGTCCATTTGGGTTGCCCTCATAGCTGGAGGTTTGGTAGAAAGTTCAGTAGAGAGAAAAGTTGGTTTATTATGGGATTAATAAATCAATAGAAATAAAAGATATGGTTTGTTAATATATTAAAGTGATAATATATTAATTAGAAACTATATTGATTGATTAATAATTAATTAGGAATTAATTGGATTAATTTCTGTGGCATTAATTAGATTAATCAGGAAGTCAAGGATTAAAGTCGTACAAATTCAATAGTTGAATTGCGGCGCGCGGCGCGCCAATGTAAAGGCCGTGACGCGCGTACATATTCGTACGAATTCAATAGTTGAATTGCGGCGCGCGGCGCGCCGATGTAAAGGCCGCGACGCGCGTACGTATAATCCGGAATATGGCTGACGGCTAGGGTTTCTTGTTTCCCTATAAATAGGGAACCCTAGGCCTCATTATTAGTGCTCATTCTATTATTCTCTCTGGAATTTCCGTCCACCCTCTGGCTCCCTGGGTGTGATCTCATTTGAGGCAGGACACTTGTGCTGCTTAGCTTCAAGATTAAAACTAAATGTTAGTTTTTCTGATTTATTCTTTTAGTTATTATTTTTTTTTGTTTGGCCTTTAGGAATTAGTTACATGTTCAAAGTAAGAAAACATAGATCTTTTCTAGGTTGCATGTGAACTTAGGTTATTTAGTTCATGGTTGCGGAAAACCTTACAGTGGTATCAGAGCGTTTGGTTGTTTTCTTATTGAATGGCTGTAATAGTTTTCCTAATTAGGGTTTAAAGTTTATAAATCCTATTTGGCCTAAATTTCGATTTTAGGGTTTAGGGTTTTTTGAAACCCTGGCCCTCCCCCCTCTTTTTCGATTTTCTGATTAGGGTTTTTAGGAGGTTTTCTATTTTTGGTAACTTTAATTGGTTAATTAAATGGATAACCTTAAACCCAGTTTATTTGAATTCGATAATTAGGGTTTTAAGATAGGTTTAAATTGATTTGATTAATTTGGAAAAACCTATCTACATTTGAATTAATTTAATTAATTGTTTGATTAAAAGATAATTCAAGGGATTTAATTTAATTTTAATTTAATGGTTAAATTTCGAAAATTAAAGGATAAATCCTAAAATATTTTAAAATATTTAAAATATCTAGATTTAATTAATTTAATTAATAGTTTAATTAAAAGATGAATTAAATCGAATTTAAAGGTTTAATTTAATTTGAAATTTAATAGTTAAATTTCAGGAAATTAAAAGATAAACCAGGAATATTTTAAAAAGGTTTAAAATACATCTTATATGTATTATTAAAAGTTAATACTATATGTATAAGATAAATTGGTTAGTCAAATCATTAGTAGGCCTCATTCACGAAGCTGGTCTATAAAGTGGGTATAAGGAGACTGCCTATATAATGGTGGTCTAATGGGTGTTCACTCTCACCCACCGCTCGCCTGATCAGTGGAGGGTCGTTAGCCGAACAGTTTTGATAGGACCGCTTAATCATTAAAAGTATAATGATCAAAGTACTAGAACCCGTACAAGAATTCCCAATCTAGTTACTTTAGAAAAAATATGAATTTGATGCTAACCCATGAAATTGCACATTGCACTTTATGAAACGTTGGTGGAGCGTGTGTGGGTTACCGGCACACCAATGGGGGTTCATAAACAGTGGCAATGGGTTTCTCGGGTGTTATCATTGTTGATGGAGCGTGTATGGTTAACCGGCACATCAATTTGAGATGATAATGGACCCCGAGAGTACCAAGCTAATTTGCATGGTTATTCACACCCGGTTTGTGATCCTCGGCATCCCAGTCACAAACGGTGGGGCATATCCGAGATTAAACATGCCATTGAACAGTTCAATGAATCTCACAGATCTAGGAATTTCATAAGACTGAAATTGATAAAAGTTATCTACCTTAATGACCACTGTGTTGTGACTACGGCATCCCTATTCACAGCATAGTTGGGGTATTTTGGATCCTAGCCTTGTTAAATAATATATATTGGGTAATTATTTAAAAGGAATAATTAAACTAATAAATTCTGTTTCCTTTTATAGATGTCTGAATCGAGTGTCTATTCTCATCCTCCTCCTCATTCACCCATTTCTGAGGGCATCAGAAAGCGCCTACTAAATATGGAAAGGCTGACTGGCCTTAACTATGTGGAATGGCTTCGCAATTGGAGAATGGTTCTTGTTATTGCTGGCAAGCTACACCTCATTGAGTATCCGATCCCAGTTCCACCAAAACATGTCATCACAAAAGGTCTTTATGATGAGCATGACCCATTATTTGATGAATCCAAGGAAGTTCGTGACCTCATGCTATTGACCATTGAGCCCGAGTTCCGCATGGATTTTGAATCCCTAGGGCCGTATGAGTTAATACAATTGGTTGAGGAAAGGTTCCAAGAACCGGTTGAAGAGGAACGAGCTAGGATCTTCAAAAGACTTGCAAAGTGCAAGCTAAAAGAAGGAAGTAGCATCGATTCGCATGTTCTCAAGATTGAGAGATACATAGGCGAATTGTACAAACTTGGTCATCCAATTAGTCAGGAAATGAGTGTTAAGATCCTACTTGATTCGCTGACTAATAGGTACGATCTGTTCATTCAGACGTATAGAAAGGAAGACCGGAAAAAGACTTTTATGGAAATGCGTTCTCTGTTGACCCTATACGAGTCACTCATGGACATGCATTGCTCCACTGGTTCGGCTACTTCTGGATTGAGTCTAGTGAAGAGACGCAGCAAGAAACGTTCCAGATCGTCTGGACATGTTCTGAGATGTCTTAGACTGGGAATCCATAGGATCGGATACAGTCACGGAAAGATTGGATAATGCTCCAAGGTAAAATCTTTAGAAATTCAGGTTTATCTAAAAACTTCGAAACTCCTGATCCATAATTCCTTGATACATAATGTGATAGTCACGTTTGGTTTGTATGCAGGGAATCAGTAGGGTACAGGACTTTGACGCATAGGAGCACTTTTGGATTGGATCTCCAGCTCATTGCAGTTTTGAAGTTTATTTAGATATTACAATCTTGTTATTAGATCATTAGATGCAAACGACATTGTTTTCATATAGTACATTGTTCGAGGATTTTTGTGTTTTAATAAAATGTTGATTTTCTTTTGATTGTTTTAATTATCCTCAAATGTTGTGTGAATGTGTTAATGGCATAAATGGCAATAACTTGAATGTTGATACATCCAATGGGATTGGACTTATAAATTGTGTTCGTTATGATTGTTAAAGTGAATTTTATGAGAATCACTTCAACCAAAGGTCCAGTTGGACAGGACTTTGGAATCATTTGACTTAGAGTCACATGATGAATTGAGTGCTTAATAAAATTAATTGTGGCAAGAAAGGAATCACCCAAAGATCCAATGGATAGGATTTTGGAATCAGTTGACTTGGAGTCAGGTGATGATTGCATGTCTTGAACAATATTAACAAAGTCATAAATTTACATGGAGATGTAAAAGACCTTAAGTTTTGAGCGACAGACACATAAGTTACTGTGTATTGCTCGAATCTTCGAACAGAACATGATTAGTTATGCTTCATGATATTTGCCAAATGGTTTGACAAATATGGCTTCGTTTATCGGAATAAGCGATTGATTGGAACCTTGAAGTGTTTAAGGATTTCAAAGGAAGCATAAGATCAACAGAACCTGAGTAACAACATAGACTGAGAAAATGTTTCACAGTTTATCCTCTTCCAAGAGCACTAATGGTTATAATGTGTCTTAGGGAAGATGATGGAGCATTGATCGAAATAGTTTTGATCCTCGGTATATAAGATACACTGGATACATTTCCATGAATTGAATATTCAACCAGTCAGACCGCAGAAGCCATATTCTGACCACATCTTAGACTAAGTAGGTTATGATGACACTGTCTGAAATGTAAAGCTGGGATCGTCCCACTAGTACATAGAAAGTCCAGGGTCATGTAGCATTCGTCTGAATCTCATGACAAGCCTGAAACTGATCAGCAATGTCGTTTCATTGGCCACTCCGGTTATCCTTTGAAAGAAGAGTACTTTTAGAAAGAACTAAAGTTCTAAGGAAACAGTGGGAGTAAGAATAATTCTGAATGAGTTCAGGGATTATCCAAGTGAAAGAACCTTTAGTCACCATTGGGACTTGACCAGGAATTAGATTCCTGTTAAACCTGACATACCCTCTCTTCGCTTGACCAGTAGTTATTGTCACTGTCATAAGGAGTTATGATTTGGGTGATATACTGGGTAGTGGTAAAACACTAAAGATGGTACAGATAAGTAATCCGACTGCTGGAAGCATTGGTGAGCCCAGTTGCTGCCAAATAAGAGAACATTACCGCGAGACACAGTTTATGTGACAGTTTGATTGATCTTTACAACTGGTCTAGGAACCAGTGGGAGTAATTGAATCATCAAAAGAAGGGAACATAGAAATGTACTTACAGAACATCTGGTTGAATGAGTCATCACTTGGAGTCAAGCAATTGATTCTGAGAGAAGCACTCTCAATAAAAGATGTAATCCGAGAGGATTCTGCGTGGCATAGTGTGAGTCGTTAGTGGAGCGTGTGTGGTTTACCGGCACACTAATAGGGACTCACATAGAGCATGCCATTACAAAAGGTACATGGCCCCAGGATTCGTCCCGTGGGCATCTCGCAAGAAAGGATATTCGAATTCTCAAAATAGACCAAAAGGTTTGGATTTTGTGAATAGCCTGAAAGATTTCCTTTAATATGTCAGAAAGGTTTGGATTTTGGTTTCGCAAAATGTGCCATAAGCTCTGGATTCTGTGAATAGTTCGAAAAAGTCATATAACGGTGTCAAAGCCAGTGGGAGTATCGTTGTTATCTGCTATCATTGTATGTTGGTTACATACTGGTTCTAGGAAACGTCTCTTATCATTACAAAGTGTAATGACTTGGTGTTAAGAAACGATTCGCTATAAAAGACTTTAAGAGATACAACATACTCAGGTGGTTGTGGGTATCTATTAGATAGATCAGAATACTGCCAATGTGATCTTGATGAGATTCAAGATGCATAACCCAAGGAAAGGAGTTTCCTGTCATTGCAAAGTGTAATGAATTGGCATGAAAGAAACAAAGAAGGTGCAGCATAATCACGTAGTTCATAGACATCTATCAGATAGATGAGACTGACAGTATTGACTTAGCCGTTGAGAATATGATCTTGATGGGATTCAAGATGCATAAGAAAGAGTCCCCGAAAGGAAATGGTTTCGGGAAATCATGACACAAGGATTATTGGTAATCTTAGGATTCCGAAAGGGCTTGGAATGAGATTACATCAGGTTCCTCGAGCCTCTTGGACAAATCAGAAGTGTTATGAACATATCCTGATGACTTAATGCTTAGAGCATTGTAAGTTGGATTCAGGATATTGCCTGGCTGAGAATACTGAATGGATTTTTGAACAGACTTGAGAAATCATTGGGAAATGATTAGGGTGATTGATTTGAAAGGGTTTTCAAATCGGTAATTGTTTACACCAGAACGTGGTGCTGTAGGACTTCATGGTTAAAGAATTTCGTTGGTTTCTGATGGAGCGCGTGTGGTTCACCGGCACATCATGACACCTCGAAATTGTCTTAGGGTGTAGTCATGTAGACTAAAGACCCGATAACCATGGGCAGTCACGGTACACATCACCGGAATGGAGTTGTGAGAGAGAATGAAAAAATGACAAAATGACAAATTGAGATATCATCGGAAGAGTATCCGATAGGATCATCTGCAATAAAGTGTATAAGTGTTAGACACTTGGATACATAGAAAGAGTAAAAAGGTAATAGACATAGATATAAAAGGCTTGAATTGAAAGTTTAAAAGAGAATAAGAAACCGATAATAGTTATGATAAATCCGACTTGGTGATTACCTCGTGGAGACTTGGTAATGAGCAGGAGTAGCTGTCAGTCAGATTTTATGTTTCGCTTTTGCATGTTTTACTTCCTGAATAATTGGATTATTCAAATATCCACAGTCGTTCATACTCTTAGGGAGTAAGTATGAAGGAAGACTGTCATGAATTGGTTTGTAGATTGTATAAGGAGTTAAACATAGTAATAAGATTGCTGCAACGTTCATGAGTACTTGGAAATGGAGATTTGAGTATTGGATAAACCCGCGCTCAATGGATTGCTTCATGGATTATATCACGAGCAATGTTGAGACGATAATATCTTATGGTCTTAAAGTGGAGAGATATGAGTTATAATTTGCAAGGCGGTTGTTCATTGATAGTACGAAAACGCATCGGTAACTCGGTGTTATAAAACGTGCGGTTGTGAGTGATTTGTCGGGTAAAACATATAACATAATAGTCGAAGCTTATTCGTCCCTTGACCCAGACGGGAAACAGATATCTGTTGGCCACTCGATGATTTTGAAGTTGACTGAAGTGCTGGCCAGCCAGGACTGAATTGATGCGTTCAATTGGAAGTCTGATAGTCATAAGCAAAATCGGAAATCGGGAAACAGTGTCAGACAGAGATTGATCTCAATCCATGTCTCATGTCTGAAAATATCTTGTTGGACGGAGGATCATCTGATCACTTATCTATGGACAGAACTGACTAGGTCAGAGTTCGGCAGCAGTTTCTAGGAAGCTACAGGTTGCTGATTAATTAGAGGATAAATTGGCAATTATAGTCATAGACTTATCCAAGTGAGAGACTGTTGGATTAGGTGTCTAAGCCATGACTTATAATTTGTATTTACCTAATTAATAGAAACAAAGTCCATTTGGGTTGCCCTCATAGCTGGAGGTTTGGTAGAAAGTTCGGTAGAGAGAAAAGTTGGTTTATTATGGGATTAATAAATCAATAGAAATAAAAGATATGGTTTGTTAATATATTAAAGTGATAATATATTAATTAGAAACTATATTGATTGATTAATAATTAATCAGGAATTAATTGGATTAATTTCTGTGGCATTAATTAGATTAATCAGGAAGTCAAGGATTAAAGTCGTACAAATTCAATAGTTGAATTACGGCGTGCGGCGCGCCAATGTAAAGGCCGCGACGCGCGTACATATTCGTACGAATTCAATAGTTGAATTGCGGCGCGCGGCGCGCCGATGTAAAGGCCGCGACATGCGTACGTATAATCCGGAAAATGGCTGACGGCTAGGGTTTCTTGTTTCCCTATAAATAGGGAACCCTAGGCCTCATTATTAGTGCTCATTCTATTATTCTCTCTGGAATTTCCGTCCACCCTCTGGCTCCCTGGGTGTGATCTCATTTGAGGCAGGACACTTGTGCTGCTTAGCTTCAAGATTAAAACTAAAGGTTAGTTTTTCTGATTTATTCTTTTAGTTATTATTTTTTTTTGTTTGGCCTTTAGGAATTAGTTACATGTTCAAAATAGGAAAACATAGATCTTTTCTAGGTTGCATGTGAACTTAGGTTATTTAGTTCATGGTTGCGGAAAACCTTACAATTGGGCATGCCTGAAACCAAAGTCAAATGTCAAATAAAACTTTAGGTTGAATTATTTTGTAATGTAGAAGTCACTAACTAGTTTACCTGGGTCAAGACATAAATTTAGGTTTTCACTTATTCATTAATATCTTATACTTCACAATCGTACTCGACCACTTTCCCATTATCGGGACTTTGTTCCTTTAAACTTATGGTGAAATTCGTTCAACCGACTCCCAAATTATTACTTCTTCTAGATATTTACTTTTTATTTTTCCACCTTGCCAACTCTTACTCTTTTAACATATTCGGTGTTTCAATCTAGCATGTTACGACACATTTACAAAGTAAACGGGTTGACATGCAACCCGCCAACCTGACACGAAAATAAACAGGTTGACACGACACGATAATTAAACGGGTCAGATTTGGGTCAAGCTATCTCAACCCGCCAACCCGACACCAACACGACACGACACAATTGTCAGACCTAAAACTAACAAAGTATGAGTAATTAGAGTGAATATTGGCTTTTGTTACTTTGTATACAGAAAACCAGCTGAATTTAAATTTGAAATTTCTATGAACAAACTAATCGAAAAATATGAAATTATACTATCTAAAATGATATACATTCGATACTTTTGAGATCCAAAAACCACAGTATTCCTAAAATTTTAAATCACCCAAATAACCGTCAAAAGAATCGCATTTAAAGCCAAATGGTTCACAGCTATCAAACTTAAAGAGTTAACCCACGTGAATCTCTGACACCTTGTAACTTATGAACATATGGCCAACATTCTCATGATAATCCCGGCTCAAAACAAGATTCATATGTAACATATATACCCGTTTAATGATTTCCCACCAAAACCAATTGTCACAATTGTTTGAAAACATTGCAACTTTTCCTCCAAATACTTAATAGACGATAACTATCATGGTGTATATATACATCTCGGTTATGTTATGGAATGTATTTCTTCTTGACTTTGCAAAAACTTTGTCTAGAATAATTCAAATAGGGTTTTTTTGGATTATCATGAACCTGATTTTGTAATACCCCTAACAATAGAGTCGAAATTACAGATTTTTAAAAATGTTTTGATACATGATCTCTAAATTTATCAAAGTTATTGATTGATATCTTATCCAAAAATCTAACCCACACTATTTTCCTAATTCATATTAAAATTGTAAAATGAATACATTTCAGTTATTTAAAATCAAATATGTAACTAGTCTAACATGAAAAAGTTAAAAGTTAGAACATAATTTTTTGTTTGAAAAAAGAAGGTATTGAAGCTTTGATTAGGGATTTTGGGGTATTAGCAATTTGAGCCGAGCCCATATTTTCCTCGTACCGACTCGGCTCGGCTTGGCTTTGTTGACAACCTAGTTTTGATAAGCGTTCTAAAGAAAAGGGTGTAGCAACTTTGACGCTTTTTTCTTTATGGAGTGAAAGCGAAGAAGTCTAATAGTTAAAGGACGAAATTGTAAACTGTAAAATGGAAAGGTTGGCGTTGGCGGCAGAATCGGCCATGACAGGTAAGCTCAAGATGGCAATGGCAAAAAATCGACCTGGTACATCCCTCTTCTTCTTGCTTCATGTATATATATACATAGCACGCAAACTCACACAAAACGCACTGGAAACCCTAAATCATCATGAGTCTCTTTGGCCTCGGCAGCAGGTATATCGATTTCGCTCTCGATAACAATTGATTCCTTTGCTAGCTATATGTTTCATCATTCCAACTGTCGGTTGTTTGACTATGAGTTTATTTGAGTTTGAAATCAGCTTCATTAATTTATTGATGACAGTAGATTCACGTATCCTTTTCAAATTACATGCTCGAACTGATATTTTAATCAGATTAACTAAAATAATTCAACTAATCTCATTGCTTTTGTCTAGTTTCAATCAATTAACAAACATAATCGTCAGCAATCATTAGAGATTTATATTAGGTAAAATGATTGCAATTCTAAGGGGCATTCAATATCTGTTTGAATGAATAAGTGAAAACGTACAGTTTTTTCGACTCTATTGATTGTTTATTCTATTTTGGAAATCGATAGTGCATCTATTAGGAGACTAAATTATTAGCCTAGAAATTATAATCAGTGGTGATCCTTATGGCGCCATTGACATCGATATCTGCAGAAACCAGAAGACTTTTCGACCAAAAAAGAGCGCTCCATCAGGAAGTAAGGTTTGTTAACTACAGAACTCAATGAACTTCTGTGTTTGCCATGTTTATTCCCTCTGGTCAAAGTCAAACTCACTCGATTTTCTCAATTTAGGGTGCACAACTTAAAAAACACATCGATGCAACCTTAGGTAGTGGAAATCTGCGTGAAGCTGTTCGCCTACCCCCTGGAGAAGATCTCAACGAGTGGCTCGCAATAAATGGTAAGAATTCCCGACATGATTCATGAAATTGGCAGTTCTACGTTCTGAATTCTGAACACCCCTGTAATTGTTTTAATTTCTACAGCTGTTGATTTCTTTAATCAAGTGAACCTCCTTTATGGTACTCTTACCGAGTTCTGTACACCATCAACATGTCCAACAATGACAGCTGGAGCAAAGTACGTTGCTAAATCCTTATTTATCTTTCAAGATGTTATAACTTATACCGACATTTTTTTACAGATACGAGTACAGGTGGGCGGATGGAGTTTCCATCAAGAAACCAATAGAAGTATCTGCTCCTAAATACGTAGAATATTTAATGGAGTGGATTGAAACTCAACTTGATAACGAATCAATATTTCCTCAAAAACTTGGTGTGTGATGAATGATAGATAATTCTTGTTACTAAATAAATCCGAGCGGTTTGTACTTTTTTTTTTTTATTTGATATTTCTTTCGTCTGTTTAGGTGCACCATTTCCTCCAAATTTTCAAGATGTGGTGAAGACGGTGTTCAAGAGGTTGTTTAGGGTTTATGCTCATATTTATCATTCACATTTTCAGATGATTATGAGTTTGAAAGAAGAAGCTCATCTTAATACTTGTTTTAAGCATTTTGTCCTCTTCACATGGGTGAGTTATCTGTCATTAATTACATTCTTTGTGAAGCTTGTGTTTGTGTAAGTAATGGTGTTTTGTTTGTTAACAGGAATTTCGGTTGATTGATCAAGGGGAGCTTGCACCTCTGTATGAACTTGTTGAGTCTATACTGAAGCTGTAGTGATTTTTTTTCTTATTTTCGGTTAATTCGTTGTGAATTTTATTGGTTTGTTAGTGACTATTTCTTCATTTTTGTACTCTGTATTAGGACTCCTATGACTCTGTTTTTTATATTTGAAGTACCAAACATTACATATACAAATTTTTAACCAGTGAATCAGTGAAATGTCATTAAAGTGAGTGCGGATCCCGAAAAAGCACATAATTTGATTTGAATGACTCGTTTTGGTTGTGATTTTTGGCATCCGCAAAGTTCGAGAAATAATGGACCGATTCACAGAATTTACTTTCATACTGGGTTCATGACTAGGTGCATTGGACAGCTTCTTCAACTTCTTCTGATGGACTAAATAGGGCCCATTGCATACATAATTTATATAAAAAAGTATTTATATTCATGCTTTGTTTTTACGTAGAACATTTATTTTACACTTTTTTTTTAAATAAAGTACAAGTACATAATGGAAAAGGTATATTACTTTGATGAAATTCATTTTTCTCGTCAGCTTTTATTGAAAAAAGAAACAAATATTAATGTTTTATAAAAGAACTTTATTACAAATATAATAAATGGTTTTATGTAAAAGGTAGTATTGAATATGCGTGTTCAAAATACATAACCGGGGGCCCTAATTCTCGTCCTTAATGTCCTCATCCTCATCGGAAAATATAAAAGCTATGCAGGGAGTTTTGGTGTCAGTGTGTCACTCACAAAGGCAAACTCTTAGATAGCTGTGAAGTCACAACCAAAAGGGGAATACAAGTAAAAATCTAAGAAATGTCACGAGAAAGAAAACAGCTTCAATTCAAAATTGGAAATCTTATCTCGTCCTTATCACAAACACTTCGTCAGACTTGCTAAGTATTGCAAAGAACAAGAGTAAAATCTCTTGGTTTGAGTTTATAAGAAATAGAGCTCTTTACGATCGTTCCCTTAAACAATAATTTCACCATTGAGATTTTCTGTAGGTTGTTGTTTCAATCTGAGCATCATTAAGTGCAATGAAGGGGCTCTAATTGCAGAAAACAATCGGCGGTTGAAGTGTATTGTAAGAACATTATATCAAGGAGATGAGTTGCGCCGTTACGGGTTCCAATTTTGAGGCTGCGTCCCCAATACATTTTAAATAATAAAAAACTGTCCAAAATCTTTTGATAAATAAAAAAGCCACATAAAATTTTAGATTTTTAATTCAAAATAGCTACATGGACAAGATATAACCTGTGAAATCGGATCAAATAGGATGTTTATTCATTTTAACATGTAAAATAAAAGTTTAGGGACTTAAATTACTCAAAAATAATATGAGTAACCAAATGTGATCAAAACGAAAAGTTGGTTGGGTTAAAAAAAATCAACCCTATATAAGATACAATTATTTATATGGTGTTAAATGTGGTATTGATGTAATGGACAACACCAACAACCAAATACAAATAGAAACGGATAAGATATTTCAACAACCAACTATTAACCAAAATATTAATCATGAACCATTACACAAGATAGATGATACCACTAGAAAAGCATGAAAGAACGACCAATGATTTAAAATAAATCAAACCACAAGAGAAACATGAAAGCAAATATATAACATGATTCCGCTATCTATATATGTATGTTCATATGATGTGTACATCAACATGAGACGATGTTGAGGCGACATGAGAAGATGATGGTGACTTTATTCAAATGAGAACCTAAATGAGTAATTACAGCACCAAAACGACACCCCAAATAGGAGCTATTACAAAAGCGTTTAATCACCCACACCAAAATTTACTATTGTATAAACATTTTGCTACTCATAAAAAGTGAACTATCAAGAATTAATTCATGTATACATCATAAATTGGATTTTCTATTAAGTCGAATTCTTTCGGCCAAACGTCTTCCCTAATACTTCAACCGACACACTATATAATAGTTCCTTCAAATACACACAATCTTTGAAATAACACCGCCTTCAATTTCTAATAACTAATTTTTTCATAGTAACATAGATCTGAAAGATGATCGAATCATGTACATAAATTGTGAGCATTTGGAATTGAAAAAGAGAAAATGAACATTTCCTCATTTTACTTGAAAACAGTAGGATACGTGGCAGACTGCACCTACTCAAACATCCTATAATTTCTGGAAATGCTTATTAGAGTTGAGAATGGTCGGTTTGAGGCTAAAACCAAACCGCATACATCGGTTTTTGAAATTTTAAAACCGTAAAATGGAGTTTTTCAAGTGGTGTGGTTTTGCAGTTTTTCCTAATGATGCGGTTTCATGTGGTGCGGTTTCGGTTTTTAAACCGCGCAACGAAATGGTGTGGTTTTAAAAATGCATGAGACCAAAAGTGAAGTATTTTTTTATTAAAATTTTAGCTTTTAGTCCTATATCCAACACTAACATGTCATAGAAACATGAAACAATTTTTTATTACATTTTTAGCCCACAATCAAAAGTTTGCTGAAGTCATATTCTTGGTCCACAAACACGAGCATATAACAGACTCTTTGATTATTATTATTATGAGTTACTCTTGAACTACTATAAATTATGATGCTATATTTGATATTTTAAGTCACCAACAAAAATATACATCGTCTTAAACATTCGTAATAACATAAACGAATCTTAAATATACATAATAACATAAAATATTTTTAATATATATATATATATATATATATATATATATATATATATATATATATATATATATATATATATATATATATATATATATAGGTTCAACATAGAACCAAAATATATTACCTAACCATAGAACCACAATCTTAACTGTTTGATTAGATTCCTTCATCAATGGTATGATGGTAAAATTGAAATACTAGAAATAACAACCTCCAATAAATACGTACAGTAAATAAATGTTTATCAATGAACAAATGTTCATCAATGAACATATGTTCATCAATGAACAAACGTTCTTCTCATTCTCTGTATATTCATTCTTTGTAAATAAACATATGTTCATCAATGAACAAATGTTCATCAATGAACAAATGTTCATCAATGAACATACATCCATCTCGTTCTCTTTCTGTATAT
Source organism: Cichorium intybus (assembly GCA_023525715.1). Taxonomy (NCBI): domain Eukaryota; kingdom Viridiplantae; phylum Streptophyta; class Magnoliopsida; order Asterales; family Asteraceae; genus Cichorium; species Cichorium intybus. The sequence goes on along the minus strand of CM042010.1, from coordinate 153,533,909 downwards.
TAATATTTTGTAATTGAACATATGTTAATAAATGAACAAATGTTCATTAATGAACATATATACTCATTCACTGTAAATAAACATATGTTCATAAATGAACAAAAATGGATGCGTAAAAAACTCAGTATGCCCCTTATTGGATATGATTCCCTGTAAACGGGTATAAGTTTTATGACGTACCCTTTTTAATCTAATTAACTGAAATAATGATCTAACGGTTATAAGAGTGGTTCTATTGTTAGGTAATATATTTTGGTTCTATGTTGAACCTATCCCTATATATATATATATATATATATATATATATATATATATATATATATATATATATATATATATATATATATAGAGTAAAGTTCAATTGAGAACCTAAAAAAGCCTAGGAACCTAAGAACCCATTTTATGAACTTTTTTTCTACACAATATTTTTCAAAAAAAAATATACCAAAATTTTTGTTATGATGCATCTAGAAGATATCAAAAAAAAATTCAAAAAAAATAATATTTTTATTTTTTTTCATATGGGTTTAGGGTTTAGGTTTAGTGTTTAGGTATAGGGTTTAGGGTTTAAGGTTTAGGGTTTAGGGTTTAGGGTTTAGGGTTTAGTTTTAGGGTTTAGGGTTTAGGTTTAGGGTTTAGAAATCTCTTAGACACTTTAAATAAAAAAATTGGATGCAAAAAAATCATTTTTTTTTACTTTTTTCATGTGGGTTTAGGATTTAGGGTTTAGGTTTAGGGTTTAGAAATCTCTCAGACACTTTAAATAAAAAAATTAGATGCAAAAAAATCATTTTTTTTATTTTTTTTCATGTGGGTTTAGGGTTTAGGGTTTAGGTTTAGTGTTTAGGGTTTAGGGTTTAGGGTTTAGAAATCTCTTAGACGCTTTAAGTAAAAAAATTTGATGCAATTTTTTTTTAAATATTGTATAGAAAAAAAGTTCCTAGGTTCCTAGGTTTTTTTAGGTTCTCTCATGATCCCGACTTTGATCAGTTTTTGTCAAATTAAAAACCGCACCGTCGGTTTTTGTATTAGTTTCGATTTTTCTGTTTCGGGTTTTGGCGGTTTTTTTGGATCGGTGCGGTTTTTGCTCACCCCTAGCCTATATGTCGTGTTTCTTTAAGAATCAAGTACACGGTACAGGACCAAAAAATGTGAAAAAAAAAACAAAAAACACTTTATAGAAAACCTAACACCATAAAAAACTATCTTTCAGATCCTATTTGTATAAAGCGTTATACCTAATGTTCATCCTCCTTGCCTCTTTTGTTGATCACCGAGCTAACGATACTCGAAGCATGTTGCAAATCTGAGAGAGATAATGATCTCCATGGGGAAAAATACAGTCCAGGAGACGAGGATGAACAATTTGTTGATTCAATCGCACTTGGTCTTCCACTGTTTCTAGGTAATGGTGGAAGAGAACGATTAGGCAGAGATGAGTTTGGGTTGGGGTTTTCCCCATTTCCGGCGATATCATGGTTGCCACTCCGGCTAAAATTGGTAAAGCGCTTTGATATCCTACTCTCGCTGGTGGATTTACAATGCTTGTCAAATAAAACACTATGAGCAAGCATGTTCTTGCGTTTCCGGCTGTAAGCATCTTCTGGCTTAACAATGTCTTGAATCGATGGTACAAATGACGCATCCGCCAGGCTTCCATATGACTTCGATTTTCCGGCATAGAACGACGATATACCCCTCCTGAATTCAATAATTGCCAAAACACTTGTTAGATTGACCAATTTATGTGTTTATCGGACAAAAACACTTAAATAAAACCAATTAGGGCTGAGCACATTGCGGTTCGGTGTGGTTGTTGGCCAAAACCAAACTGCAAATTGCAAATGCGGGTTTTCTTACGAAAAATTGCGCAGTGTGGTTTATAATGTGGTGCGGTTTGTCAAAATTTTAATGTGGTTCAGTTTCATACGGTTGTGGTGCGGAGTTTAACCGCATACTTTCGGTGTGGGTTTTTTTACGGTATTTTTCTAGCGATTTTAAACCACAATTAAATATTTCAGATTTTACATAATTTGTTTGGGCATATGAGACTTTTTTTCCGGTTTTAGGAGATCAAGGACTATTAATCTATTAGTCATAATAATAAGACACTATCAAATAATTATATTAAGTACTATTAGTAGATATCAGTCCATTTAGTGTTAGCCTATGACAAAAATTAGAAAATTGAAGTATCAAGTTCACTATACTATTATTCCAAGTTTTATTGTAACAATTAAATTATAACTATTATATAGGAAATATAAATATATAATTTATTTAATATATTATAAACGGTGCGGTTAGGTTTTTTTTCATGCAGTTTGCGGTACGGTTTTACAATACAGTGCGGTTCAATTTTTGTCGGTTATTTTATACATCAAAACCCCCCGCACCGTATTGAAAGTTTTTGGTTGTTGCAAAATTAAAAACCGCAACATCGGTTTGTTTCGGTTTATACAGTTTTTTCTATATGCAGTTCGATTTTTAGTCACCCCTAAAACCAATAAACCATACTTCGACGACTTTGGGATCAAAGACTTAACTCAATTGTAAAAAAGTAATTTAGTCCGGTGAAAAGCGAAGAGGTGTAAAAACAATTGAAATCGCACATGCATGTCTAAATGACATAATATAACCGACACCAATATGAAAGATTCAACATTTATTATGAACAATAATAGTCTTACTTGATGGGCAAGATTTCCTCCAAGGCATTTAATTTGTTCAAAGGTCCGTTATCCTTGCTCTGAACTTCGTCGTCCTCTTCGTCTGAATCACCACCGTCGGTGTCACTGTTCTTGCCGATAGAAGAAGAACTGGTTGAATCTTCCTCTTCCTTAACGGCTGGCAGCCTGCTGGTCCAAGGATTGCCTCCGATGAATCGGGTGGACTCCGAAATGTTATAGATCCACATTCCGTGACAAAGCCCTTGGGGTTGGATCCAATTACTATCACTACAGCTATTATTATTGAAAGCAACAGACATCGGATGAAGTCTTGGGAGTGAAAAATGGATCAATTTATATAGGTTGGCGGTAGATACATATTATACAGAGACAAAGATAGAAGGAAAACCGGATACAAAGAGAAAAAGACGGAGATTTTAGAGAGAGAAAGGTGATGAGGTCATGTGTGAGAGAGGAATGCCTTATCCTCTTTTCCCACCTCTCACCAACATTAACAAAACTAATGAAAACGTCAATTATTAAACATTATTACCTCTTTCTTATTAAAGAACAGAGAAGTAAGAGAAGTAATAGGTCCTCTCCATCCATTACCAAAAACAACAAAATCCTATATAACGAAATCAAAATTCCCAAAATACCATTGGATAATTTTATCGTGTATAAAGGTTAATTATACTTTAAAATTTACTACTAGATATGTAGCTGAATATGAATGCAATCTTCCAATTTTGAATAATTTAGTACTTTAATAATTTATGTTTGGCGTGCAAAGCACGTACATATATAACTAATAACATAAAAATTACTGTAGTTTCAAAACCCGGTTTAAGTATTATATATATTTTTTGTTCTAAAACAACCACCCATACTTTAAAAAAAAACGTAAAAATCACTCATATTTTCAAAAAGATTCATTTCGACCAATATACCAAATAAAAGTCATGATTGTATGCCGCCAACTCATAACACTCCCTACCCCCGTCCTATTTAAAATTTAGTGGATTAATTTGGACATCCTATGCATTCACAACGTGGCCAAAGCGCTGCACTTACGAAGACAAAAATCACACGTAGTCAACTTTATGTATCATTTTCATTGCAAGTTCTAATATTTTCTTCAAATATCAATATTAAACTTTTCACATAATATTCCGATTAAAATAATTCTTAAAAGTTATAAAATCAGACGAATAATGGTCACTGTGGAATTCTTCGAAAGTATGAGTGATTTTTATGAAACAAAAAAAATATACTGGTTAAACCATAATTTTAGCCAAATTACAGTGGTTTTTATGTTGTTAACCCATATATCTACTCTACTGGAGTCCATCTCCTATGCGTTGTAGCTTGCAGCCGCTAGATACCGTACGTAGTGATAAAGCGATTGTCAGATCCAAAACACTTTGTACTCCTCAATCGTCAAAAACCAAAACACCTGATGACCTCGACCGGTCGTCATCCTCTGAACCAAAAAGCATGGGCGCTAACTCGTATCTAGAGTATGGACTATGGCTTCCATAAAAAGTAATCAATGATGGTATCATATCTATTTTGATAAAACATGGAAACACGCGTACGACATGACATCCAAATATTACAACTTAACTATTGGACCTTCGACAATCTGAAACATTTATGACAGAAACCTTGTGACAACATATATGAGAAACTGCCGGCGAAATAGTGCTAAAGTTGGTCATAATCCTTTCTACTTAAAAAATATTTGGTCCAGGACAATAGGTTTAGTGACCACCTTCTTCATTAAATCTTTGATTAGAAAGCTCTATGAAGATAATATTATACTACCTAGTATCTCTCTCTTGTTCTCGCTCCCTCTCTCTCTATCTTTCTCTTGTATTTGTACTTAAGCGTCGAAAGGGATTATTGTGAAAGCACCTCAAGTTCACCTAATGGTGTGGTGTAGTTTCCAGACTCGCGTGTCATCTAGGAATTCGACGTGACCCAGGCTTGTCTGAGAGAACCAAGTAACATCATTTGGGTTATATGTAAGATGTCAAATTTTATAGCCATGATGATCCCACCAACTAATCACCCTAAACACAATGACATTCATCATTTACCTATGTTTGAATGATTAGAGTAAATTTCATGTTAAGCTCAATACCCATGGTCTATATTTTCCCTTAAAATAAAGTATGTCAAATGGTGTAAAAGTTTTAGAAGAGCTCGAAGAGTCCCGAGAGTTCCAGAAGTACAAAAAAATAAATCAAGAGCTCCTAAACACGGAACAAGAAAAAAACGCCAAAGAAGAACAATGATATTGAGCATACATTTGTACACCATGATCATCAAGAGTTTAAGTCGAAAACTCTGCAGGAGAGACGTGAGAAGCAAAATGATGTAAATAGAGATGAGTCTTAAAAGAAATAAAGATTTGGAGAAACGATGACCTGAACTTCCCATAAAATGAAAAAATATGTCAATTAAGACTACGAAAATAACCATAAGGCACTCCAAATGTGACGGGATTAATCAAAAGGAAAGTCAGTACTATTTATTGCCGCATCAAGGAAAGATTCAATATTTTTTGTTAATTAATACAACATAAATGAAACATTAATCCCTGGACTGCTCAAAGTGTCTGCATAAAACCGTATGACGGATTCGTAGACCCCCAATCTTCATGTATTCAACTTTACATGGGTTATTAATTTTTCCTCATATACATGATGTTTTGGTGTATTTTATACTGGAACCGTAAATGATTACCACATGTTTCATTTAACAACCAACACATCCAACAAGGAGTTCACTCTATATTTTGTTGGAAATGTGTCCACTGACACAACAAGTTAGTAACATTTCTATATTTAGCATATTTCTTTTAAGTCAAACACAAAGTATGATTCAAGCATAAAATAGCAAAAGTTTATTACGACGGACTGGTTTGTTAACACGTCATCTTAGGATGAATTAATTAGAAACTAATAAAGTCAGAGGGTTAAATTGTGATTATCGAATTAGATAATATAATATAGTCATATTATTTTTATATTGTAATTCAAGTAACTTAAAACTATGAGATAAGAAATATCACATCCCAAATCTCTAGTTACACTACAAAATGAAGTCACTGACATCTATTTGAGACACCATAAATCCGCCCCTTCTATCGTTTCCCACACTCTCATGGATCTCTCTATTTCTCTTGTAGCATTCTCTCGCTTTCTTTATATTTCTCTCCTCCTCTCTCGATGATCACACACGCTCTCAGTTGTATATACAAAGTAACCCTATTGGGTTTGGAGTTTCTTCGAACACAATGAAAGGAAGGATAAGTCATTGTTGTTTGGATCATCACTTTAGGGAGTGGCTCCATTAGAGGGGTTCTTATTTGGGCTCTCAAGTCATCTAAGAAAGTTTCAAGATTCGTCAACAAGAGTATCTTCGAATGCTACACTCGTATGTTAGATTTGTTGCAAGAAAATGATGAAACATATAATCATTGTCTGATTTCGATACTCATTTTTTATGCTTCTGTTGCATTTATTTATAATCTGCGAGTTATCACAATCCAACATATCCTACCAATATCGAGAGATGATTCCAACCTATAATTATTTTCAAATGAAGTAGTTTATTTTTGCCAACAATTTTTTGTTGTCCAGTGGTCATCACAACATTTACGTATATCATTGTTCAAAATGTTAGTTGTAAGAGAGTTTAAGACAAAAAAAAAAAAAAAAGAATGGCAGGCAAAAATGAACTACTTCATTCGACAAGAAGACGCAGTGACATATTAGACATAGATAGAGTACCGCCAAGGACGTGCACCCTTACTAGGGATTGATAATGAATGATATAAACAAAGGAATCTAGGCATAAAAATACGTTTTCCTAGCTAATGAAGTGAAATCACCTTAAAAGCATCTATCGTAATGCGACAAGCTATATCCTTAAGAACCTTCGAGATTTGGGCTTCCATAAATTCTTGGGTCAGTCGAGAGGAAGGTCTGAAGAAAGAGAAGGAAGTAATAAGAAAATGTTGCAAGAAGGTTCTATTAGCACAAATAATGGAAAAGGTAGTGTACAATTCCGAAATTCTAGTAATGGACACCCCATTAAGAGTCTATTACCAAAAAACGATGAAAGTTTGGTATATCAGAATTTTTATAAATGGTCCTATTCTAGTACACTACAACAGAGAAAACTCCCATCATAATATGAGGAATGATTAGGATGGCAACACTTTGTATAATTTATTTTTGCCAACAATATATACGAACAATGTTACCAAAGACCTCCTTCAGCACTACATGAATGTTTAAAGCCTCCCAATTCATCAATTGTGGGATTCATTGGATAACTTGTATTCCCTTATAGTCATATTATTCCCTTTGACCTTAACGGGCTATTCTATAAATCTAAAGAGGACCATCTTGGTCGTGTTCATTATGGTAAATGTTGGTTCTCATTGTAGATGGTGACTAGAAAATTGTAAGGTTGTATAATAACCAAAAAGATAAATTACAATTTCCAAATTCTCGTCGTAACAATATTGAGTCTATCAAAACATAATCATTGTGATTTTCCATAAGATGTGAGTTTTTCAAAGCCAATAATAAAAGAACTATTCTTTTAGATTATCTTAAACGAAAACATATAGTGTTCTCATTTAAATATGATGTTGCATGACATTCATAAAACTGATTCGTCTGAGGATATGAAGAGTAGAATAGCTAGTCAAAGCACTTGATGTAAGATATTGGAATGTGGGGAGCTTAAAATGTTTTTAATCTTAACTTGAAAGATCGAAGATTTAGAATATTTGTGCAAGGATCATGTAGGGTGAAAATTTTAAGTATTGAATAAGTATCACTGCTTGGATTTTTCACGGCTTGAATCCATTTGATTTAGAAAAGAGATGGTTTCGTAAATAACACGATAGACTAATGGAAAGGGTTTGTAGAGAATATTAACGAAAGAGTGAAGGAATGTGTGATTTTGGAAGTGATGAAAGGGTATATATAGGGGTAAAATATTTTTTCATAAAAAAATACCCCATCCCTTGCGGCATTACCAACCCGCCTCCCATCTACCATCCACGCACGACTCACCCGTCAAGTCGTTGGTACCAGCGGTCCCGATAATACCACCAACAAGCCCACACAAACCCCAGCATCACTCCACCCATCCTTAACAAAGCTATAAAATCACTTGTCATTTTAGTCAATTTTAATTAAAGGAAGTAAAAAGTTTAATAAAATATATTCTTTAGTGGTATCAAACTATCTAGGTGGCCTTTTAAGATAGAATTTATGATGGGACGCATTACACAATTTCAAAGACGAATATAAATGGTAATCGCTATTTGAATTGCTTACGTTTGAACATTTATCGTGATCAATCATATGAACTAAATCGTAAAACGCTAACAATATTTTAATTAAATCGTAAAACGCTAACAATATTTTAATAATGTCAAAGTTTTAAACTCTAAATCTCCATCTATAGAACTCTGTTTATCAAACCACAGGCTCTCATCGCATGAGAAAAAACAAATAAAGGTTTTTTTTAATGAATTAACAGGCCAAGGCTTTTTAATTAGACAACGACTTTTAATAGTTTTGAAAAACAGTTATTAGTTAGAAGTAATAAAATGATAAATATATCTTAATAATATAATAATAAATAATAAAATTAATATCAATGATTATTTTTACTAAAATAAAATAATAATCAAGAAGATAAGTAAACTAAAAATAAGATATAATTAGTAGGGGTGTTCGCGGTGCGGTGCGGTTAAGAGGCAAAACTGCAGATAGCACCACATATGCGGTTTGAGTTTATTGGAAACCGCAGACCGCACCACAAAGATCTTAAACCGCATTATGCGGTGCGGTTTGATACAGGCGGTTTGAACGGTTTGTATGCGGTTTAATACGGTAATTCTGTATTTTATATATATATATATATATATATATATATATATATATATATATATATATATATATATATATATATATATATATATATATATATATATATATATATATAGTGTGGTGCGGTGCGGTTTGAACCGCGGTTTGGTGACTATAAACCGCAAACCGCATAATGTGGTTTACCAAAATTACGAACCGCAAACCGCACCGTGGAATATCAAAACCGTATTATGCGGTACGGTGTGATGCGATGTAGGCGGTTTATACGGTTTGTGCGGTTTAATGCACACTCTTAATAATTAGTATTACCCTTCGGGGGTGAAGGTGAACGGTGATTATGTATTTATGTTAAAGCGTTTGAGAATTTTAAATTTTTAATGGGGCACGTGGGAGGTGAGTAGTGACGTGGCACGCCATGAGGGTTCCATACAAGAAAACGAAAGGAGTGTTTGAGTTGAAGAAGAAGTGAACTGGTAACGTGTCGATGACCACGGAAGTTACGTCATCATGGAATTGAATCCCGGAAGCGGTTTTGGGTTTATACTAAATTTGACCATTTTGTTGTCGTCAGCTACATGGTGGTCTAACCTGAATTTAGAAAAAGAAAATACTATTACAAAATAACACAGTACATATCACAAAAATGTCGAAACCTGACACGTACTATCACAAAATAATTATTTTTATGTACTTATTGTAATATAACAATTTAACTAGATATAGTATATTGTGTGATATACTCAAATTTATGAATACTAGGTAAGAGATGATCTACAATTCGATTATATTTAATCATACATAAAATTGTATTTGTGGTTTATATAGAATATATTACAAAAAACATGTTTTTTACAACATTACATACTAGAGGTAAGTTTGGTATCGAGACCGTACCGAAGCAGTCAGAACCGAAAGCATCAAAACTGAAAGTGACAATTTATATAGAAACTGAAAATCGAATCGATGTATAAGATACGATGCCGGTTAGTTGGGGAAAGTGAGTTTAGTTTGAACTTAGATGTGAGTTTAGTACCGAAAATAGACCAAACTGGTACCGGCTGATAAGTACTGAAACTAAAAGTTGTAAATTATTAGAACTAATATATCAAATCGAAGTATAATTGAAAATAAGAAAAGCTAAAATAGTCTAATCACATAAACTTTTACCTCAAAATAACAAAAAAAATAAGCAAAGTCCCCAAAGTAGCCAAGGAAATCGCAGATGGGCTAGTGCCACCTGCGAACTCCCCTTTAACATGCGATTTGCCCTTATGGCTGTGAATTCCTCAGTGAGCTTGGTCCATCAACCTGTATATATAAACCCCCCCACAAAAATAATAACCTTATTTTTTTAATTGATTTTTGCATAAATTCTCTCTAATGACGGGTAAAAATCATAATTTTTGGATTACCGTAAGAAGCTCAAATATGTAGTTTTATAGATGTTTATGATATTTTTAATCGTTTTCAGTTACAAGTTATATGTTCTAAGGTGTAAATTAGCGACTATACAAGTTTTTTTTGCATAAGGTATATGTTTTTGATCATGAAATCGTAGATGGAAAGGGAAATCGCAAGTGGCAAAAGGGAAATCACATGTGAAGAAGAGGAAATCGTAGGCTCAAAATGCAGGCATATATATATATATATATATATATATATATATATATATATATATATATATATATATATATATATATATATATAATATTAGATGACGAAATCGCAGATATTGAGGGGGAAAAAGAAGAAATCGTAGATCTCAATGCGAGTTCGATGGTGAGATTAGCCCATACTCTAAAAGTCTAATATCACATTACAATGTGTTTTTGGCAAAAAGAGGAAATTGCATACTCTATAAGTCTATTTCATTGGCAAAAAGAGGAAATTGCATACTCAAAGTCTAATATCACATTACAATGTGTTATTGGATTAAAAAATCATACTCGTTGGATTGAATGGGCCAGGATTCCAGTTTTAGGCTTGTTATCAAGTCAAGAGCCCAAATATATAAATCATGGGTAGCCCAAGTAAAATTCCAAACACGTTTCCCTGCAGAGTGGCTGTCGGAAAACCCTTTTGTTAAACCCTCGCCGGCACAACACACAAACGAAAACGTCGGCACAACGCAAACGAAAACGTCATCCGTGATGGTCGACGCCGGTACTATTCGAACATTTGAAGATTTCCTGAAGGTTCACGGTCTGCTACTTGCAGCTGCCGGTATACCTCAGTCACTTTACCGGAAACTCTTTGAGAAGCTGTCCATTGAAAATTTCGACGGCGGCAACTATTTCCAGGTGGAGCCGGTAGATGATGGCCGGCAAAGGCGTCTTGTTCTCACCAACTCGGATTCCATGGGCAAGGAATCGAACATTTTTCTCGTTGATCATGCTTTGTCCTTTCGCCTCTCAGATGCCCCCAAACAGGTTAAGCTGCTCCATCCAGTATTCTATGATTAGCCTATCTGTAAATGCATTGTATATCTTGCAATCCACCAAATATTGGAGTTCGGATTAAGTAATTAAGTGAATTGACTCCGATGTGATTCTATTCTATCCTTAACTTACATTTTGTATGCTGTTTTATCTTTATTGACCTGAACGGTATGTATTGCCTTAACAGCTGCAAGAAGTTCCAGGGTTGGTAGAGAGAATGGCTTCATTGATGTGTGTGGATATTGATTTAGATTCAGAAGATGAAGATGCAGAAGCTTACGAATCAGAGGATATCAAATTGTCTGTCATGGAAATTGTGGAGAGAGAATTCGAGAAGGTGAAAAAAGAGGGGCCTGGTGCAGTGGTGTGGTTGGAACTTGAAGATCTTGACATTGATGATGATGTCTTCATCTCCCTTGATTTACCTACCAAATTTCCTGTATGTCACCATTGCTCCCATTCTAATCTCTTTCATGCATTCTTAAGAATTTCACTATTGATCGCTGACCAATTTGTACAGGACTTAATTGCACTTAGTCTTTGCAACAACAAGCTTAAGTTCACCGAGACAATCACCAAGGAAATTGTGAAGTTCAAACACCTTAGAGCTCTCTGGCTAAACAATAACTCAATCATACAGACTTCGTAAGTGTTTCCTAAATTTTTTAACTCATACCTGTTGGTTTGGAAAAGATACAACTGAAGTAATCTTTCCTCTAGTGATGGTCATGTTGCAGATGATATCATTCACAATTTCCCAAAACTTGAAATCTTGAACTCATTTTTTACACGTAAATACACGGGCTGGGCCTTGGGTTTCTGTGGAGGAATTTATGACAAAGAAAATCCGGGCTGTGGACATGATGATAACCACTCCTTGAATGGTTTGACTTCTCTCGACCTTTCAAATCGAGGTATTCACAGCCTACACAAGGTATCATCTTTTCATTGCCTACACTACATTTGTTTCTAAATATGAAATGGTTTTCTAATTCCAATTTGCAACTTTTCAGGGGTTTTCACCTGATTCTATGCCATCTCTTTCCTATTTGAATCTTAGAGGAAATCCACTAGATGATCAATCTATCTCCAACATACTTGACATTCTAAAAACATTTACCAGCTTACATGCGATTGAGGTATTTTTAAAAAAAAGGTCTATTCTCTTTTTAAACACAAGATAGATATTTTCTAAATCTAGCTATTGACAGGTGGATATACCTGGTCCTCTAGGAGACAGTGCAATCAAGATTGCTGAATCTCTTCCTAATCTTTCTTTACTAAACGGTGTAAACACAACTAAAGTTGTAGAATCTGGAAAGAATGTGATTGATTCAATGCTTCTTCCTCGTCTTCCTGAATGGACTTCTGGTGAACCATTAATTGACCGTGTCTTAAATGCCATGTGGTTATACTTAATGTCTTACAGATTATCAGATGAAGAAAAGATTGATGAGACATCTATATGGTATGTATATCAATTCAAACCCCTTAAACCATTCTAACATTTTATTATGTAAATAACTTATTGTCACATTATGTTTCAGGTATGTGATGGATGAATTGGGTTCAGCTTTGCGACACAGTGATGAGCCAAATTTTAGAGTATCACCGTTTCTATACTTGCCTCAAGGAAAACTCGAGTCAGCTGTCAGGTAAGTTATTCTTACCATGGTTAGGGTCTCTTAACCATGATTAACATCTGATTATAATCTTGATTCAGCTTTACGGTTCTTTGGCCTACAAAAAACATTGAATATGGCGATGAATGCACTCGTGATTATCTATCTGGAATTGGAGAAAAGAAGCAACGTTCTGCCAGGCTTACTGCTTGGTTTCACACCCCACAAAAGTACTTTATCAAAGTATGATTTTTCTATATTTAGATCATTTTTTCTAATTATCAAATATCGGATTAATCTTAATGTTTACATGTCATCAATTCTACAGGAGTACAAAACTTTTTGGGAGAATCTGAAATCAATAAAATCCTCACCAGTTAAAAAGGCATCAAGTACTAGTAGTTTGGTACGCAGTGATGGGTGTCCCCTTCGTGTTTATACAGATATTCCACAAGTGGAAGAAATCTTGACACACCCGGGATTCGTAATCAGTATGTTTTGTTATTTGTATTTTTTATAGTTCTTTATTTGTTACGTTGTTATTCGTCTTTCTGATTTTTCTAATTTTTATTTCATATAATTACAGCAAGTGATCCGAAGGTAGCAGATATAATATGGACAGGCATGCAGGTTGATGAGGAAACGAGGAAGGCCGTAGGACTAAATGATCAACAATGCATAAATCAGTTCCCTTTTGAAGCTTGTCTTGTTATGAAACATCATTTGGCTGAAACGGTTCAGAAGGCTTATGGATCTCCTGAATGGTTTCAGCCTACTTATAATCTTGAAACGCAATTAACACAGTTTATTGGTGATTATTATGTACGTGAAAACAAAGGGGATGACAATTTATGGATTTTGAAGCCTTGGAATATGGCAAGAACTATAGACACAACAGTTACCGGGAATTTATCTGCTATTATACGGCTCATGGAGACTGGCCCAAAAATATGTCAAAAGTATATTCAAAGCCCAGCTTTATTCAAAGGGAAGAAGTTTGATCTTCGGTATATAGTTCTTGTTAGGAGTATGGACCCATTGGAGCTATTCATCACTGATATTTTCTGGGTACGTGGAATAGTCAAAAGAGTTGGTGAATTTTTTTCATATTTATTTTTAATTCTTTTTTTTTTCTTCATGTTTTCAGGTCAGACTAGCGAACAACACATACACTTTGGATAAAAAGAGTTTGTTCGAGTATGAGACACATTTCACTGTTATGGTAAATCATTTTGCATGAATTTACTAATTTTGTTTTGGGGAAATTGTGAGAAATAGTAACGTACTTAACTGTTTTTTACAACTATAAGCAATGTGCTGTAGTGGGCAAGAAACATGGGTACATTACTATTATTTATTATGGGTAAAAAAAAGTATATTGCCTATATTGGTAAAAAAGGTGAAGCAAGTTGCTATTCTCAGCAATTTGCCTTTTTTGTTTTTAGCCAATTATAATGGCTATTGGCTAATGCTACTCTTTACTAAATTATCAGAATTACCGGGGAAAATTGAATCATATGAACACACCAGACTTTGTTAAAGAGTTTGAGCAGGAACATCAAGGTTCAATTTTTTTTTTCACCTTTTACTTTCATTTCTCGCATGTTTTTGGTACTTATGAAGATCTTCACGATTGCAGTTCAATGGTTAGAAATTCATTCAAGAATTAAACAGATGATCCGAATGGTTTTCGAGTCAGCAACTTTAGTTCACCCAGAGATGCAGAGTCCAATGGCTAGGGCTATATACGGGGTTGATGTCATGCTTGACCAATCTTTCAAACCCAAGTTATTGGAGGTGATTATTTTAAATCTCAATTGTTTTTCAAAAGCATATGGTATTATAAAATATATAATTGTTTTTCATCAACTTTATTGCAGGTTACCTACTGCCCCGATTGCACTAGAGCTTGTAAATATGACATGGAAGCCATTATGGGTGGAGGCGAAACCATCAGAGCTCGAGATTTTTACAACTATGTGTTCGGTTGTTTGTTTTTAAACGAAACCACTCATGTAACCGCATTATGAAATGAAGCGGTGACTCTAGACATTGTATTGTAAAATCATATTTTTTTTTTTACAAAAAAGAACAACAGATATTTGTATTTTACAATTCCGGTGATATGTTACCGGAGTGGATGACCGACATTTATCTTTTTGTGTAATTCCAGTTTTGACATGCGTTCAAGCTCCAGTGCTCGTTCAAGCTTTGCTGCTCTGGTACTCCATTCTGCTAGTATGCCTCTCAGTCTTTCATTTTCCTCCATATACTATTTTATTATATCAACAAATATAAAACTTTAGAATATAAGATAATCTAATGAGATAATTGAAAAAATAAAAACTAGACTCACCCGATTGTTCATATTACGTGCACTCTGGATTTCAGTCTCTTTCTCAGCAACTAGGGATCGAGCAAGTCTTAACTCGGATTGCAGTTGATTCATCTAGAAATACAATAAAAAATAATATTATTTGTTACAAAAGTTTATGTCCCAAAATTCAACACAATATTAGGTCATCAAATGTGTTACCTCAGCTGAAAGTGTTCGTAGCTCTTGATCACGAGCTGCTAATAGATGAGCAAGATCGACCTACAGAACAAGGCAATTAAATCAGAGTAAACTACAATTCTTGAGTATAGTTGAGTTTTACATTTTAAGTTTTCTATTGCAATTTTGGTCCGTTAGGTTTTTGTGACATTTTTGGTCTATGTTCCAAGTAAAATGACTAGTTTTCGTCCCCGAGTATAGCTAATTTTTGCATTTTCAAAAACCTCAAATAAGGACCACAATTGCAAAAATCGGCTATATACTCGGGGACTAAAAATGTAATTTACTCAAAGTTGTATATCGTAACAATTTTGTTTCATAAAACAAAATGTATTACCTGAGGTGTCATCCCATCACCAGATTTCTCATATTTGCTTAAGCTATCTTGCAATCGAAGAATCTGCATCGATAAAAATGGTTTTTAAAACTCTCCAGGACATTGATTTATAAAAAATGGAAATTGTAGTATCATTATTTACCTCCTCACTCAGAAAGTTAAGGTTTTCTCTTTGGTACTGTAGTAAAGCCATTTGCTGATCAGAGAGATAGCCACCATCTTGATACCTGTGTGTTAAGCCTCCACTTCAGTTTACGTATGCAAGAAGGGGCAAAAGGGTCAATAGCCAAGAGGTCCAGGGGGTCCAAGCAAATAAAGATTCCTTCTAGTTGGTTAGAGGGTAATTAAGTCATTTAACTTATGAGTTGTTATTTATAGTGGCAGGATGGGTTAGTGGAGGTATCTTTTTTGTTATTCAAGGAGTCAATTCCTTTTGGGAGATCACTGGCGTCTCGAAAGTCCAGCATCTTTATGAATCCAAGTTCAATTCGAGTCTATTTTGTTCAATTCATAGTTTACTGCGTGGATTAATTTTGAAAAGCTTTTCAGTTCTTTACAAAGTGGTATCAGAGCAATGGTCCAAGGGACTAATGCTCAGAGAATGGAGGCCATGGAAGAAGGATTAGAAGGAGTAAGGTTATCGATCACTGAGATGCAGCAACAAATAAGCACTCAGATGACAATACTTACGGAGAAACTAGCAGAGATGGGGACTCAAAGAACACCAGGGTCTTCAGGGATGGGAAGTGAACGGCCTCCTCCTGGGTTTGAAAGAGACAATCACGGAACCGAGCAGTTTGCGAGCAGGAGTAATTGGCGATTCAGAAAATTGGATATGCCCCTGTTCGACGGCACCAATCCAGATGGGTGGATTCTGAAAGCGGAGAGGTATTTTTCTTTTTACCGCCTTAATGAAGATGATAAGGTTGAGGCGGCAGTGGTCGCTCTTGAGGGCGATGCTCTGTTATGGTTTCAATGGGAAAATCGAAGACGCCCAATTAGAACGTGGGAGGAATTCAAACTGGTAATCCTCCGTCAATTTCGATCGCGTAAGGCAGGATCGTTATATGAACAATGGCTCTCCCTCAGTCAGACGGGATCTGTTGCGGATTATTAACGATCCTTCATTGAACTTTCTGCCCCGTTGAACGACGTTCAGGAGGAAGTGGCGCTGGGTCACTTTATTAATGGGCTTAGGAAGGATTTACGGGCTGAAGTACGTGTATTAGGCCCAAGGAGTTTGGATCAAGCTATGGATCTAGCTCTTAAGATTGAAGAGAAAATTAGCCCAGTTCCACCCAAGACCAATTTCACCCGTAACGTGAGCGGCACATCCAATTCAGGAATTCGCACCACAATTCTACCATCGGCGACTGGGGGTATAAATTACGGAGTAAATCGAGCGGGGACTGGTCAAGGGGTACACGCGCCAATCAAAGAGATACGCCGGCTGTCGGAAAAGGATTTGTTAGATAAGAAATCAAAAGGGCTTTGCTTCAAATGTGATGAGAAGTGGCAAGTGGGACATCAATGTCGCCGTAAAGAGCTTAGCATCATTCTAGCATTGGAGGAGGATGAGATTGAAGAAGAATCAAAACCAGAAGAATTAATTCACGATGATCCTCCTGAGGTATGTTTGAATTCGGTTTTAGGGCTCACTAAACCTAAGACGTTAAAAATGAAAGGGATGATTGGGACATCGGATGTTGTTGTCATGATTGATCCAGGGGCAACCCACAATTTCGTGTCCCTTAAGATGGTGGAAAAGCTTAAATTATCCGTGTCCGATACCGGCAGCTTTGGGGTAACCTTGGGTACAGGTGCGACTATTCAAGGAAAAGGGGTATGTCGGGGATTGAGTTTGCAACTTCCCGGAGTCATTATTGAAGAAGATTTCCTGCCTTTGACTCTTGGTAATTCAGATGTTATATTGGGGCTTGAATGGTTGGAGAAGTTGGGACCAGTTACCACTAATTGGAAAACTCAAAAAATGCAGTTCACTCAAAACGGAGTTACAACAGTTTTGCAAGGCGATCCGTCTTTGGAGTGTTCGAAGGTAACCCTAAAGAATTTAGTGAGATGTTTGAAAACTGCAAAAGAAGGGTATTTGGTACAGCTTAATCAGGTGGAACAGCAAGAAACAGAGCAAGGGGAAGTTAACATTCCTGCATTTTTAAAATTGGTACTGGAGGAATTTAAAGGTGTCTTTGATATGCCAGCGGGGTTACCACCGTGTCGAGGTTGGGAACACGCCATTAGATTGCAAGATGGTACGGGTCCAGTGAGTGTAAGACCTTATCGATATCCTCATTCCCAGAAGGAGGAAATCAGTAAACTCACAACCGAGATGTTAGAAGCGGGTATAATTCAACCTTCCGTGAGTCCTTTTGCTAGTCCGGTTCTCTTAGTTCGCAAAAAGAATGGGGCGTGGCGATTTTGTGTAGATTATCGTGCACTAAATAAAGTGACGGTGGCTGATAAGTATCCGATCCCGGTTATTGATGAATTGCTAGATGAGTTACACGGATCGAGTGTGTTTACCAAGTTAGACTTGAAGTCCGGTTATCATCAAATACGAGTTCGAGAGGAAGATGTACCAAAGACTGCATTCCGTACGCATGAGGGTCACTATGAATTTCTGGTGATGCCATTCGGCCTCACCAACGCCCCCGCCACCTTCCAGTCACTTATGAACGACATTTTACGACCATTTTTGCGAAAATTTGTTCTAGTTTTTTTTGATGATATTTTAGTTTATAGCCGGACGGAAGAACAGCATCTAGATCATGTGCGACAAGTATTGGTAATTCTTCAAGAGAATAGTTTGTACGTGAATTATGCGAAGTGTGAGTTCGGTCAATCAAGGGTAGCTTATCTCGGGCATGTGATTTCAAAAGAGGGAGTGGCGGTTGACCAAGAGAAGATACGCACGATTATGAGCTGGGTACCACCTCGTACCGTTCGAGAATTAAGGGGGTTCTTAGGTCTTGCCGGCTACTATCGGAAGTTTATCGCCGGTTTTGCATCGATAGCAGCGCCATTGACAGATCTCTTAAAAAAGGGTTCGTTTGATTGGAATACGACAGCAGAAAAATCTTTTGAAGCTCTTAAAAAGGTGTTAACGGAAGCCCCTATCTTAGCTATGCCCGACTTTACTCAACCTTTTGTGGTGGAGACCGATGCTTCCGGATACGGGATCGGTGCAGTCTTGTTACAACACGGCCATCCGATTGCTTATTACAGTCAAGTCCTTGGAATTCGGAATCGGGTTAAACCCGTCTATGAAAAGGAACTGATTGCTATAGTGTGGGCGGTACAAAAATGGAAACATTACTTAGTGGGTCATCATTTTACGATTCGGACCGATCAAAAAAGCTTAAAATTCTTGTTAGAACAACGGGAAGTGGGACAACAGTACCAGAAGTGGGTTTGTAAATTAATGGGCTATGATTTTGAGATCCATTACAAAAAAGGGACTAGTAATATTATTGCTGATGCTCTTTCCAGGAAAGATGAACAGGAAGTACAATTACAATCAATCTCCTCAACAAGTGTTTTCCTACTTGACGAGGTGTACTCGGATATTGACAAGGACCCGTGGATTCAGCAAATGTTGATTCAGATCCATCAATCAACACCGGGACCAGCGGGATTTACTATTAGTAACAACCGTTTATTTTTTAAAGATCGGCTAGTCATTCCAGCATCTTCCGGTGTCATTCCAAAACTGTTACGAGAGCATCATGATTCAGTGATCGGAGGGCATTCGGGTGAACTTAAAACTTATCAACGTCTTGCACGGGAATGGTATTGGAAGGGAATGCGCGTCACGGTAAAGAAATATGTTCAAGAATGTGCTACGTGTCAGCAACAAAAGCACACCACTACCCGGCCTTCGGGTTTGTTGCAACCATTAAACTTACCGGATCAAATTTGGGAAGATGTCACGATGGATTTTATCGAGGCTTTACCCCGCTCTCAAGGGTTTGACACAATTTTAGTGGTGGTGGATCGATTAACCAAGTATGCACATTTCTTGAGCCTACGCCATCCGTTCACAGCCGAAACGGTAGCAAAAGTGTTTGCTCGGGAGGTCATTCGTTTACATGGGTTTCCCTCCTCTATTGTGTCTGACCGTGACCGAATATTTTTGAGTAAGTTTTGGAGAGAACTTTTTCGGCTCCAGGGGACGGTTTTGAAACGAAGCACTTCTTACCATCCCCAAACGGATGGTCAATCAGAGATAGTTAACAAAGCTGTGGAAACGTATTTACGTTGTTTTATTCATGGAAAACCGAAGAGCTGGGCACAATGGTTATCGTGGGCTGAATTTTGGTACAACACTTCGTTTCATGCGTCCACTCTTTGTACCCCTTTCAAGGCGGTTTACGGTCGAGACCCTCCACGTTTAATTCGGTACGAGCCGGGATCGACCCAGGTGGCGACGTTAGAAGATCAATTGTTGGAGAGGGACGCCATTCTTGATGATTTGAAATTTAATTTACTCCGGGCACAACAGAGGATGAAGAGTATGGCAGATCGTAAAAGATCCGACCTTACTTTTGAAGTTGGTGACAAGGTGTTTGTGAAGCTTCAACCCTATCGTCAACAGTCGGTGATCCGTCGCCCTTGTGAGAAATTATCGCCACGTTTTTATGGTCCATACACTGTGGAGCAAAGAATCGGATCCGTTGCTTATCGTTTGGACCTTCCTGCCGGATCCCGTATCCACCCCGTGTTTCACGTTTCACAATTAAAACGAGCTATTGGACAACCGAATCGTCGATTGGAATTGCCGTTAGATATTGATGACGTTCTCCAACCGTCAGTGGAACCCGAGCTCCTCTTAGGTGTCCGACTCAATACCGAAGAGGAGGAACCGTATCAGGAAGTTTTGATTAAATGGAAGGATTGGCCTGCTTCAGACGTCACATGGGAGAACAAGAAGACTATCGAATTGCTATTTCCAATGTTCCACCTTGAGGACAAGGTGGCCTTTTGGGGAGGGAGTAATGTTAAGCCTCCACTTCAGTTTACGTATGCAAGAAGGGGCAAAAGGGTCAATAGCCAAGAGGTCCAGGGGGTCCAAGCAAATAAAGATTCCTTCTAGTTGGTTAGAGGGTAATTAAGTCATTTAACTTATGAGTTGTTATTTATAGTGGCAGGATGGGTTAGTGGAGGTATCTTTTTTGTTATTCAAGGAGTCAATTCCTTTTGGGAGATCACTGGCGTCTCGAAAGTCCAGCATCTTTATGAATCCAAGTTCAATTCGAGTCTATTTTGTTCAATTCATAGTTTACTGCGTGGATTAATTTTGAAAAGCTTTTCAGTTCTTTACACTGTGATGCATAACAGTTTTCAGTAATTATTTATTTACTCTTTAAAATTAATTTTTTGGGAAAGAAAAGAGAATGTTTTATGTAGTCACCTGAATCCTTCTAGAGAGTTTGATGGTTGAAGGGGAGAATGCAAGGACTTGACGACATCTGGTTGGGCTTCTAGTGCATTGTACTGTTGTAAATGACCTGCACGTGTCAAATACATTAAAAACAACAACTACCTTTTTCATTTGGATTTTTACAAGAGATGAAAGAAAACTTGCCAATATAGACACCCATGAAAGACCCAGCAAAAACAGCTTCAGCTAACATGATAATCCTGAAAATATGATATAATATTTTTATATAATTATTAAGTTTCAATGTATTGGATTGGAAGGGAAGATACCTAAGCAACAAAGGAATGGAAAGAATTCTCATATATGGCTCCCAAACCATGATAAGTAGCATTGCACATGTACCTGTAATGGAAACAAAGTAGCTGAAACAGATATACCGCCAACATGTAATTACAAACCCCTTTTCTTAAAGAAAAAATCGCACGATAGAATTTTGATGTTAAACCTAATACTTGGGTCTGTTTGGTAACAATAGAATGGAAGAATTACATTGTAACGAAACAAATAATGAAATGGGATGGATTATTACATTGTTTGGTTAGCTGAAAGGAGTGGAACGGAACGAGTCATTCATGTATGTTGTATCTTCAATTAGTGCTAATTAAGGGTGTTTTTATTTCATTCCAAGCAATGGAACAGTACATTGTAGTTATAAATTACTTTTACTTATATAATCTTCAATTTAAGTGAAAAATAACTTTCTTTTGACTATTTGAAACAAATATAATGTATATTTTAAACGACATGAAACACATTAAAATGCAATTTATCGATGCATATTTTATTTGATTAAAGTTTCTTTACATAAAGTGACCCTTTTTCTTTATGTGCAATTTTAATTCCAATTAGTTTTTTTATTCGTAAATAATAAACAATATGCTTGAATTAGTCATATCGTTCATTCAGTCAACCGAACATAAGAATGAAATTTAATGATTTATTCAATTACTTTGCTTATTTCATTATTTTGTTTATTCTATTCCCTTGTGATTGAAGGAGTGAAATAAAGCATCAAGCCAGAATAAAACATCCATAATCCCTCACGGATGTTATTCATTGTCGGATGATTTTCATTTCATGTGAAGGGGTGTTTTTTCATTACTTACAGGAATGGAATGATAGTATTTATATATTACTTTTATTTATACCATGTTCAATAAAAAATTCATAACATCACACATATCAAATAACGGTACATTTTATTATTATAATTATAATTTAAGATTTTATTGTATTTGATTTTCTGTAAACAAGCATATTAAATGACAAATAATATATTTTACTATTTGAAATGCATACAATATATTTACACGACGGTAAATATGTTAATATGCAATTCATTTACGATATTTTTTTATTTGATAAAAGTTCATTACTAATTATACATAGCATACAACGTGTTTGAATTACTCACTTCATTCCTTTGAGCCAACCAAACATGATCACAAACAATAATGATCCAATTCCATTTATTTGTGATTCCATTCCATCATACCAAACACACGTAACATATAGTATGTCTTTTGAATTAGTTAATGTCATTTGACTAATACACTCTTCCTAATGCATCCTTTATACTATCAACTTATTAAGAAACAGAACTTTTACAGGACCTGTAATGAAGATATACATACCATATGAAGCACTGGCAAAAGGCAGACGAACAATATGCTTCAATTTTTCACTGAAAATATAGTAACCCTACATAAAAGAACACCAATGTTATGTAATTAATAATCATTGATGTTAAACTTTGTAGAGACAAAGTGAACTTGTAGTAGCCAATATATTATATACTTAAAAATCTTGAAAAATCAATCTAGTATATGCTTTCAGTACGATCCATTTATATGTTATTGATGTGACTCGTACAATCATTCACTCATCTAATATTAAGCCCTCAATTTGTCCTAAAATTCTATAAGTAATTATACCTAAAGAATATAAAATTCTACCTGTAATCTTATTTTATGGACTTGGTAAACCATATACTGCTGGAAGATACCTGCAAGGAAAATAATCTTTTGTGAAGCAACAGTCTCCGGAAATATTTAATATACTGTTTTAATATTAATTAAAACATGATATAAGATTCAATGATTACCAAATCAAACAAAACATAGAATATAACAGTTTACCAGTGATGATTAATAGAACGACATCACAGGTGCAGAGTATCTGTAATGTCAAGTATTGCTCTGACTGAAACACCCATGGAGCTCCAACAGCCAGTATAGCATAACCTGCCTAGAATCAAAGAGAAATAACGAAAATTTTCCAAGAAAATTGTTCGAAAATCATTGATATTGTATTCAAAGCAAAGAAATGATACTTGCCAAAAGTAGACAGTACAAAATGCTACCAAAAATGCTTGTACGTTTCTGGTGCCCACCTAAAGGAGCCTCATTCGATATATCAAGGAATCTATAGCAAAAGAGGAAACAAGTCATCAACATTACAGACTAAAGTGGACCAGATTAGTTCATGTAATTTCAGTCGAATTCTACTCCACCGGAGAAGATTAAGAAACCTATTATCGACGTTGAATAAGCAAAGTGCAACAGAAACGATACATCATCAAATAGAGGTTTACTTTGTAGTCCAGAACACTAAGTAAAGAAAAACTCGTAGTAATCCAGCCTAATCTGATTGTTTAACCTACTGGAGACGAACAAATGATAACACAAGCCGACCAAGCACGCTAATGGCAGGATTATAATTCGTGAATATGATACAATCATAAAACCTGAGCTATCAATATAGAAATACAACTTACAGATTATGATCTTCGGGATATGCGAGGTTGGAAGCAGCGTGTCGGTCTGTAGACATGATATTCGGACCTAAATCAGGTTTCCAGATTCCACTTCGATCTTTCAGACGATTCGGATAAAAAATTACTGTGTCTCGGTTTGCAGTGATGATCGGTCCTTTCAGGTTAAGAGAGAGTGGCAACGAATGAGTTCATCGCCAATGGAAATCCAACAAAACTCAGAGCAAATGAGTACCAAATTAAACGGTTTTCCGTCGGCGGGGAAAAATGCCCCACTTCACCGGGTGATTTCACTTCTTCTTCTCGTCGTTAGGATCTAATATAGGTTTTCCTGTAGTACATCCTAGTTCTAAAAAGTAGAATATGATATTCATAGTATTATTATCATTCATATCACTCTAGTGACATATCAATTATTATATCATAAATTATTGTATATAGTAATTATTACATCATAAATTATTGTATATAGTAATTTATATATAATACTTTATAATGTAATAATTGGTATGTAAATAATAATTATATTATGAATTAGGTTAGAAATCATGTAATATACCGTTGATAACTTAAAAATAAAATAAATATATTATATAATTGACATTAAAATAAAAGTTTAATGCTATAATTGAAAAAAAAGTAAAGTGTTATAATCGAAAATAACATAAAAGTTGAATGCTATAATTTGAAAAAAAAATGAAACTAAAACGCTATAATCAATATTAAAATGAAATTTTAGCGTTATAACCATTATTAAAATGAGAAAAAAGACAAAATAACCTAATCTCTTAAGCTTTTACTAAAACATAGCCAAAAATTAACCAAATAACTAATATAGCCATAATTTTTGCAGGTTTTTAGAGTTACCTGCGAAAACTCCTTAAAACTTGTATAAACTCTCTGAAACTTGCGTAAACTCCCATTAGGGCTCCGTTTTCGTCCACGGGACAAGGCCCAAGGTCCCTAGGTATAAAAACCTGAAATTTTGCCATTACCTCTCATTTTTCAGCTGATAAGGTTGAGAGAGTTTCGCAGGTTTTGCAATACCTGCGAAAATAATATATATATTTTTACATTGCATATTTAAAAAAAAGCACGTTATTAAATGTATGCTGGTTCTGTAAAATGAATTTTTTTAAACCTGCAAAAATGGATTTTTCGGTAAAAAATTTCCTTTTTGGTTAAAATTTAAATTTTTTCTTAAAAAATTCGTTATTTTATTTTATACCCTATTCTTATGTAAAAAAATAAAAAATACATAAAAATTATTTTTCTTATTAATTTCTGCAAGTTTTAGAGAGAGTTTCACAGGTGGATCTTGAAAAAAATTAAAAATATTATGATCTTCCGGATATGCGAGGTTAAAAGCAGCGTGTCGGTCTGTAGACATGATCTTCAGACCTAAATTAGGGTTTCCAGATTCTACCTCGATATACATCAGACGATTCAGATAAAAAATTACTGTGTCTCGGTTTGTATTGATGATCGGTCCTTTCCGGTTAAGAGAGAGTGACAACGAATGAGTTCATCGCCAATGAAAGTCAAACAAAACTCAAAGTAAATGAGTACAAATTTAAATGGTTTTCCGTAGGGGAAAAAATTCCCCACTTCACCAGGTGATTTCACTTCCTTCTTCTCCTCGTTAGGATCTTATATAGGTTTTCTGCAGTACATCCTAGTTCTAGAAAGTAGAATATGATATTCATAATATAATTATCATTCACCTCACTCTGATGCCATATCGATTATTACATTATAAATTGAGTTAATTATACCAGTTGTCCCGTGGTTTGCCTTAGGCTGTGTTGACACGTCACAACTAGCTTAAAAGTTAGCGTACTTTTCAAGCTTTTTGGATGTGTTGTGTTTGGTATGCCAAAAACAAACTTATTAGCTAGCTTACAAGCTCCATTTTTTATACGCTACTCAAACCAACATATGAACTAGCTTTTTTTAAATGTTCCAACTTTGCCCTTCAAAATAACAAACTCAACGAATTTAATATAAACACGTATTTTAATATGCCCTATATCCTAATCGCTAGTTATAAATTGATTTCCTCCCATGCCACTATTTTCCCACATAACCTGTGGCACCATTTTTCGTCGACCATTATTCATAACACGAAGGTTTTGTCAAGTCTGGTTCGCAAAGATCTTTAGACATGATAATATTAGAGAGTCACAACATGAGATGCGATAAATTCATGATATTATTGCGAATATGATTTGGGATGCAAGAAATTTCAGTTAAAAATAAATAATTTGTGAACTACTATATGATATTTATTTTAATTCAGTTAAATATAAATAATTTATGTGGATGGTCTTTGTGGTTTGCAAAAAGCAGGCCGAAGGTCCTGATCAATATAAAAAGACCTTTTTACCCTTTCCTAATTATTTTTTCTTTTTTTTCTTTTTATTTTTTTAATAATTAAAAACTTAAAAAAGGAAAAAATTATACATATATAATAATAGAACATAAACAAACGAACATAAAATAATGATCATAAACGAACATCCACAAACGTAAATGAACAAATGAGACAATTGTTCGTGTTTGTTTATTTAATTAAATGAACGAAAAGCGAACGAAAAAAGTTGCTAATGTTCGTTCGTTTATTAAATAAACAAATACAAACGTAAATGAACAAATGGGACTATTGTTCGTTCGTTTATTACATAAAAGAATGATCATAAATGAACATCCACAAACGTAAATGAACAAATGAGACCATTGTTCGTGTTTGTTTATTTAATTAAATGAACGAAAAACGAACGAAAAAAGTTGCTAATGTTCGTTCGTTTATTAAATAAACAAATACAAACGAACTTCCTGATAAACGGTTCATGAACAGTTCACCGATATTCAGTTTGTTTCAGCCCTAAATATCATTTTCCATGCTTACCGGACCAACCACGTAAGAAATAGAAATCACATGGACCAAAAGTGTTATGATTTTAATACTTGTCCTCAGTGTGATTTTTTTGTAAACAATAGAAACAGATTGTAGAATTTTATCTAATATTTCTATAAGGGAAAGCAAATTGCTATGACTATATGTCATAGTTTTTAAATTTTGTTGATGCATTATTTGTAAAAGAATATTATTAGTTTGTACACTATGGTGTGTGGAGAGAGACCGCAAAGTCTAGCTGGACCGTGGAGAATACCGCCCCCATGTGCTGTCTCGCACTTTGAACCACAATGGGATGAAATCGTCGCGTGAGGAGAAGCTTTGAAACTACTGTATAGCCGTTGTGTGTGTGTGTATGTGTATGTGTATGTGTATGTGTATGTGTATGTGTATGTCTATATATATATATATATATATATATATATATATATATATATATATATATATATATATATATATATATATATATATATATTACCCACTATAAAAGAGGAGCTCACTTCCATTTAGTTACATTTTCAAATACTTTCAAAGCCTCATAAATGGATCCTTCCAATTTCTTTCATTTGATTCGCCTTCTTTATCATCTTCATCCGATGATTGGTTGATGCAATCGGAAATGCAAGTCGCTGCAATGATGCATGAAACAACAACAATACTGACACCATGCATATTTCATGAAGATTCACGAGAAGAGCTGCAATAAACAAAGATCCTGAAGCTGCATATGATCTTCTTGTACGAAACTACTTTCGTGGAGCATACTTTATATACTACGTATCAGTTTTAGCAAAGGTTCCTGATGAGCAAACAATATTTTTTGTGTATATTTCGTGATTTGAATGAAGCAATCCTATTTTTTCAATTAAAATGGGATGCAAGGGGTAAATGAGATTTCACGTTAGAAAAAAACACGCCGTTGCATTTCGTCAAATTGGATACGATATCACATATGATGCATGGGAAAGTGTTTACGAGTTTGCAAGGGCTATTATCCAGGTTTATGACAAATGATATTTGCGTAAACCTACGTTCAATGGCATTCAAACATTGTACGCGACACATGAAAACAAACATGCGTTTTTGTAATGTTTGGAAGCGTTGATTGTATGCATCGAGAGTGTGTTGCTTGTCCTAATACATGACGTGACCAATTGACACGAGACAACCATCGATACCCGTCCGCTAATCCTGGAGGTAGTGGCGTCGCTGGATTTATGGATTTGACATGCATTTTTTTTGGTGTTGCGAGAGCGAACAACGACCTCAACGTTCTTGACCAGCTGCTTGTATTTAATGACATTTATATAAGTGTTACACCTTTTTGCCTATTTTAGGTGAACAACATATAATACAAATTTGGGTATTATCTAGCTGATGGAATATATCGTGATTATTCAATCTTTGCCAAGTCTTTCACATCACTAATGGGTCCAAAACGATCAAGGTTCAATGTTGCATAAGAAGTAGCTAGGAAGAATGTGGAACGAGCGTTTGATATTCTTAGACAACATTTTCACATCATCAAATACCCAACATGAGTACGGGATCCCAGGAAAATAAGAGACATAATGTATGCATGTATCATATTACATACTATAATTTTGGAGGATGAAGGAAAAACGCTATGCACGTATGGTCCGAACAAAATTGTAGCATCCGACAAGCCAGTACCAGCTGGTTCGCCACAATATCTAACAAATAAGATGAAAGTGCATAACAGAGATACACATAATAACCTTTATGCGAATTTGGTGGAACATATCTACAATGCTAACGTAGAACCTATGCAAGTGTCTGACGACGACGAAAAAGATTGTGAGTGATTTTACAAATTTTATTTTATTATTATGTAAATTTTAATTTATAAGGTTAAGTTAATGTAATTTGAAAATTATTAAGTTTTTAATTTATTTATAATGAAATATTATATTTTGAAGTAAATTTGTTTATTTTATTTTAAAATTATTTTTGAAAAATAAAAATAAGAAAAAGTATGAGATGATCATTTCTATGAGTGAGTAAAAGAATGAAAGATGTTGACTGAATACTGATGTAACAAATATAAAACAAATGACGAGAGGTTATTACATCCAACCTTAATGACTAGGATTAAATTTCGCTATCTAAATTTAAATTTTCATGGATACATCAATTTTTTTCAATAATCAAGATTTTGTCAAGTACTAAAAAAACATATTATTTTTTTGTTATACAGTTTTATGCTATGTAAACAAATCCAATCATCATTTTATTTTCTCGCAACTAGTTGTATAATTATGGATATGTCGTGTAGATCCAAACACGTATAAAAATCATGATAGTCAATGTTTTGAAACACTTTAAAAATCAAAATAATATATGTTATGCATAAAAGTCTTGATAATAAACTCTTCGTCATTAAGAAATTTAAACATATCGCTTCACGTCTGTAAAAATATTATGTCTAAATAAATATGAAACACGTGTATAGTCTAAAACAAACTCGGAATAGGTTCTTTTTGTATGTTAAATAGACAAAATTTAATAGAAGATTTTGCACACCTAACGTCACCTATGCACATAAGATCTCTCATGAAAAGGGTTCTTAATGTTTATTGTGATTAGACCATTTCAACCGTACTTTAATAATAAAACAGATAACGTCAAAAATCAAAATTGCCTCCAACAGAACGATTCAAAAAGAATACAATAGTGTTGATTATCCGTCAAATTGGGTGTTATGCTCGCATTACACCGAAGTCCAAAACACTACTGTATTGAAAGTTGAAAACACACTTGTACTAGAAGCTATTGAATGCAATGTTTTAAAACCCGGGTTTTTAGTTGACCCGGTGTGGTGACCGGGTCACGGGTCAACCGGTCCAACCGGTTCAATCGCCGATCAACCCGGTTTTTGCAATTTCCATATATATTACATTTTTCAACATAATTATATATTTATAAAACATAAACAATGTAATTTTATCTTTTTGATCCCAAAAAATATATTTTATCAAGTTTGTATAAGAAAATTTTACTAAATTTGATGAACTAATCTTAAATGTTTGAGTCTTGAATTCTTTAACCATGTTTTTAAAGTCAAATTCTAATTTTTTGTTCCAACCGTCGGGTCAACCCGGTTTCGGGTCACCGATCCAACCGGTTTTTTGAGAAAACCGGCCGGTTCAATCCGAGTCGGAAATTAACAAAAACCCGGTGATAATTGACCCGTTCTCTTCACCGGTTCACGGTCCAACCTGTTCAACCGGCCGGGTCAACCCGGGTTTTAAAACATTGATTGAATGTGTTAATGTTAGGGTGACGCTATTTCTTTGCTTTTATCCCTTATTATTTTGACAAAGCTAATGTCTTGATTTTGACCGGTTGACCAACAATTAGTTTCCCAGAAATTTAGGCTGTTTGGTACATAACAGAACGTGTTTTGTGCAGTCTGGTTTTGGGATGGGTGAACAACATTTGAAGCTAAAAACCATTTCTTCATATCCACTTGCATATGCTTAATTGCTTATGAATTTATCCAAACACTAGCTTCTACAGTTTCAATAAAGCGGGCCTATTGGGCCTTTTCGGAATGGGCCAGTCAACCAACGGTCCGTGATCAGGCTAACTTTTTTGTGTAGCACCAGGCATGATTCGGGGTTGTTTATGGACTGGACTGGTTTTTTCTTTTTTCTTTGTTTCTAAATAGTTCTTTCATTTTTAAAAATATTTAAGTATGCATGCATTTTTGTAATTCTTGTAATTTTTTTGAGGCATTCTTTCTGATTTATATAACTCCTGACTCATGTACACTTTGTTTCTTTTTCTTAAATTTCGTTTGTTTTACATAAAATTTTGATTGATAAATCTATAACGCTTAGCATTTTATAACTTTTAGAAGTCATAAATTATAGTGAACTAATAATATATAGAAACTATATAGCGTGTTTAATTGATAATGCGCAGTTAAAAATTTGGAACAAAGAGACCCTAACCATAACAAATGGAACTGTGCTTTTCAATTGGTCCTAAATCTGTTCAAACATTTGGCCGGGATTTCAATAAATCTGTTCAAGTGATGCACAAGAGGTAATTCATGATAATCCTAAGTGAAATGATTGGTCCACATGTTACCACAATGATTGTATCCTCGTACACACAAAGTTACTTGAGAGGCATCATTTTGCCTAATTAAAATTTAATCAAACACAATCATTTAATTAATTTATTGAACTTGTTTTGCTGGCATATTTTAGAGACAGTGGGGAGACGACTACCGTGCAGCTAGAGAATATCACCAAACAAGATCTCCAAAAGAGTCAAAGCAACATAAACCAGGATCTATTACATCTCTTTTTAAAATTACTATAAAAATCTACACTATTATAACATTGAAGTTTTTTTTTTTTTTTTTTTCTAATTAAAACATTATATTTTGAAAAATCTACTAGTCGTCTCGTTTTTTTCTTTTTTGAACGACTGATTAGTGGTTAGTAGTAACTCCAATTTAGTTAAACATCTATGCCAGAGATGGAACCTGAACCTCCTGTCTAAAACGTCAAAGCCTCTACCAAGTAGACTATTCCCACATTGGCTACTGTTCGTCTACTACAGATATCAAAGAGCTGCTAACATTATAATTAAATACCCAATTTGCCCTTTTTAGATTATAATTGGATCGCCCCTCAAACGTACACACCATATATATGTTAATTGTTCTAGAAGTAATTAAGGATTTGATTAATGGAGAAGAGTTGGTAAGTAAGCGGGTCCACACTTATAACGTAGACTTTGGCATTTTATCTTCTTTTGAAAATTTAGCCAAAAAGTCAATTGGATTTTTGGACACCATTTAATGAGTTCCTTGGCTTCGGTTGACTTGATTAACCAGCAACTTGGATTATTAAATAACTATCATACTGCACCTTATAAGTATGTTCTAGAAGGAAATTGTTCTATGTAAAAGTCTATATAAATAACTTAACGATATGATTTTCATATTTATATTTAATGTGGTAATTATTTATTATAATCAAAAGAAAAATAGTTATATCTTTTACCTAGCGATTTTATTTGCAATAACCAACCTTAATTTAAACCTATTAAACCCATTTTCAGCCCGCAATTCCCTATTGTTGTGCCATATGGCCCACATCTAATAAAAATATCATGCATCAAGAATCAATCACTTTATACGTGGACAACCCGTGTCATATTAATGTACCAAACTACATATTGGTTCATTATAACTTTGTCATCGAGATTATTGTCTTTTATGAAAACAAGTATCATAGTATCTTTTATATATATATATATATATATATATATATATATATATATATATATATATATATATATATATATATATATATATATATATAGACTTAGGATCTTTTGAGAACCAACTTTACCCCGAGAACCCGAGAACTCCCAAACCGATTTTTTTTTCAAAAAACCGACCCCATAAGCCTCTAAAACGCACACTTTTAAGACTTTCCGAAAAAAAAAATTCCGAAAAAAACGACTTTTTTTTTAAAAAACTTTGCACATGTACAAAAAAAAAACTTTGCACATGTGCAAAGTTTTTTATACGTACATTTTTTTTCAAGTTTTTTTTATGGATGTCTTTCTAACATATATTTAAGGCGTTCTGTAAAAAAAATTTCAAAAAAAGTGTACGTATAAAAAAGTTTGCACATGTGCAAAAAAATTTTTTTGTACATGTGCAAAGTTTTTTAAAAAAAAAAGTTGTTTTTTTCGGAAATTTTTTTTTCGAAAAGTCTTAAAAGTGTGCGTTTTAGAGGCCTATGGGGTCGGTTTTTTGAAAAAAAATCGGTTTGGGAGTTCTCGGGGGACTTGTGGTTCTCAAAAGATCCTAACTCTATATATATATATATATATATATATATATATATATATATATATATATATATATATATATATATATATATATATATATATATATATATATATATGACATGTGGCAAATTCAATAAGGATACAACATGTGGCTTTGAGTTACTTATTTATTATGATAGGATATATATATATATATATATATATATATATATATATATATATATATATATATCCTATCATAATAAATAAGTAACTCAAAGCCACATGTTGTATCCTTATTGAATTTGCCACATGTCATTTTCTCATAATTTTAAATTTCTTGAAAAAAACTAATTGGTTTGAAATGTTACTAACTCCTTAATGATCGGTTTAATTATCATTCAATTTCAAAATTAATTGTTATCATTCAATTTCAAAATTAATGGTTTTTTAATATAATATTATTTTTTAATGTGTAGAATGATTTAGGAGACAATAGAGATATAATTGACATCATAATATTTTGAAGAACGATTGCAATCATAATAGTGAATTTGATTTTAGTACCGGTGACATTCTAATAATCAATTATATTTATCAAAATACAAAGTCGTAATAGTAAAAATAAAAAGCAAGATGTCACGATACACAAACAAATTTCTTATGTAAAATTAGTAATGTTTAGATATTCTTAATTAATAATTTTTTTGTATCATCCCGTGTAATACACGGGCCTCACAACTAGTATATATATATATATATATATATATATATATATATATATATATATATATATATATATATATATATATATATATATATATATATATATATATATATATATATATATATATATATATATATATATATATATATATATATATATATATATATATATATATATATATGGAGAGGTTAAAATGAGAAGCATTAAAAGGTTGAGAATGTGAGAATGATTCTGGACCAATCATTTTATAGGGATATAATAGTAATTTAACAATATGTCTAATTAATTAAAAATCCTAAATAATTATGTTTTTCCTATAATCATGAGATTAAATTATTCACTTTCCATGATTATAGAGATTATGATTGCTGTTACCTAAAATAAAGGAATTAATTGATTTTTTTTGTTATACTATTAATGGAAGATAAATTTTTTTTTTATTAATTATTTTGTCAAAATTTAAAATTTAATAGTTTATTATTTTTTTCACGGTTTCAATCATGAATAAATAGAAAAAATATATATTTTAATAATTTTAGTGATTTAATTTTTTAACATTAATTTTATAGAGATTATACAAAATTCTTTTGTAATAATCAATGAATAAAATATACATAAAAATGAACTTTTTGAGAATTTTTTAAAATTATATTTGATATGATTATGTTAATCATGAATGATTACAAGTAACAATAAATACAGAAATTAAAAAAGTACAAAAAATATATAAAAAATTAATACAATTGTAATCATAACACAAAAATAAAAAGGATTTTAAAGATTAAAATTCCAATACAATTCTAATCATAAATGAATAAAACATGGTTTATACCATAAACAATCATTAAAATACAATAGTTCTTTATTACCATATAATCATAAATGAATAAATCATTTCATATGAAAAAAAAGTTATAAAATCCATCCCGATGTCAGCACTTTTCTTGAATGAATCGATGCCCATTTTTCTTATTGCTATCATCAAACACAAAAATAAATAGTGGGCACTCGTGATCATTGTTATTCTTGGATTCACACCTATAAAATCAAGTTCACTAATGATTAGACATTATTAAAATTATTATAATCGTTGATGATTAACAATATGGTTTATATGTGCACATTTTAATGATTAATTGAAAGTGGTTGTTATAGTGTTAATCATCAATGACTAGCAGTGCTCATCATCGATGATTATTGCAGTGGCTGTTATAGTGTTAATCATCAATGATTAGCACTGCTCATCCATGAATACAACGGTTCAAATATCATCAGCAAATTAATATCATATAATCATCAACGAATAACATATATAATAATCAATGAATATAACTAAAAATAATAGCAAATATTATCTTTAATGATAAAAGATTAGATAATAACAAACACAAACAAAGTTATAATCATAAATGATTATAATCATATTAAACACACCCAAAGTTATAATAAAAATTTATTATACTCGGTGTTTTAATCATTTATATAATTATAATTATAACTATAATTTTAAAGGATTATAATTAGTTGAT
This sequence comes from Cichorium intybus, assembly GCA_023525715.1. Taxonomy (NCBI): domain Eukaryota; kingdom Viridiplantae; phylum Streptophyta; class Magnoliopsida; order Asterales; family Asteraceae; genus Cichorium; species Cichorium intybus. The sequence goes on along the minus strand of CM042010.1, from coordinate 153,499,141 downwards.
GGTTACACATAAAACAAATAAAGATTGACACATTTTTACAAAATCAAAAGCTATTGATTTGCCGATGTGAATTAGTAAATAGAAACTGTCTCGATCCAAGAAATAGAAATTCAAATCCAAAACATAAATTGAGGCATCGAATATCCATAAAAGAAATATCATTTATGCAATATTAAATACCAAAGGGCTTGTAGCCCAGCGGTACCGGTGTTGCCCTCCCTCCTTGAGGTTGAGGGTTCAAGTCTCGCTAGAGGCATAGGTGGAAATTTAGGTGTAATTTAGGAGTAGGTTATTAGATAAGATTATATTTGTCGTTCCACAAAAAATTATGCAATATTAAATAATAAATCTTGAATTGGTTCTTGAAAACCACAAAGAAAAGAAAATCAATACAGACTTACAATGAAGCAATGAATTAACAATTAGTCGAAAAAGAAAAGCAATGAATTGGTTCTCGTAATCATCAAAACGTAAATTAACAATTAGTCGGAAACTCCATTTCTTGAAAACTTGAAGCGTATAGACTTACAATGATTTATTCCTTCTGTTTCGGAAACTCCATTTCTTGTAAACTCTATGCTTCTGATGGAATCATACAGCAGGGTTTGCAATTGAACCCTAGAATTCGCATACACACGGCAGGTTGAAAGCAATCAAATCTTGTGTCTGATCGAGGGCTTAGTTGGGGATTAGTTTGCGATGGCATCATTGACGGTGAGAAAATTCATGAACAGTTCAGATCGCGGTAAAGGCACTAGGAGGAGTTGCACGTACAGATGGAGGGCGGGCGTGACTGACGTTAATTTGAGGCTCTTCCTGGTGGTGTTGTTAGATCTTTAGGTGGAAGCGATGGAGGATTATCTCGATGAGTGCAAGAGACGGCTGGAAAGAAGAGAACAACGTAGGGTGGAACATTTGAAGAATTGGAAAAGAGAGATTATAGAGAGAAAGAGAGAGATTATCAATTCCGATCAATTCCATATTTAATAGGCTATTTTTATGGAATACGAAAATTGCAATACCCATTATACCCATGATGTATTTTTTAAATTTACAAATTGGTTCAATTAGTTTTACAATTGACATATATTGCACATTAATCCTAGCCTTAGATTTGACAATTTAGACGACTGTGATTTCTTCTCACATTCTCTACCTTTTAATCATTCTCATTTTATCACATATATATATATATATATATATATATATATATATATATATATATATATATATATATATATATATATATATATATATATATATATATATATATATAATTGGGACCAAATAAGAAGGAAACGTTTGGTGGGAAGTATAAGAAGTGTTTTATTTGCATGCTTTTTTGACCAATCAACAAAATAAATCATTAGATGATGTAAAAAATTATAATTCGCAAAAAAAAAAAAACTCGAAAAAACAACTTGATGATTCATTTTTTACTAAAGCAATTTTTATACACTATGCAGACAATTTTTAATGAATCATCACAAAAATGAATCATCGAGGCGTTTTTTTTTACGAATCATTTTTTTTTGCATTTTATATTGATTCATTTTGTTAGTTTGTCAAAAATAATTCAAATGAATCACTTATTATTTTTCCTATCAAAATATTTTTCATCTTATTGGATCCATATATATATATATATATGTATATATATATATATATATATATATATATATATATATATATATATATATATATATATATATATATATATATGTATATATATATATATATATATATATATAAAGAGAGAGGGAGAGAGAGAGAGAGAGATGAGATCGAATAAGAAGTGTTTTTTGTGAGAAGGGTAAGAAGAGATCTGGTCCATTAATTTCATTAAATCTGGGGCTATTAATACTAAACGTTTTTTTTACTTTATCCCTAATTTAAATAAGATATTCAGTGAATTAAGATAAAGATAGGGTAAATATGTCAATTTACAAAATATCTCTTATATAACCTCTGTATCTTTCTTCCCTCGGGCCCATATTTTCACCCAAAACTTTTGCTTCTTACGGGATGACCAAATTGAAGATAATTTTCCCCTAAAACTTTTGCCTATCAGACAACGAAGAATCGATGGGATTTTATTTGATATACGGGATGATTAATAAGCAACAAAAACCTCATCAAGGCGCACCTGGTAAGTATCATGATTTTTTGTTAATTCGTAACTAGTATGAATTTTATGCATCATGATTTTCTTCCAATTAATTGTACCTGGTTTATGCATCACGATTTTCTTCTTGTTAATTCTTGAAGATTCAATTAATTGTACCTGATTTTCTTTTCTTCTAGTTAATTCTTCCAGTTATTTTTTTAAGATTCAATTAATTGTACCTAGTTTATGCTTCACGATTCAATTACTTGCACTTGGTAAGTATGAATAAGCACGCATAAACACACCAGTTTCTTGAATCACTAATGGTTCACACCAGTTTCTTGAATTTTATGATGTTAAGTACCAGTTTCTTTAAGATTCAATTAATTAGTATGATGTTTCTGGAATCAGTACCAGTTTCTTGAATCACCTGGTAACCAGTTTATTTAAGATTCAATTAAGTAGTATGATGTTTTTATCTTGTACGCATAAATGATTCACACCAGTTTCTTGAATCACTAACGCAATTCAACTTGAATCACTTATGCATTAAGCACTAGATAAACTCGAATCATCTGTTATACAGCCTTCTCATTGTAAGTACCCGTTTCTTGAATCACATGGTACATACTAGATAAAATCGAGTCATATGTTGTGCCAGTTTCTTGAATCACCTGGTTTATGTTACTTGAATCACTTATACATTAAGCACTACATAAACTCGAATCATATGTTGTACCAGTTTCTTGAATCACTAACGAAATTCAACTAGTACCTGGTTTATGTTACTTGAATCACTTATGCATTAACCACTAGATAAACTCGAATCATATGTTGTACCAGTTTCTTAAATCACCTGGAAAGTACCAGTTTTTTGAATCACTAACGAAATTCAACTAGCACCTGCTTTATGTTACTTGAATCACTTATGTATTAAGCACTAGATAAACTCGAATCATATGTTGTACCAGTTTCTTGAATCATAAGTTGTACCTGTTTTATGTTACTTGAATCATTTATGCATTAAGCACTAGATAAACTCGAATCATATGTTGTACAACCTTCTCCTTGTTCGACCGAATGTAGTATATGTTAAAGTGTTTTTCATTATAAATGGTGTGTCTTAAATTGTGATGTGTGGTCATTCAATGGGTTTTTTGTTTAAATCGTTAATATTATTTATCGACATGTTTTTGTTTATTTTATTGGCTAATTTGATAGTCCATGTTTAATTGGTTACTTTTAGGGATTCAACGTCACGATGATGGTCTTTTATACACTTATTCAAGTAATTATGATGATTTTGTCAAAATGCCCTCGTTAAAGTTCCGAAACTAAAGATTGTAGGAAAGAAAACTTTAAGGGAAAATTTAGAAAAAAGACAAGATTCATTACGATTACTGAATACCATAGTCCTTCCCGAACACATAACTAAAACTATGGCACTGTTAAACAATGATCAAAGAGCATGTGTAGAATCGATTGGGTTTGGTATAGCTCTAACGATGCAATTAACAAAACTGCCACGAAAGATATGTTATTGGGTTGTTAACAACTATGACCCTAATACCAATTCTATTCACATAAAAGACCAAAGACTTAAAATCAAAAGAGAGATAGTACACCAGATCTATGGCATACCAATAGGGACATACCAATGTCTAACCTTCCAAATCAAATCCTGAAAATCATGTTGTCAAACTTTGGAAATCCCAATTCCTAAAAACATTAAAAATAATACATCTAACAAATGTTGTGAACATGATTCGAAATGACACGACAACAGGTCCATTTTTTGCTTTGAATTTTCTTGTTCTGTTTGTATCCGTGATGATCGAGTGTCCAACGATGGGTACGGTCAATCAAGGATTCCTGGAGAATCTTGGGGATGTTTTGGATATCAAACAGTTAGACTGGTGTGGATTTGGTATTTCCTCTTTGAAGTCAAGTCGGACGATGTGGAAAATTTTAGATGATAACTGCGTGTTCACAGGTCCCATTGTTTTTCTTCTGGTAAACACAGTGCATGCAATACATCAAAACATTATTAAAAATTCATATACCAATATATATATATATATATATATATATATATATATATATATATATATATATATATATATATATATATATATATATATATATATATATATAAACTTCCATAACCATTTTTTACAGTTGTTTTACATTCATTTTACAAATGTCGAGGATTGCCCAATTCAAAGTTCAACAGTTGGATTGATTAATTGAACATCAAAGATGTTAAAAGATAGGCAATTGGAAGAGCTGTCTAAAGGAGGTTTCGGAAACGTAACCATATCATCACAATACATGGACATGAGTCATTGTGAACAAGGTATATTCTAGCATTTTCAAACTATTTCAATTGTTGTAAAATATTAAATTTTACTAAGTTTGAGTTCACAAACGCAAATAAAATCATTGAAGATGGCGATGATGTTGATGATACTACTTCTATGAGAGATTGTCCATTTTATGAAGGTTTTACAGAGAATGTAGTTCAACAAATATTGGAAAAAGGTGATGACAACAACTCTGTAGAGGTAAGTGCCTAATCACATTTATGCGTTTAATGCTTAGTATTTTTTATAATAACTTTTCGTTATTATAAAAAATAGGCATCTATTTAGTGTTTTTTTATAATCACATTTATTAGTAACCATATTTTCTTAAAAATGATTGCAAATCATTGTAATAAGTTTTTTTTGTTAAAAATAGTAAGTAGAAGCCGTAACGATTTGTTGTTTAAAATAATCAAAAATACCTGTAATCACTGTCTTGTTAACATTCGATTCATATTTTGTTAAAATTCACATCCGGAATCAATACATGTTACTCGAATCATCAGCCTATGCAACAATAATGATCGCAGTTTTTCTCGTGCCTAAATCAGTACATGTTAAACCCGAAAACCGGTATCTGTAATCGAATCATCAGCCTATGCAACAATAATGATTTGTAGTTTTTCTCTTGCCTGAATCAGTACATAATACTCGAATCAGTACCTAAGTTAGGTGATTTGAACATTTATATAAACGTAACTGCAATCATTAGATTCACTTAATATAATGTTGTCTACATTTTACTAATTTCATGTTCTTTTCAGGAAATTATATCAGAAATAAACCTCAATTTTAATACATATTACAACGCAAAGAGAGATATAGATAAGTGGTTGGTTCGAGGTTTAAAGAAGTTTCGTGATTCTGAGGCCCTGCTGAAGTTAGTAACCAAAAGAAACCATGAATTCAATCTAGCATGCCCAAAAATTTCAACTTCGGATGATTTTCATGATCCGACCCTTTTCAATGGCATGTTGACACTTGTAATGCACGGCGGATCAAATACAACTGAATCTAATCACGCCCAATTTCAAAAAGAAACAGTTCAGGATGATGCACAAGATGAAATTGTATTCGGTACACTTTTTTCTCAAGTACTTGATGCAGAAGCTTTTGGCATTATGGAGAAAGCTGCATTAGCTGCATGTTCCAAGAATTCAAAACAGCAAAGTCTCCATCTTGATAATCGTGGATCACATCTTATAATTCATGCTGGAAACGCTGATCATGTCGTTACTGTAGTATCACCAAGACGGACGAAAAGACATGTGCAACCGACCGAGAAGTTTAGATCTCCGTATTTTAAAAGGGCCGTTAATCCAAACAAAGTTCTTACATCAAATGAGGGGAGGGTTTCAGGTTGGATTTTTGCAGGCCTGGACAACGAATGGTACATTTTAATGTTTTTTTATAGGGTAAATTGCATAAAAGTCACTAACTTTTTCAATTTTTTCGATTTTGACACTGTATTTTTAGTTTTTGTAATTAAGTCCTTATGTTTTCAGAAAATTGCAATTAAGTCATTATGTTTTCCAAAAAGTTGCGAAATGACCATATGACAGGATGGCAACAGGTTACCAGGTCATATGGTCAAATTTGCAACTTTTCAGAAAACATAATGACTTAATAGCAAAAATAAAACATAGTGTCAAAATTGAAAAATCTCAAAAAGTTAGCGAATTTTATGCAATTTACGCTATACAATTTATATAACTTAATCACTTAACATGCCTCATACGTGTCCAAAAAATTAAATTTGTTGTTACCTTGTTTTTCCATTTAAAATACTCAAATTTATTGTCCTAAAAGTGGAATTTCAAAAAGATTTAGGATAAATGCATACGAAACCTTCTTTTACTTAAAAAAAATTCTAGTTTAAACTCTTAATACTTTTTGTTTCATTGAAATTAAGTTTTTTTATTGAAAATGAGTATACATTTTTTGTTTTATTAAAAACAAGTACTTTAATTTCGAATAAGACGGCGTTTTTCTTTATTTTGTCTATTTTCACAATTTTTAGCGATTAAGTCTTTCAAAAAATCTAGTGATTAAAATTATACATTTTATATCTTCGAGTATGCAAATGCTACTAGTTTGACAGGTTGTATTGCCAAATATATTTTTTTCAATAAGAAAGTTAATGGACTCGATTGAAAAAATGGTAAAAGTATATTGAAATTTTTATCTACTTAGCTTAAACTATCTTTGTAAATGTTTAACCATTTAAGTTTTATTTTTACCTAATTTTGTTGTATTAGGTAATTTATAATTGTATTCTGTTTTGGAACGATAATATGGCAATTCCACGGCTAATATTGTTGCTGAAGATTCACATGAAAACATTAAAATAATTTTATTAAATAATAACCAAGTTTTGCTTTTGTATCATTGTAAAATTCTATTTTATTTTTGTACATTTATATAAATCAATGAACGAACATCAATATAAATTTTTATAACCCATCATATAAAGTCATTGTTTACATAACCAATTACCCAATATGATATTCACACTGAGGGCATATAAGTTAGTTGTTATTCGTATGCATCTATCATAAATCTTTTTGAAATTACATTTTTAGGACAATAAATTTGATTACTTTAAATGGAAAAACAAGGTAACAACAAATTTATTTTTTTGGACACGTATGGGGCATGTAAAGTGATTAAGTTATATAAATTGCATAGGTAAATTGCATAAAATTCGCTAACTTTTCCAGATTTTTCGATTTTGACACTATGTTTTATTTTTGCTATTAAGTCATTATGTTTTCTGAAAAATTGCAAATTTGACCATATGACCTGGTAACCTGTTGCCATCTTGTCATATGGTCATTTTCGTAACTTTTTGGAAAACATAATGACTTAATTGCAATTTTCTGAAAACATAATGACTTAATTGCAAAAACTAAAAATACAGTGTCAAAATCGAGAAAATTGGAAAAGTTAGTGATTTTTATGCAATTTACCCTTTTTTATATTCATTGTTCATTAATCAAAGAATCAAACCAATGGTATATGTATTGATGAACATATATTCTGACATAGGGATTTGGTATTCGAATCAAAGTTTGGTGATTTAGGACATAGAGGAATTTTTGAGAGCATGATTCCTCGATCAAAAATCCATGCAACAATAATCGACATATGGGCCAATATTCTAAACCATCAAGAATGACACAGAAATAAAAAGTCACTAGCAATGATGTTTTTATCTTGCACACTTCTGGTAATCGACTATCTATATTTTCTATAAATGATTCACATTACAGTCGATCGGTGACTTATTTTTAAAATACAATAATTTATGATATATAATTAAACTTTAATCGCAGGGCAACTTCGTATTAGATGAGACTATTTGTATACAAAGGCGATACAAATTGTTTGTTGACCGCATGAATGAACACATCGAGATATATGAGCTATGCACAAAATTTAACGATATCGATCTTGTAAGCCCTTTTACATTTTTAAAATTTTGTACACTAATTACCTTGGGGTTTACATGACCCGTTTTGAACAAGTTTAAGTTTTTCATATGAGGTTTTCGTCGCGATGATTGACATCGATCATTACTACCTTATTGTTTTTTATTTCAAAAAACATGATTGCGTGATAATAGACAACATTAACAGTGAAGAGTCGGATGAAGTAAAGTATGGAAACATACCTTACGATTTGGTAAGGAAAGTAGATATTTTATTATTTTTAATAATGGTCTTAGATTATATTCTAATCACCTTTCATATTTTTTTCCAGAAAATTTTGTTCACATTGTACGTTGATGAATTGAATCATAAAAAAGCAAATTGTATAAAGCGTGCAAAACCAATGAGCGGGTGCATGGAATGGACGACAAAATATAACAACATAGATTGTGGAGTATTCCATGAGGCACATGGAAACATATAAAGGCGAGGATTTTGATAAATGGGACATCGGTTTCGAGAATGAATATAAGGACAACGACGACCAACATAATCAGTTAGATGAAATGAGAAAAAAGTATGTTACCAAAATTTTGACATGGGACTTAAATTTTGTCAAACCGTCTCTATACGAAATGTTGGCGTCATACAATAGATTATCTGATGCAAAGAAGGAAAGTTTCAACACAGAAGAACATCTCCTACATATCGATGCATAATAAGTTTGTTTTGTTAGATATTTATTAACATTTGAATGTCCTTTTTATGTTAGTTTTCTACCATGTTTTTTTATGTCGAGATGTTTACACTTTTTGGTTTTTTATTAAGCAATCAAACTTGTGTTATCGTTTCCATTAAATGTTTATGCGTGTTTTCTAACTTCGTGATTCTTCGTTTTTAGTGCATATCTTATATGTCCGCTGTTACTGATCGTGTGATTTTAGTTCTTTCTATTGAGTTTATTTGTTTCACATACAAATACATCTTTCATATGTATCACATACAAATACATCTTTTATATGTTTTCCGTTCCTGTAAAAAAACATTTCGAATTCTTACATTCACATTACAGTCGATCGCTTACTTCTTTTTAAAATACAATTGCACAACGTAAAATATTAAGTTTATTGATTAACAAACCTTACAAATTTTGTGTATTTGTTTAACCTCACTTAAGATATCAATTCAAACGATTCAATTTTCATCAAACTTTTACAAACTGTTAAATGCCACTTTCTCCAACTCTCTACATTCTACAATGATATTGCCTAAATGTAAAACCAAATATTCATTTGTTTTTTTTTTGGAATTTTATTAACCAACAAGAAAAAAAACTTAAATTAACAAAAAACTACTTATCACAAAATAAATTTGTTTCTTCCTGGCTTGTACGGGCGTTATGATCAACATACTTCCTGCACCGTCCGCATTTTCTTGTACCCCTTTTCGCCTTCAAAATGGCCTTCTCCTTTTCTCCTATCAACATTGTCTTAATCGGCCCACTTCCTTTGTTCCTTATCCCGTCTGGAATTTTAACTATTACTTCCTCTCGTTTTTCAACACCAATTATAGATTCAATGAAGCTTGTGTTCGTCATGGGTTGTAAATATCTTGTATCATTATCAACTTCTTTCATCATCTCCCTTTGTTTCTCTCTATAAAATTCAGATTCTCCAAATTTAAGACTAACTTATCAACACAATAATCAACTGACAAGTATATGTCTCAGATCATTGTTTTTAAGTCCTCATGTCCATCATTTGTAGGAAACGGACGCATATCATATCCCCTTGATTATCTCGGTACTACATCCTTCGTCCACCTTCAGGAAATATATTTGCTAAGGAAATGTTACACACTTGACATCCTTAATACATAAAAGCAATGCCTACATAGACATCCAGTAAGTTCGAACCGTAAACAGGAGCAACTAATTGTGCAATCAGATTTCATAAATAAAACCTGCCAATATTTAAAATCATTAATATGCATATAATTAAACTTGTTATCTTCATATAACGTTCCACAATTTACTAACCTCGAAGTCGCCTAAATGTTTAACATCCTTGTCGGTATCATTGATGCTGAATTTATTGATCCCATCTACTTCTTCTACTTTAATGGAGTAGCATGTAACCATTGATGCGATTATCTCCGTTTGGATTTCAAAGAACAAAGTTTGTGTGAATATCTGTGATGCCTCATTTTCAATAAAAAAATGTAGTTTTAAGTTATGGATTCGTGTAGCGGGAGTCATGATTGTTTTTACGTTGAACATAACGTTGGGCTTCCATTGTCGTTTCGAAATGAATGACAAATTCAACTAGATGCAAATCTGTATTTGTTACCAACCCATATAAATGATTATCCCCTTTAGATCTTGATGTCGTTCTCATTAAACTTGATAAGTGGCAATCTTTGAAATAAGCAGGAATCCATCGATCTCGAATTGCAAACATTTCTTTAAACCATTTATTACTATTTAAATCATATTCATCCATGATCGATTGCCATTCTGTTTCAAAATCTGCCGGATTGATTCGCTCGTTCCATATAAGATTGTTTAGACGTTTCAAAACACCTGTCTTCGACATATTAGACCCCAGTTGCAAAATAATCAGGTAATCATTATTACTTTATCAAAAGCATCAATGGATGTGAAGTATAAACAAATAAAAAAAAGTTATAAATTAACATGAATAATAATGATGATCCAGGTAATTATTGATTAGCTCGTTCCATATAATGTAACATGAATAATGATGATCCAGATATATAACTGATATATAAATGGATGTGAAGTATAAACAAATATGTGCTTCATAACTAACCATTATGTAAAAAAAAACGATTAATGCTTTTACCTTGTTGGTAAACTTCTGTGATATGTGCCACATACACAATCGATGTCTGCATGATGGGGAGAAAACTAATGGAATCGCTTGTTTGATTGCTGGATCTTGATCTGTCATCAACACTGTTGGTTCTCGACCGAAAGTAGACTTAAACGCCATTAACAACCACTTATATGAATCTATTGACTCACTAGAAAGTAAGCCAACGCCAAACGTAACACACTTTTTGTGATTGTCGATACCGGTAAATGGCACAAAAACCATGAAGTACATTTTTAAATAAAAAAGTTATAAATTAACATACTTGTTAGAACGGTTAACTTAACACAATTCAAGTAATGACAAACATGATCATTTTTTACTAATAAAATATATTACTTACTTGTTTGTTCGATAAGTAGCATCGAGTCCTGCTACATCTCCAAATGCAAAATAACTACGCTTTGCTTCTTCATCTGCCCATAATAACCCACTCAACTTCCCCTCATTATCCACTCGATATTCAAAAGAAAAGTCGGGTAGATACTCCTTTTTATTGAGCTTGTCAATAACCAAGTCCTCATCACTCTCACCAATGAATGTGATCGAATCCCTTTTCAAATTCTTACATTCTACCTTTGACGCCCCTACTTTGTCAAATCCTACTTGTGTTTGCTTCAATACGTTGAATCCTTTAACCGAACCAACATTGATATTTGAAACCTCATGTAGAAGTTGTTTCTGCCGATACATAAGCCTCATATTAATTTTTAAAAACATAAAATCTTCCACCTTAACTAATTCGTGACAGTGTCTCTCCTCAAAATATTTGACCTCCCAGAAATTTGAATCATTAACCTTCAATCTAATGCATGCTTTACATCCTACTCGATGACTTGGTCGCTTACGTTGTTGTTTGCTTCGATCTTTCAAAGTATATAAATGGGTTCATACTTTAGTTCCTATACAAGTTAGGAGGTGCGAGAGTACACACTTGTATAAGACTAAGTCGATATCGATACGACCTAATAACGGGGGTCAAGGGGGTTGCGCCCTTTTGCGGGGTCCTACGAGCAGATCCCCTAGCGGGGGTTCCACTGAAGGTTATGTTCTAATGCTGATAAAAGGTCATGCACTGACGCTGATCAAATGTCTCACACTAGGACTATTCACACATTGAGTATACAGATAATCAGTTTCAACTCCTACTTTCTAGGATTCTATTATCTGGTATAGACGATCAAATTAACGTTCAAATTGAGATACGAAACGAACACGAGTTCTCTTAATTATCCAAATACCGTGAACTATATATTGTGTCTGATAACGAGTTTGATTATTCAAGAATTATCCCATAATTTGAATTTCGTGCAACCCAAACATAGAGTCAAAATATCAAATTCGAAAAATGATATATACGATTCTCGAAGCAGTGCGTGATTTCGAAAACTTTTCCTATATTCTACATCTCCAACAAAGTGTAAAAGTTAAATAAAATTTTTCATATCAACATGTTTGAGCCGATTAGAAAAAAGGTTACGCATCATTTGGCCACTCCGTTTTTCCAGCTATATGACTGTTTCAGAAAAAGAAGTTTCCGTTTATCCGTTATTTTAAGGAACAAATTGAGGGTCAAATAAGCGATTCTGAAACGCGCCATATTCGGTTGGGAAACAGCTTATCGGCGGCTTTGTCTGGAAACACCACAACGTTTCTCCAAGGCGCGTATTGAAATTACAATACAAATGTCAATGCAGGTGTTTCCGGTTAAACAAATTTGAATTTTGGGTAATATATGCATATAAATATATTATTTTACTTTATACTTTTATTTCAGGTGAAATTCAATGGATATAAAGTGTTGACATATGAACTTGATCCGACACCATTTAAAGCTTTATTCATTTCTTTAGAACATAATAGTTACTTATATAAATCACTTTACCACAGACTATTTATCATAAGGTTTAACATATATACATAAATAATAATCTATATTAAAAACTCGACCTTCAAAGTCAAACTTCACTATCAACTTTTATATAACCAATTAAGATTAATGTCGTATTAGGTATACGTACTGCTTTATTACCTAAAACAAATAATAACACATTTATAACAAAAATATATAAATAAATAAATAGACACTTTTGTTGACTGTTCTTTGATAGCCTAGTGGACCATGTCTCTCTTCACTTGGTGTATAAAAACTATCCTCAAACCATTTCTTCCTCTCCAAACTCAAACAACCATATACCAAAAACCATCTTTTGTTTATTTCTTTATTAATTCTTATCAACTCAGAAATGAAGGTGAAGAAAGGATCAAAATCGTCTTGGATCTCAAATTGTTTCAAGATTCATGACGAACCAGTTCCGATTATGATTGAACCTAAGAAAGAGAAGAAAGTTGAACCAGAACCCGTTAAGTCTCCTAATTCAGCTAAGAGGATCTCGTATACAGATATAAACAGCTCGATGCTACCGGAGGAACTATCGGCTTCACTGCCGGGATCAAACCTCTATGTTTTTAGCCTGGCAGAGCTTAAGGTCATTACACAGACTTTTTCTTCGAGCAATTTCTTGGGTGAGGGTGGCTTTGGACCTGTTCATAAAGGGTTCATAGATGACAAGCTTAGACCCGGTCTGAAGGCTCAGCCCGTGGCTGTCAAGGTCTTGAACATAGAAGGCGGACAAGGTCATCGGGAATGGCTGGTACGTATATCGATACATATACATACTCTTATTGGATACTGTATTTATTTATTAAATATATTAAACATTATTTGCGTTGACTTTGCAGACTGAAGTGGTATTTCTTGGACAACTAAGACACCCACATCTAGTGAAATTGATTGGATACTGCTATGAAGATGAACACCGACTTTTGGTCTATGAATACATGGCACGTGGCAGCTTAGAAAATCAACTCTTTCGAAGTGAGTATAAATTTATTTTATAACTAAGTATTAAAGTTGATGAATTTAATTTTTACTGCAATTTCTAAATACTTATTTCAAATCGGGTTTAACTTGCAGGATTTTCAGTCTCTCTACCATGGTCAACGCGTATGAAGATCGCGTTAGAAGCCGCAAAGGGGCTTGCGTTTCTTCACGAATTAAAAAACCCTGTCATATATCGTGATTTTAAAGCATCCAACATTCTGCTAGACTCGGTAAGTCATTTTAATTAATCCTTATTTACCTCGAGATGTTTATGTTATTTCCAATGTTTTGCCAATGAGTGTCGTTAAATTCAGGTTTTGTTATTTCTCTAGTACTGAAATTGATTTCATTTTTTAGGACTACACCGCCAAACTTTCGGACTTTGGACTCGCAAAGGACGGCCCAGAAGGTGATGACACACATGTTTCGACTCGAGTCATGGGCACGCATGGCTACGCAGCTCCCGAATACCTCATGACAGGTAATATATAATTCACATATAAATGCAAAAGTTAAGACTTTTTTAAAATTTTCTGACTATGCCAGTTTACTAAATATTGAACTTTTGATGTTGTTTTGGTCTTTAGGACACTTGACGGCAGCAAGCGATGTGTATAGTTTTGGAGTTGTTTTTGTTGAGCTTCTAACGGGCAGAAAGTCAATGGACAAGACCCGGTCAAACCGGGAACAGAACCTAGCAGAGTGGGCTAGGCCTCAACTCAAGGGTGGTCCAAGGAAACTCAGCAGAATCATGGACCCAAGGCTCGAAGGTCAGTACTCGGAAACAGGAGCAGAAAAGGCAGCCGAATTGGCTTACCAGTGTCTTAGCCATAGACCAAAGGCGAGGCCAACAATGAGCATGATCGTTAAGGCTCTTGAACCACTAGCGGAATATAATGAGATGCCGGTTGGAACATTCGTGTACACTGCCCCAACTGAAGACAAGAAGTCCCCAACAGCAGACAAGAAGTCACCGGTGGAGAGCCCGGAGAAGGAAATGGATAAAGATGGTAGAAAGCACAGCAATGAACGCCGCCGCCACCACCGCCGCCACCATCAACATGACCGAGTGCACCGGAGTAAATCTCCAGCAGTCCATTCGGAGAGTGATTTTCATAGAGATCTTATGATTTCAGCGGTGTAACAGAGATTTAAACCACGATGGTCGATGGATAACGTCTAGACCATGCATAGAATTCGGGTAATGCGTGAAAAGTCGTAAATGTACAGATTTCAAGCACAGATCAATTCTTTTTTCTCAAGGTCTTCATCTTTATATAAATTATACATTTATTTATTGATCATCGTCTTTGTTTTATTATAAGCATTTGAATATATTTTTTTTCTCGTATGCATATGTTAGTATGTTACAGTGTTAGAACTTTCATCTATAACCCGGCCCGACACAAGTTCCACTACTGAATTAGAGTTCAAGGCTAGTGTGTTGTGTTTAAGTTAACGAATTAACTATGTAAAATATCTGCTTACTCACTTACGGGTATTCTTTCCGTTAAAGTATCTAACCTTAAGGTTTCAATCCCACTTATGTGAAGTTACCTCCTTGCGTAGGGTTTTTTTTTTTATAAGAATGGCAACAATTCATATATTAAAAAACCAAGCAAGACGCTAGACAATGGAGCCAAAAACTGCTACAAACATATTACTTGATGTTCAAACAAGCCAATACCAGATTGCAGCACCAAACTAGTCCATTTGATATTCGCTCTACCTATGTGTATTCAAATAATTAAAGACTAAAAACTGAACCTCATCTAGAAGCTTGGGAATTGGTAGCAGTATATTCTTGAAAATATAGTATAGACAAATCTGCAAACATAGTCCCTGTGGTTTATAACTTTTCCGAGTTTTGGCCCA
Organism: Cichorium intybus; assembly: GCA_023525715.1. Classification (NCBI taxonomy): domain Eukaryota; kingdom Viridiplantae; phylum Streptophyta; class Magnoliopsida; order Asterales; family Asteraceae; genus Cichorium; species Cichorium intybus. The sequence goes on along the minus strand of CM042010.1, from coordinate 153,483,587 downwards.
AACATTTGTAAATTTGCATAGATGGTCATTTTCCGTTATGAATTTGTTCCTGTCCAAATTGAAATAACTATTTTACCTTTTTTATTTCTTTTTTCTTTTTCTTTTACGTATTTACATATTTCAATATACAAAAAGAACTCACCCACACCACCGTTGAAAGTTGAAACCCTCTCGTCCCTTTCCCCCATCTCTCTCTCTCTCTCTCTCTCTCTCTCTCTCTCCTCTCTCTCTCTCTACACATGCGCTAACACAGTTTCATGGAAACGTATCGCTAGAGGTTAATGATGGGTGGATCAAGAACCACAATTTTGGAAACGTGTCGGTAGAGCTCAATGACGGGGCTCGTTGTTCAATCCGGTCTTCGTACCTGCTTCTCCAATTACAGCGATGCTCGTTGTTACATTTATGACCGAAGGTATCGATGATCCTTTTTCTGCAAACTGAATTGGTGCTTCAAGCTTTCTGGATCTACCCCTAGTATTACATCTAAACCTAAAATTGGGTGTACTAGAGTGAATTGGTGCTTCAAGCTTTCTGCTTCTCCAATTACAGGTATGTTGCAATTTCGCATTGTCAAACGTGTCTCGAGGGATCAGAATAAATTATTTGGATAGTGGGTTCATTACTTGATTTTATTCATGAGAACACAATTTGTCAAATTGATTAAAGGATGCAGTCAGATTGATGACAGGTTTGAGGGATCGGATGATTGATATGGTGAGATCTTGTAAATGGGTAATTATTGTATGTCATTCTTTTTACAAATTTATTTGATCGGTTTAGTTGTGTTATATACCATAAGAAGCAATTTCTTTCCAAAAGTTTTAATCTTCAATATTCTTCCATCAATACATGAATATGAGGTATACATACATAACCTCATGCTTGAAGGGATCGATTATAATTCATAATAGAGCTGTACATAGGGTTGTTTATTTGCTTTTGATTGACTACAATATTTAGCAATTTAGGAGACATAGTAATCGAAATAGAGCCACAAAAACATGTTAATGAAGATATCGAGTACTTTCAGTTATTAAATCTCAAAAAGCAGGTTCAAGATATTAGAATTGACACGTTCCAGGAGCAACAATCGAATTTGGGGTTCCATGAACCCTTTGACGAGAGAGCGAGAGAGAGAGAGTCGGATTGGTGGGGATGGTGAGTTTTTGATTTTCTTTAATTATTAAAAAATATAAATGGGTAAAAAGAAAAAAGAAAAAAGAAATTAAAAGGTTTTAATTTGGAGATGGACTAAATCCTCAATGAAAGCTCTTGGAAAAGGACTATTTATACAAATTTACAAAAGTTTGGACCAAAATCTAGAAAAATTGCAAACCACAGGGACCATTTTTACAGTTTTGTCTCAATAAATTATGATGAATTGAACAAACAACATTCTAAATTAAATTTTCAAGTAACTTATTATTCGTAGAAAAAACACGTGATTTGGTCTAGATTTCTTTTTCTAAAGAAATGATAAGTTTGATTATAACGACAAGTTTACCCTAGTTTGAATAAAGTATATACCGATTTAACTAGGAATGACATGATAGCCCTAGCTTAAAGGATTTAATCACATGGGAATCAAGAAATATATTTAACTACGAATGGTATGATAGCCCTAGCTTAAAGGATTACTATTAGCATCACGAGAGAGGGGTAGGGGTGGGGGTAGACAAGTCAAAGATTATCAGCCTTCAACAAGTGGTATCAATAGAAGGACCTAACAACTATCTTTGTCTTGCATATGATCTGTTGTCCAAGTGAGCGACTGGTATTTAGCCTATTCGCCATAATAAAAATCCATCGACGACTAGTCTATTTTAAATGAAATAATATGAGCATTGACATGTATTGAAATTCCGATATGACTCTTTACTTCATAAAAATGGAAAACCTATACAAAACAGATAAGGAAACAATGACTTAGTTTCAAAACTTCTAATATGACCATTAAATCAAATCACATATGATAAAGTGAAACTAAAATGAGATGAGCTAAGAAGGATGACGAAGAAGATGAACACACTCTTTAATAAAACAAGAAAAAGATAAATTGTACCAAATAAGGGTTTAAGCACGTTAGTTGCAGTGAGATTTATTATCCTATGTATGCAAAATGTTATTTTTGAATGAACAAACTAAAACAAAATGTTAAAAATATTATTTTGAATGATATTTTATGTAAAATGTAAGGACACAAGGATCATTTATATAATTTTGCTATTACATGGGGATCATTTATGTATAATAACCAATTCTATAAGTTTAATATTGCATAGGGAGCATTTATGTAATTTCGCAGATTAAAATCACAAGGAAAGTATTTGGGGAATATTTGCATTTTGTTGACACAGGGACCATTTATGTAATTTTAGTATTACACATTGACAATTTTTATAATTTTGTTTTAGACTATTATACATAGGTCACTTATGTAACTTTACTATTACACATGTACGTTTTGTAATTTTTATATCATGCTATGACATAGATATTTTCTATAATTTTGATATTGAGTAAATTACATTTTTGGTCCCAGTAGTTTTTACAAAATCACCCTTTTGGACAGATTATTGAAAATTTGATGTTGATGGTCCCTATGGTTTTCAAATCTTGCACCAATGATCCCTAGGGATGTTACCATCCATATAGCTTCGTAAAGCCTATTAAATAACGAAAATGCCCCTCTTTTGGTCTATTATATTTTTGATACATTTACTAACTTTCAGCGAGCATTTCTATAAAATGGCGATTTTGTCCTGCTCTCTTTCTTTCGACTGAAAACAGGAGTGAATCTTTGCCAAAAGAGGGGCATTGTTGGTGAACCAGATAATTACAAATATCAACATCGTAATTAGCGACCAACAACTGCCATAGATTGGTGTGTGTTCATTTATAGAAGTAGCCTTCGAGATTTTGAGTTCTTATCATGCTAAGTTTAGTGGATCGAAGAAATACCTTTATGTGGTGCGGGAATCGGAGCACTGAGGATGGTGAGGAGGTGATTGGTGGTGGTAATGGCTCTAGTGGTGGTAATGGTTCTGGTGGTGGTGATTGGCAAGGTGGGGTAAGGTTCTTTTAATTAATAATTAAAAAATAAAAAACAAGTGTATATAATAATAATAATAATAAGAAAATGAACAATAAAAATCGCAAAATAGTCATATTTGAAAAACTACAACCTGACTTTTTAAAACTCCTTTTAACTTTTTGATTTTAAATTGCCACAATGCCTTTCGTTTAACTTACACACCTAACAGTTTTTGGTCATTTTACATGTATAAGCTGAAACCAACAATTTTAAAATACAACTTACTGATTTATTAATTTTTTTTCTACCACAAAAGCTAATTCAAATAGTTTTTTAAAACTTCTTTTGTCATTAACATTAGTCAAATAAACACTTTTGCTCAAAAGCTCATTTGGAGTTTAAAAGCAATCCCAAACACCTTGTAATGAATGAATGTTACAAATATGACCAAGTTCCATACTTTGGAGCTTATAAAATAAGACTTTATGATATCAAAGCTTCGTGTCTAATATGTCTATGGATACTCCTTGTTCCATAGAATACATTAAAAAAATCAGGCCAATCGGAGTTCGTAAGTTCTAAGAGCCTAATTTGAAAGAAGAGTCTAAGAGCCTAATTTGGAGTAAAACACATTTGGAATGTAAATCTACGAAAGAGAAAACGAGTCTAAGAGCCTAATTTGAAAGACGAATGAATGTATTAAGTTTCGTAAGTTCATTTTAATATTATAAGAGTACTTTAGATTGAATGAAACTATTTCCTTAACCTCATATGTAAAGGCGTGATATTGCCAAATTTCAAATATGACCAAGTAGTATACTTTGGGGCTTAAAAAAGATGACTTCTCAATATCGAAATTGTGTGTCTGTATGTCCATGGATAACTATTGTTACAAAGAACAATGAGTAAAAAAATTTAGTTCAATATGAGTTCGTATGTAGAAACTATGAGATTACAAAGTTAGACCGAAACACATTCTCTAAACCTTAAACATTAAGCCTTAAATATTTAGAGAAAATCGTAGATGATGAGGAGGAAATCGCAGATGATGAGAGGAAATGTTGATGTGAATTTCCCAAATAACAATATCGAAATTATTATTTTAATATCGGATGAAGAAAGCAAAGTTGGCTAACTCAATATGTTTGAAATAGTAAGACCAATGGGGAATCAAAGATGTGACATTAGCCCCATCTGCGATTTTAGTAACTATTATAGAAAAAATCCTAAATTTTTAGCTATTTTGACATAAAATCTCATTAAATTAAACTATTTTAATTATTTTCAATTTCTAGAATAAAAACTATATATATATTAGATCCTAAACATCATAATATATTTTGGGCAGCAACAGCTTACAATGACTCGGTTGGTTTTTAGCTAAGGCATTAAATTATATACATTTGACTAGATAGACACACACTAATCCTTTATAAATCCGTTTTCAAATACGTATGTTGTAATTGCGAACTCTGTTAATATTTTTTTTCGACTGAGGTTTGTTATATTTTCTATGTTTCTTAATAGAGTAGATTCAGGGGCGGAACACAAACATCAAAACTAGGGGGACCGGAAACAAAACACTAGACGAAACCATATGAAGCCGGTCGTATCAAAAACACTAATGATCTTTTTTCATTAATGTATAGTCGATGAAATTAGTTGTAAATTAATAATTTGTAAAATGAAAAGAACAACTAACAAATACGTTTGAGAAAATAAGTACAAAAATACAAAACACAATAATTAAATAATTAAATAACAACAAGTAAATATAATATCTTGTGAAAAGGTCAGAATTTCTATTTCTTGTAGCGTACCTACACCACACACAGTGCGCCTACATCATAGATCATTGTGCACATTCAACTTTAATACCCTACATTTACACTATTTGCTCTGGCTTTTTCTGGAACTAAGAAACCCATTTATATAAAACAAATGTGTGTAGTGAGAGTGTGGTGGCTTTGAGCGACGGAAAAAGAGAGATAAGCGGTGCATAGCAGCACTCCGGCAACCTGCGAAGAGGATCGTGAACCACGAATACAATCCAACGGCATTCCAGTCTAGCAACTAAGAGAAGAGAGAGAGAGAGAGAGAGAGAGAGAGAGAGAGAGAGAGAGAGAGAGAGAGAGAACAAGAACGCGGTGGAGAGGAGATGACTGTTTATCATAAGGTTTAACATATATACATAAATAATAGTTTATGTATTTTTATTTCAGGTGAAATTCAATACAACCCATATATTATTTTACTTTATATACATAAATAATATAGAGGTGAGAAAGAAGTCTGGTTTGTTGTACGTCGATGGAAGAGTCATGGTTCCAAAGCCGGGAAGAAATAGTCGTAATCTTCTGGTCTTATCCGGTGTAAACTCGAGTGAAAAGTTTGAGTTTACAGTTCGTATTTTGTATTTTGTTGGTGTTTTAAAGAGTGGTTGTCTGGTTTCCTAGATAAGCTTGATTTCCATTTGATAAGGTTTCTGATAACATAAGTTAGTTTTGGTTTGTTTTTAGATTAAGTTACATAATTATCAGTGATTCAGTAGATAAGAACGCCGATCGAATGAGCTGTTTAAAAAAAATCTGAGGGGCCGATAGTTTTATTTTTCTAGAAAGTGAGATATATACCACTGAATCTATAATTATAGGTATTTAGAAGGTCAAAAAACAAGAGGGGCATGGTCACCCCCGGCCCTGCAGTAGATTGTAGAGTAGTTAATCTCCCACTAAGATTCAGCTTTGCATCAATGCATCCTAGTTTATCTTGTCGGGCCTACAAAGTTGGATACAATAGGCATATATTTGATCAAATATCTAGTGGAAAAAAGCAATAAAGTGTATAGTTACTTTTATTTTCTTGAATACTACTTTCTCGCGCCGAGTAAGCTTTTTGTGAAGAATTTAACAAATATATTCTTAAACAGATATAGCAACTACCAAAATAAATAACTCGGTTACCCATCATTAAAATAAAAAATATATATATGTTTTGAGAAATCTTATATCCTCCTAAAATTTCCTCCTAACTATCCTCCTAACCATGTGAAATAGTGACAAGTTGATTAAAATATTATTAACTTTATTGAATATGACATTTGTCATCATTTCATATGGTTAGGAGGATATTTAGGAGAAAAATTTAGAAGGATATAAGATTTCTCGTTTTTAAGGTGGAAATCTTTCAAATAAAAATAATCACTATTGGGACGTGTGGAAAGCCAGTCAATGATAAAAGTAAATGGCAGAATATATTCAACCATAAAATCTTAATGTTTATGAAGTTAAATAAATAAATGTTTATGAAGTTAAATAAATAAATGGAAATATTAATAGGGTATTGGTAAAAAAAACCCCTCATCATGATTTTATGATGTCCCATCAATTTGGGTTTTCTTTTAATATTACTTTATATATATATATATAGACGTGTTATTTTGTCGATCGGGTTTCGGTTAAGTCGTTTTTTTAATTTTTCCAAATTAATCGTAACCAAACCAAATAATGTTCGGTTAAATCGGTTTCGGTTTAATTGGTTTCGGTTTGGTTAAATCGATTTTGGTTTAATTTAACCAAACCAAATAATGTTCGGTTAATCGATTTCAGTTTAATTTGTTTCGATTTATTCGGTTTGGTTAAGCGGTTTCGGTTTAATTTAACCAAACCCAATAAGATCGGTTAAATCGGTTTCAGTTTATTCGATTTGGTTAATCGGTTTAGGTTTATTCAGTTTCGGTTTCAGTTTATTCGGTTTAGTTAATCGGTTTGGTTTATTCCATTAACCGAAACCGAATAAACCTAAACCGATTAACCAAATCGAATAAACCGAAACCGATTTAACCGAACCTTATTTGGTTTGGTTAAATTAAACCGAAACCATTTAACCAAACCGAATAAATCGAAACAAATTAAACTGAAATCGATTAACCGAACATTATTCGGTTTGGTTACGATTAATTTGGAAAAATTAAAAAAACGACTTAACCGGAACCCGATTTAATCGACAAAATAACACGTCTATATATATATATATATATATATATATATATATATATATATATATATATATATATATATATATATATATATATATATATATATTTATTTATTTATTTATTTATTTATTTATATATTAAAAGTAAATATAAAAAAACCCATCTATATATATATATATATATATATATATATATAGTAAATATTAAAACAAAACCCCAATTGATGGGACATCATAGAATCATTATGAAGGGTTTTTTTTAAGATGACCCTATTAATATCTATATGATATATTGATGTGAATGTGATCAAATTCGTATATTTCGGATATTCCAACTCTACGTCAAATCGATTGGACAAGGATTTTCTGGGGCCATCTGTCCATATCCCATGATTTTTGTCGCTTCAAATATTTAGTTTTGACATAGATAAGCTTTTTGTTATTTTGATGTAATTTTATTACAGTTTACCAAATTACGTGGTTATGCCATAAATTAATAAATTCAAGCATAAAATCTATGGTTTTATCGTAATTACATAATTTAATAATTTGTAGTAAAATTACATCAAAATATGAATAGTATATAAAGTTAAACATTCATGTTTACTATACATTGAATAATTTTAGCTACACCTTATTTTGATTACATATTCAAAAATAATCTTGAAGTTTTTTCAACTTTCCAATAAATATATTAAATTACTGGAAATAATAAGAAGTCAGAGACTTGATTTTAGAAAAAGAAATGCATGTAAAAACATGGTTGACTCAATAGAGGGAAATGACCTACTGAGAACAGGGTCGTCCAGGGCCTCCAATTTCTCCAATCATATAACTATAGGTAAAAAATCCGTCTGATAATTTGGCAAAGGCGCAAAAGCAAACTAAATTATGGAGGCAAGCTGAGAAGACCAAGAGGCACATATAACGCTCGAAGTTCCAATTTTGGGCCCACAAGGGCTATGGGCTTGATATGGAATTATCGATAATCAATTCATCATTTAAAATTGAAATTGCTTAATCGATTAATCTTAATCACCAACAAGAATAAGAAATCGCCATCAATTTTCGGCCTCTTATGTCTCCCAACTATTATGATAATATAAATTCTATATATCCACTTTTCGATTTTCTATTTGGATTCTGATAATCAGTTTGGTACTAATAATCAAAATTTGTCTATAGGGCCTCTCAAAAACTCACTTGGTTATGGCCTACTAAGAACTAACAACTCGCCATATTCTGATAATCAGTTTCAATAACTCTCCTTTTGTTTCTTTGATGGTTAAGTGTTAACTTAACCTCTTAAAAACTTCAATTAATTAAAATTTTGTGTTGTGTTTTAAGTTTTCTTGTTTATATTTGTAGGTAAATAGAAAGAGAATTATTGAATATAGAAGTATTATTGCAAATCGACATCATAAGCTCAAGGTGTTTTCGTTTCTTTACTTGTTTTTTCATTATCATTGTTAATTTATTTTATTTAAATTATAACAAAGTCTAAGATAATGTGAAGGACTTCATTTTTTATTTTGCCTCATGCCTCAAATCAGCTTGGACCACCGGCCCTATATAAGAAAAAAATAATTTGGCATATTTACAAACTCTTTTTCACGAAATAGAAATGTCATTTTTATGGTAGTCGTTCAAAATATAGTTTCATGATTTAGTTAGCTTTCAAATTAAAATGAATATCTCGTAAAATTATAAGTAGGTAAATTAGCTATGTGTTAACAGTTCATCGTTGAAGAAAGATTATCGTATTCAGAAATTTTATTTACAATGAGCAACTATATTATGTTTCAATTTTTTACTAATGCAACAACACGTATCTACTATCTAAGGCTTGGGTTGCTATGTGGCTAACAAATTGGACCCAGTTTCAAATTAGTCGTTTCTTTTATAAAATGCTGAAAAGCAAATACAAAGATCCAATCAACTTTACAAATTGAACGAACCACAAACGGCTTCCCACAGTTAACCCGACAGCTACGTGAGTAACAACAAAGATGTACACTTGAAAACATATCTACGTGTTTACAACAGTCTGTTCAGCCAGTATTGTCTAGTGATCCATCACCGATAGACATCCCTAATCTAGTTCCAAGAAACACCACGTAAATCCCCATAAGCCCTATCCCGAATGACTTGCTTGGCTGCATCCCATTTTTAGGTAACACCACCAGCGACCAAATCAACCCCACCACCAAAAACCCAATGTTACAAAACAGTCCGACATCACCAGCCATTTTATAAGATTCGGGTCTCCCGGACCATGACCCAATCAACATGCAAATCCCCAAACCCACAAGTGTGTTAAACATCGGGCCCGCATAGCAACCAGATATCGCGATCTGCACCCCTTCGCCACCATTAACCGCCAATGCAACATTTGACATCAAGTCACCCATCGAGTTCCCCCATGCTAAAACGGTTAACCCGAGGATTGATGGGTTAATTCCAAATATAAGACCAAATGCTACCAATAAAGAAACTAGCTCGTTGGCTATTATGTAGAACCAAATTATGCTCATAAAGAACCCTCCAAGAACCCACGGAAGGACCCATTTTTGAGGTGGGTGGTTCGTTTTGGTAAATATGAGCGCGACCCCACCAAGCAGAAAGCCGACTATCGCACAGGCTAAGTAGATTAGGCCGGCAGCTAGTTGGCTCCCTGCGTGTTGGGTGTTCCATAAGAACGCGAGAAGTAATGGTGCTAAGGTTACGCTGGCGACAGCGTAACCTTTTGACCATCTTTCTTCCTCGATTATTGGAATGGTTAACCGTCTTGGTAACGTTAACGGTAGTTCCAACCATGAAAAAGTTTCGGAACACGAACAAGATGATACGTTATGTTCATCTTTCCATCCCCAAAGAGGCTTTGGGTTATCTTCCACATGTCCAAGAACCTCGGAGTAAATTGCCACGTTTGAGCTCCACATCCAGTGTGGAACCTTTGATTCAATCAAAAGTGGGACATCATCGGAATCTGTGAAAGACATGCTTCTTGATTCAAGATCTTTGTTTTCATCACCATCCATTTGAGTAACGGCTAACAACGGGACACTTGTCTCTATGTTCAAAACCCCATCTTTTTGTCTCGAGAACTCATTAGCGGCAACTAAGGTGGCGTAGAGAACGTAAATCAAAACAAACGCGATTGCACCACCAACACTAACCTCTCCGACTAATAAGATGACAGCAAGAGAGACGACGGCAAAAAGAAACACAGATACATCCCTAATGAAACATTTCTTGTCGATATTGACAACCTGATCAGCCACACAGATTGAAATAATCCCTACGACAACACAAGTCACGAAAATGGCTCCACCCAGAATGCTATTGAGTCCAACATCGCCATTATCGGTACCCACAAAAGCAGCGATGCTAGCAAACACATCAGGGGCACCGTTTCCTAATGGAAGCAAGGTGACCCCTGCTACAGTTGGTGGTAATCTCAATAAATTTGACAACTTTTCAAGAGAACAACAGAAATAATCGGCAGCTGTGTTGCCCAAAAGATAAAACAGGGCAGCCAGCCATAAAATAAGCACAATGTAACCATGAGAAGAATGGTTTTGACAAGAACAGTAGAAGAAGTTCAAGTAATTGAAAAACCCATCGGATTTACATTGAGGGTTAGCTAACAAGAACTCACATGTACTTTCATAACCTTCATGCTGATTAAGCCCGGTACAATCAGGAGGGGTCTTGATACCCAAGTTTCCGGGAACACTGCGAAACCCGACCCGATTCACACCCTTGTAGCTCCATTTATGGTTCTGTTGGTGAAAGCAAAATACGAGAAATACAAGGGTAAAAAGACCATGCAAAGAACCACGGAAATTAAAGTGTATCCGATGGGAAATTCTATTCAAGCGGTGGTCCATTTACAAGAAACCTAATTTTATGAACGTCCTTTCCAATTTGACTAAGGAGATCAGAGATAATGATTTGGGTAATAAGTTGAGATAATTGGGTATCATCAAGAAACAGAGTGAAAATAAGTGGTTGGCATCTGATTCGAGGAGTTTTCAATTTCGGAGATTTAAATGCGTAAAGAAGATCAAGAAAGACAGAAGTGTAAAAGATCAAGGGGGCAAAACCCAAAATTGAGAAAGAGGGAGATAAAGGGAGAGAAATTTAGGGTACCAGATGTTGTTGAAGAAGGAGAGATGACTTGTGTTTTGGTTTTTGTGAACAGACTGAGTCGAGTGGGTGGTTTACTTTTCATGGGAAAGTATCCTTGCGATGAGTTCTGATGTTGTCATTTTCGGCAACTTAAATGTGCCAAAAGGGTATAACAGGTAAATGCTTTCTCAATCGTTTACATAAAAATATATTTTTAAATTTTAGTAAACAAAAAGAAAACACATGTTTGTTTCAAGAAGATAATTTATCCATATTCGATAGTTCCATAAGAAATTATCCTAAATTCGGATATTGAATTGTTGGATTCAGATTCAGACAATAATGTTAAAAATTTTCTAATAGGAAGTGATCCGTACACAACAATTTTTTTTCATACACAACAATGCATGTTTTACGGTTGTTGTATATTATGCATAAACAATGTTAAATTGTTGTGTATGGAGAAAAATTGTTGTGTACGGATCACTTCCCTTTTCTAATATATCGTTATATTTAAAAATTGTATTTTGCGAACATACACTAATATTGGATTCAGATATCTAAAAATATGTTTTTTTTGTTAATTGCTTTATTTTGTTTATTATTTAAAAATTGAATTACGGACACATTTTTATAAATGTGTTTTCTATAAAGTTTATGTCTATCGTTATGTGTCTTCTGTTTCGTTTTCCTTGTTTTACTTAAGGAATGGAGGTTGGTTTACAGTATTCTACTATGTTAATGCTTAATTATTAGAATTTTCATGGTTTACGAAGCATAGAAAACATATATGAGTTCGATATTGGATGTGAATTCAGCCATTTAAGGCCTTCTGGTGTGGAAGAGCGAGGAGACCGCAAGGTCCTATGTGGCCTGCGAGCTCCGCGGTGACAACGCCCCTTAGTGAGGGGTCGTCGCATTTTCTTGCCCGCACGGGGCTTTCTCATTGCACGAGCAAAAATAAAACCAAGCAATATGCTTGTACATTGAGTTTAATTCATTGTACCAAAATCAAGGGAAAGTGAAAGGTAACCATTTCCAATGATGAGGAAAGAAGTGAGAGATGCTGATGTGGCAGAGAAAAAGTCAGAGCTGATGAGAGCTCACACCGAATAGCCTAACAAAGATTAGGAGATGGGACTTGGTTGTATTTAATTGTTTAAAAGTTAAAATCTCAATTGTTATTGGTTTTATTATTGTTTATGTTAAGTTATTGATTAAGTTTATATTTAGTTGTTGAAAATTCTTAGTAATCAACAATACTGTAATGATACACCAAGTATAGCGTACCAGGTCATATTTAATTTTTGGCCAGGTTTTAAATTTGGTTTGGAATTCAGTCCAAATTTTTTTAATTTTATCACAAATATGGTATGAATTTTCTTTTTATTTTTTTTCCTAACATTAGTTTTTTTTAATTTTATAAATATTTTTTTAAACTTATTTTACAACTTTTTTCTAGCTTTTTTTACAGCTTATTATACATTTTTACAACTTTTTATATCATTTTTACAACATTTTGCCTCTCATTCCACCCCTAGAGAGAGCCGGAGTTAGGCCTTTGGATTGATTCCACAGGCTAAAATGGAATTTAGCAAGCCAGATCCAATCATATCCGAAAAACGAGAAAGAAATAAAAAGTTAGTGGATCTGAATTGATGTAAGCCTTACACATAGGCGTGGAATTATATACTATAAAGGGGACTCTCTTTTCTTTGGGCTATGTTCATGCGAAGCAAATATGGTGCCCCTCACAAGGTTGTTCTTTCTTCAATTCCTAAGAAATCACATTTCTAAACTCTACAACCTCTCGAGTCATACTGCACCACCCTTTATACCTTTCCTTTGAGTGCCCATGCCATTAAACTATGTGCCGGGCTCTCTAAAAGGTAAAGCAGGAAGAGAGTAGATGACATCAATTATAAAGCCCACTCTATCATGTTGCCCACGAAGAGGGAAGAGGTCAAAATAAGTTAGACATTTTTTGCTACATCTTTCACTTTTTTAAAACTTCCTATAAAATTTTTACAACTTTTTAATACTTTTATAAAACTTTTTCATACTTTTTTTTTGCAAAACTTTCATTTAAATAAAGTTATAAAATATGTAAGTAAAAAAAGGGTAGAAAAATTATAAAAAATATTTGAAAACAAGTTTATAATGTTGTAAAAATTTGTAAAAGATGTAAAAACTTGTAGAAAAAAGTTGTAAAAAAGAGTACTAAAGTTGTAGAAAAGTTTTAAAAAATTGTGAAAAAAGTTGTAAAAAGGTTGTCAAAAAGATCGTAAAAATCATTAATAGATCCAAAAATTTATAAAAAAGGACTAAATTTGTATAAAGAAAAGGCCTAATTTTATGCAAAATTGTAAGAAAAATGTTTGGACCATATTAACAACAAAATTTAAAGTTTTGGACCAAATTTGTAAGAAAATTTAAAATATAGCCAAAAATGTAAAATTGAAATATGACACTATACCTGCTAGAGGAAGTGAAAATTAAATAACACAAATTCGTTATCTTTTTATAAAAAAAAATTGTAAAAATGTTATAACAAAGTTGTAAAAAATATTTTAAAAATGTGTAAAAAGAGTAGTAAAAAACTTTAATTTTTTTTATTAAAATAGTTACAAAAAAAATTTGTATATTAAAAAAACTATTATTTTTGCAATTTGTAAGAAATTTTTTTTGGACCGTATGCATAACAAATTTTAATGTTTTGGACCAAATTTGTAAGAAAATTTAAAACCTTAGCCAAAAGTGTAAATTTGAAATATGACGCTATACTTGGTATAGCAGGTGGGAATAAAAAAACACGAGTTTCTTTAACTTCTATACATACTAATAAAGCATGTTAGTGATATTTGGCACTATTTTAACCCCATTGTCGGTCTTATAGGCATTCTCAATTATTTTTCCTGTTCGTGTTTTGGTAGGAAATCCCAAAAAATCAGCAAATAATCTCGATCGAAAACCTTAACATAGATGCCGCGTTATAGATATTGATGGAAATCCCATCGTTTCCGGCTTGGAGGTTACGAATCATCTTCCAATTGAAATCACATTGTTTCAAAATCTCCTGCAATTAACCCCCTGATGATGGGAGTGGGAATTCTTTTTCTGATTTTGATTCCTACGACCATCGAATTAATCCTCATCCGGAGAGAAGCTTGAAATTGAGATGGGTGTATGCCACTATCACTTAGTCTGAGTGAGTTTGAATGAACAACAATTGGGCACAAAAAGAAAGTACATATCATATATCCCAAGAACAAATCAAGGAAAATACCTAGCCTTATGGATAATTTCTTTTGGGTTTCTCGCCATGTATGTTTACAAATACCTAGATGCCGAGCATCAAGAGAGAAGAAGGTTTAGCGAGTATGTGTGATCAAAGAGCTCGAATGTTGCAAGATCAATTTAGGATTAGTGTAAATCACGTACATGCTCTCGCTGTTCTGGTGTCGACTTTTCATTATTACAAAAACCCATCAGTAATCGATCAGGTTCGAATATCTTCTTCTTCTTTGTCTGCATGCTTCACTATGTGTTTTAGTGTGTGTGATTAGTTTCATTCGTCGATCGAAACATGAAACATTTGCGGAATACACAGCAAGAACAGCATTCGAACGACCTTTATTAAGCGGCGTTGCATATGCACAAAGGGTAATGAATTACGAGAGAGAAGAACTCGTGAGACAACATGACGACACCATAAGAACAATGACGAAAGAGGCCTCACCATTCCGTGACGAATATGCCCCTGTAATTTTCGCTCAAGAAACCCTTTCCTATCTTAAATTGGTAGATATGATGTCTGGCGAGGTACATAATATTTTATTGATTTTAATAGTTATACTTCATAAATATGATATCATAAAATAAATACTTCAAATTTGATCCAATATTAAGAAGCTCGAATTTGATGATAGGAGGACAGAGAGAACATATTGAGGGCAAGGGCAACTGGGAAAGCTGTACTTACAAGCCCTTTCAAGCTTTTGGGTTCTAATCATCTAGGTGTAGTTTTGACCTTCCCTGTATACAAATCAAAGCTTCCACCAAATGCGTCGGTTCGAGAACGCATCGAAGCTACCACCGGGTAATTTTTTTGGTATTCCGGTTCAAATCAAGAATTGTTTATTGTAAAATTACATTTTTGTCCAGGTATCTTGGTGGAGCTTTTGATGTGGAGTCACTAGAGGTTTGATCGTACGACAACTTCAATACTTTGATACATTCGTGGTAAATGTTTGTTTTGTGGTCAAATCCTCCAAGGCCCAGGCCAACCATGCTTGAATTGAAATGGAATTAAGGGTCCATGGAATCTTGTGAATTACAACTTCAATGTTAATGTCAATTATAGCAATTTAATATTTATTATTCATGTTAATCTGAGTTTCCAAACGTGTATCACACGGGTTTTAACCTAGTTTTATTATATTTCTAAAGTTTGTTGGCAATTTAAAGACATCCGAAATAATTTGTTTCTAAAAACAGTTTTAAAACGTTGTATAATCAACTTTATCATACCGATTGTAACAAAACATTATCATAAGAGTTTGCCTTTCTGTACATTGTTTGTTGGATTATACATCGTGCTAAAAAATTTGGGACATAAGATTAGGGTTGTTATTCGGTCGGTTATTTCGGTTTTCGGTTCAATCGTTTTTCAAAGTTTCTAAATTAACTGTAATCAAACCAAATAAGGTTCGGTTAAATCGGTTTCGGTTTATTCGGTTTGGTTTATCGGTTAAACCAAATAGAAAAACAAGTTTATTATAAGGTACCAATACTCGGCAAAAAACTAAATATTGTCAAAACCCGGGTTGAACTGATTTAAAAATATCATTTTTTCCCATTTAGAGGCCGATGGATTTGCACTACTCATTGATGTCCTACTTAAATTTCCCTTTTGTGGGTTAAGTCTCCATATATTTTTGTGCTTCAATGTGGAATACAACACAACACATACATATCCATCATTTATTTATTTAACTCTCTCTCTCTCTCTCTCTCTCTCTATATATATATATATATATATATATATATATATATATATATATATATATATATATATATATATATATATATATATGTATGTATGTATGTATGTATGTATGTATGTATGTATGTATGTATGTATGTATGTATGTATGTATGTATGTATGTATGTATGTATGTATGTATGTATGTATATATATATATATATATATATATATATATATATATATATATATATATATATATATATATATATATAAACACACACACTAAAGTAATAAAAATTTAACCAAATAAGGTCATGCTTGTTCGGTTAACCAAACAAAATTAACCGAAAAATAAATAAACCATACAAAATAACCCAACCGTCTCTGGGTTCGGTTTTGTTATTCGGTTTCATTTTTTTTTTTTACACCCTTGGATAAGATCACCTGGGTATGAGCAAAAGAACCAAAGAAACGAACCAGAACCAAAACTAAATTGGAACTGAATAAGGTATACGATTCGGTTCTCGGTTTTAGCATTTGACATCTTTTGGGTTCAGTTTTTTTGGTTCCGGGTCGGTTCAGTATGGTTCCGGAACCAATCTCATTTCTAACAAAGGAAACTAAGCATAGAACCGAACCGAACCGAATTGGAACCGATATGCCCTTTTGATTCCACAATTTTTGCAATTTCGGGTTCGGTTCCAGACCCGTGATCATCCCTATTTGATCACCTATCCACTCCTTCCTTGGACCTAATATAAGAGACTTGCATCTATTAGATCATTACAATTTGTTAAACACTCAAATACATGTCTCAAATTTAGTAATAATATGTATAACCCAACAAACAATATGAAAAGAGAAAATATAGCAGAGTCGTGTACAATAATACCTACTACCGGGGAACTACAAAGGTGTTATCGTATCAAATACAAATGAACTTGATCATATAGGTGGTTCCACTAACAAGCATATGAACGACATAGAAATGAAATTGAATTCATTCCGCCCATCAATGGTGAAATCCATCAAACATTGCAATCAAGGACCATGATGGAACTAAATTCCATCCCAGGGCCGTCCCTGAGGGGGTGCGGGAGGTGCGACCGCACAGGTCCGATGTCGTGAAGGGGCAAGAAATTTCATTTTGTTGTTGTTCCGTCTCATCCGTTGCTAATTCGTCACTAATAATTTGTAATGGTTTATTAAATGTCGAATATTATCGTAGTATTAATGAATTTTTTATATATAACAAATATTATATTTAGGGGCCCAATTTTTACTTTTCGCACAGACATTTCAAAACCAACGGACCGGCCTACTCCAAAACACTTGTCCCTTTGATTTCGTCATTTGGATTTCTTCACTTCAATCGGGTCGGGTCATAAATCCATTCAGATAACCAAATTCCAAGTTACACTAACGCATTCCATCTGAATGAACGAAGCAAACACACCCTAAGGGAATCACTAATTGCATTTCCGTGTTCTTTTGATCAAACTGGTTGCAATAGATTTTCTTGGACAGACGTACAGAACTACATTACTGTTCTTTGTTGGTATTGGACTGACTTCTGCATATATATTTTGGAAGTTTTCAAAGTGGTCCTGTGTATAGAATAAGACAGCACAAGATATTTATGATCCTTTCAAATACAATCATCAAATCTCACTTCCTCTTATCACCTTCCACAAACAACTATGGAGTACTTTACTATTACACTAATCACCATTCTTGTTTCTGCAGTTGCAATCACACTTCAAGTCTTCTTCTTCTCTCCCATATCTCCAGATCTACTTGAATTACCTCCTTCACCACCGTTTTTCACCCCAAACAACCACTTACAGGTGAACTCCCTGAACAAAACTCCATCTTTATTTATGTCTTTTTAACAGTGGTTTTGTTACAGAAAGTGATAAAGCTCGGGGAAGGGATACTAAAACAACCAGAAGATGTGTTTATGGACAAAAAAGGGGTCTTGTACACAGCTACCAGAGATGGATGGATCATAAGATTGCATAAAAATGGAACCATTGAGAACTGGAAGAAGATGCATAACCGACATACTTTACTTGGTTTGATCAAAACAAGGGGTGGCGATTTGATTGTGTGCGACACCGAAGAGGTATTCCTTTAAAAAATTAGAATTTTTAAACTTTCCGTGTCAAAATAAAACTTCATGCGATGGTGCACAGGGTTTGATTAAGGTTAGTGAAGATGGTGATGTGACATCTTTAGCAACTCATTTAAATGGTGAAAGTATAAGGTATATAAAGTTAAATTTATATTTAAGAATTTGTATTTATCTATTTAACTTTTCAATTTACGTTTTTTACTGTTGAACAGATTTGCAGATGATGTGGCTGAAGCGCCTGATGGGAGCTTATACTTCAGCGTTGCAAGCACTAAATACGGGTTGCACGAGTGGCACTTGGATTTTTTGGAGGCAAAACCACATGGACAGCTTCTTAAATATGACCCGTTTACAAAGGAAACGACTTTAGTGCTCGATGGGCTTGGGTTTGCAAACGGGGTAGCCGTCTCTATGGATCAAGAGTTTTTGGTGGTGTGTGAATCAATGAAGTAAGTGAAAATCGGTAACATAGAAATATTAAAAAAAAAAATTAACAAAAAGCTAACTTTACGGTTTCTTTATTAGATTTAGGTGTTTGAAGTACTGGTTAAAGGATGAAAAGAGAGGAAAAGTAGAGATTTTTATCGAAAATCTTCCTGGTTCACCGGATAATATTAAACTCGCTCCTGACGGGTCATTTTGGGTAGCTTTACTTCAGGTATTTATCTATGTTTTTAATAATTAAAGATTAAAGAAAGAACATGACTCGTAACGAAAAATGTTGACCAATGCAGTTCAGTTCAAACAAGATGAAATTTATTCATTCTTCTAAGGCAATTAAACACCTTTTAGCAACGTTCCCAAAGCTGTTTGAGCAAATTAAAGCAACTGGTAGAAGTGCAATGGTAATGAATATTGGGAGTGATGGAAGGATTATAAAGACACTTGATGATCCAAATGGGAAAGTGGTATCTTTTGTCACATCAGTTCTTGAGTTTGAAGGAAATCTTTACTTGGGAAGTTTAAAGAATGATTTCATAGGAAAGTTGCCACTCGAAAGTGTACTTTGAAGCCCTAATTTCTGGGTCTACTTCATAAAATTAAAAGCAGTAAAGATGTAATCCATTAATATGTGAAGTAGTAAGCTGTAAAATTTTCAAAAAAGTTGAAAGGTTCAGACTACTGAAATCTGCTTCTCTTTAATGGTGATAGTTTGCTATCTTTGTTGACAAATTCAGAGAAAGATGGAATAGGTGGCAACTTTATATCATTGCAAGTGTTTCTTGAAGGACTCAAAGACTGTCCTGATGTAACACTTTCATTGTCTTTTTCGTTCCTCATTTTCATATCTGAAATAGATGGAGATATTGAAGAGGAAGGTTCCATTTCTGTTGACTTTTTTGAGGTAGGACTTTGACTAATGGTGTTAAGCCTAGAAGTTAAGTCTGTAGCATTAGCTGTTGAAAGCCACCTCACAGTACTTGCAACTTGTGATAAATAAAATGTTTTTCCGGTTTTCCTGTATTTTTTGTAGCATTCTTCCTCAAAGAAATTGGAAGATGTTTCCGGGTCTATCCTGCACATCCGGAAGGTTCTAGAACATCAAAAGGAAATAGAAAAGTAGAATGAGAGTGGAGGGTATGCTTACGGAAAGTTGTTGAGACGTTGTTGTGTTTGTTTTAATGCGTTGATTAATCTTTGCTTGCAGGATTCCCTTGTTGTTTCATTTATGGCATTTTTGTCTTGTTTATTGTTTTGTTTTTGCAAATTTTTATTCTGATAATATTTCTCTTCTGCTCGTTGCAACAACTCCATCTTTTCACTAACTCTTGATTTTGATGGCAAGTGTGTAAGACCGTCCACATCAGCGATACCATCTGAAAGTTAAACATAATTGTAATTTATACGGTTTTATAAAAATTCTCATTTTTTTTTTGGTAAATAAAATTTGTACCATCATCATCAGATATATCATCTTCAGATGCGATTGCCTCGTCATCACGTGACCAGAATTCTGAGAATTCTGCTTCACCAAACGACTTTGAGGAGCTGAGACATAACAAATATTCATCAGAATATAAAAATATTCATAAAAGATATATCATTTATAATAAAAGTATAAAACATACCTATTTATAAATATTTGTGAGGACCCAATTCTACTGCCAAGAGAACACATGGTTTTAAGCTCCTCCAAGTTTTTCATCACTAAATTTGGATCTTTACATGCATCACATGTTTTCATACATATTGATGTTGATACCTACTTCCAAAAAATTATCAACTTAAATATTATCTTGGGTAAATTACAGTTTTGGTCCCTGTGGTTTACAGAAAATTACAGTTTTGGTACTAGTTTTGAAAATCTTGCACCGGTAGTCCATATGGTTTCTAAATCTTTCACTTTTGGTCCTTGTGGTTTCCAAATCTTTCACTTTTGGTCCCTATGGTTTACACAAACGGTAACAGAGGGAGGGGACAAAAGTGAGATTTGGAAACCACAATGACCAAAAGTGAATGATTTGGAAACCAAAGGGACTACCGGTGCAAGATTTTCAAAACTAGGACCAAAACTGTAATTTTCTGTAAACTACAGGGACCAAAATTGTAATTTACTCAATTATCTAATTAAGTATTTTACCAAAAAAAAAAAAGATTAAATTACCTGTTCCCCAAAACTATCAAGAATCTTTTTCCTACGACAACCAGATGTTTCACAATACTCAACCATCTGCATTTATTAAACCACGCATCCAAGTTTTATAAATTTATAACCATCATTAACAAAGTAATTCTATAAAGAAATATAAGATTACCGAATTGAATTCATCAACTGACTTCCTTGTCGACCCATCCTGCAACTTTTTGTTCTTGGAATTATTCAATATAAATTGCTGCAAGTAAAGGACTTCAGTATACTTGTTAGCAACATGAACGGTGAAAAGAATTTTAGAAAATTAAAAAAATAAAAAGATGGTAATCAAACCATTTTCTTGCGGTCATCAATTCCATAGTACAAAATGCTTCTAGAAGGCTGTTGATCACGGCCAGCTCTACCTGATTCTTGATAGAAGGATACCATTGACTTTGGAATATTGAAATGACAAACAATCCTGACATCCTTCCGGTCTATACCCTAATATTATTAGCATCATTTGTATTATTAAAAAATTGAATATATAAAAAAAAAGTGTCGTATTATAAAAAAAAGTTACATACCATTCCAAAAGCCACTGTAGCCACTACAACTTGTGTCTTGGCAGAAATCCAATCATCCAAAACAGATGTCCGCAATTTATTGTTCAACCCTGCATGATATGCTGAAAACCAAAAAGAAAAAAGAAAAAATAAAAAATAAATGTTTAAGATGAAAAGTCAAAGAAAGATGAATAAATACATACCGGCACAAGAAATTCCATTTTTTGATAAATGAGAAGCCAAATCATCACACATGGTACGTTCAAGGCAGTACACAATCCCACAAACATCTCCACATGATTTAATTAGATCGGTTAGATCATCATACGGGTCTTTTAGAAGATCTTTAAATCGAACTGGAGGAAAAAGAAAAAGAAAAAGAAAAAGAAAATTTAGTCAGTAACATGGATGATTTAGAATCAAAAGACAATAAAACAAGCCAACCTTCATAATATATATTTGGGCGATTAAATGATGATTTAAGGACTAGAGGATTTTCCATGTTTAAAGACTCTATCACATCCACTTGAACCCTACATAAAGAAAATGCATCAGATTGTAGTCTAGAGTAGAGTTTCTCCAAAGGGCAAATTGCAGGAAATGGCAACGTACTTTACTCTTTTTTACCAATGCAGACAATGTACTTTATTTTTCACCCATTATAGCAGTATACTTACATTAGTTTACCCATAATAGCAACATATTTACATTTATTTACCAATAATAGCAATATGTAACTCATAATACCACACTTACAATTTCTTTATACATAATAGCAATGTACTTATGTTTTTTTACGCTTAACAGCAACATACTTACAATTTTTCTTTTACCAATAACTGCAATCTGTATCAAATACATGTAGAGAGAAAAATAGAAAATTTCTATTAAGAGTTAAAAAGACTCACTTGGGAACAGCAGTAGCTGTCAAGGCTAATATTGGAACATGTGGCAGACGTGTCCTCAAAGAAGCTAACTTTCTGTAGCTAGGCCTACATTATGGAAAGATTAATAACCACAATTACCTAATGTACCATTGAGCTTATATCAAGAAAATATGTAACAACTTGAGAAAATACCTAAAATCATGGCCCCATGTTGAAATGCAATGTGCCTGAAAAGTAAAAAAAAAAACGGACAAATATATCAAGAACTCATTTATGAATCAATAAAATATAAGAATTAAGAAAGTTCAAACCTCATCTATAGCTATCAGATTCAACAATCCTCTGGAGTGAAGTTTTGTCATCTTCAACATAAATCCTGTGGTTGCAATCAATTCTGGTGTCACATAGAGCAACCTCATCAATGGATTTCCACTTTCAAGCTCCATGTGGATCTAAAAGTTTTTCAAATGTTCAAGCAAATACACCTTCTAGTAAATAAAGTTGGTGAAGTTTGAAAATACCATGAGGTACACAATTGTAAGGTGATAAAGTTAGGATTACCTTATTCCTAACTTGTGAAGTTTGAGTTGATGAGAGATATTCAGCAGCAACTCCTTTTTCTTTCAATGCCATAACTTGGTTTTCCTGGTGCAAAGTAACAGAATAAATTACAACACTTTGATGTATAACATTTCACAATATAAATGCATACACACATATATCAAGCAAGTAACCACACTCACCATTAAGGCTGTGATCATGGAAAAACAATGCATTCAATCGAGTCAGACCCTAGCATCGAAAACAAAGAAAACATTGTGTAGTACAAGTTTCCACTTTCATAAATCCAAATTATGACTGACGATCTTTCACCTATTAGAGGGGAAACAACAAGCACAATGCCCCGTTTAGCTAGAGCAGGGATTTGATAACAAATGGACTTCCCACCACCGGTTGGCATCAGACAGAAACAATCTCTTCCTGCATAGAAATTGAGGCACAAGTACAACTTATTCTTCCAATTTCATATCATAGAAACTTAAAAATGGCCCAACAAGCTTTAGACACTATGACTGCAGTAAAAAAAAAAGATATGAATGCAAAACCAGATAAAACTGCTTCTATGGCTTCCAATTGCTTTCCTCGATACTCCGGATGCCCAAAATGCCATCTCAGGAGCTTCGTTAGAGCTTCTCTCCCAGAAATTTTCTTCTCCTTGCTAATAGTTTTCACAGGAAGTAGCGCCTTCTTCATTTCCGCTGTTTGAATGAAAAATTACATTTGTGAAATTCATATAACCAGTTCTCCGGGATTGAACGCTAAAAAAGTATTAATTTGCTGTGCCTAAGATTCAATTTGTAAATTCCGATTAGACGAATCAATCTTTGAGCTTTATTCGTTGTTTGAAGGAATAATTATTCAACTTTCAAATATTTTACACACAATGATCATTGTTGATGGTTAGGTTATAAGAACTTGACGTTATGTGTATGCGAAAGAGAGAAACCTGATATCGCCGATTATGTGGCCGGAATAGGGAGAAATTCAGGGAAAATACCTGTACGCAAGGGTTTTATTGATGCCAATGGGCATGCCATAGCAAATTAAGGGGGTGTTTGATGCAGCATTGTATCACTCCAAACTTATTTTTACGTTTTATTTGTCTTAAACTTCAAAATAGTCAGATTTAAAGCTGCATTTGTCATATGGCCGGGGCGGATATGACCCGACTAGACGAGATTCAACTAGATTACGAATCCCACGAGTTTGGACGAGATACGATAAGTTGTTAGAAATGCTATTTCTATAATTTAATAACGTTTTAATTTTTTTAAAATAATGAGATTCGGGTAAGATGATCAATATTTACATCGAGGAAAAGTTATATTACATCCACACATGCGTGTTTCTTTCCTTCCCATCCAAAAACTAAGGCACGGTCGGTCTAAGCATGGACCTTCCTTCCAATGGGTCAGTCAAGGCGTTCATAGATGCCTCTTTTTTGGCGAAAACCCCAGCATGCATAAATATGTCATAAAGAACGACCCTAACCATTCATGTCAGTACTTGAATCCAGGACCGCCCTAAGGGGTGGGCGAGCTGGGCATGGCCCAGGGCAGCAATGGGCTGAGGCCTGAGGGGCATCAAACTGTCTCTGTCTCTTATGGGTTCGTATTTTTGGGCCAAATCTAATGATCCAGTACGCAAAATATGTCCATTCCAGTTGCTATTAGGGTGCCAACGTGAATAATCAATTAAGCGGCTAAAAGATTGATGCAAACATTTCCATGTATAGGTAAACGCACGTCGTAGGCTCGCAGCACACATAGATCTAGGAGTCACCTTGTAATCGGCTTTTATATTAGTTCTAAATTCTCAGTTCTTAGTTCCGACTTCTGATTTCTTCTTTCGATCCCTGATTTCTTCTTCTCGTCCTCTCAGTTTGGTCCCAGATAAGTGATTGTTGCTATGTACTAATTTTTACAAACTTAGATGCTATGTTACAATTCTCGGTAAGGTTCTTGTAATTGATTTGAGACCCCCTGGACTGAAAACTTAGCTAATTTGAATTGTTTATGCTTTAATAATATTAATGGAGGGATGTGTTACTTGAGTTGTTCCTTCTGTTTGGTTAAGAAATTAGCTGCAAGCATTATCGATGAAAAGCTACACATGTGACTTACTCACAATATTGTTCTAAGGATGCCCTTCTCATTGCATACCTGCATAGCTACTTACATAGATATGTATTCTTTTGGCGTTACATGGTTTATGCTAAATGATTTCTCTTTGCTTTATACATATAGTTATCGTGAAAATTCAAAATAAGAATAAAAGGACTCCATACTGACAGATTGTTAATTGATTATTTTAAATGTTTTTTTGCTAATTTCTATTGTATTAAAACAACAGGTGATGTTAGCAGTTTTAGTTTGTATTAAATCTTTTTAGATAAGAAAATATATTTTTTTATTTTGTTTTTATAAATCTATTTTTTGGGTTCGATACAAATATAGGGGCATTGTAATTTTTTTTTTGCCCGGGGCATGAAAAACATATGGATCAGCCTGCTTGAATCTCATGGCTCTTTGCAATGTACTACATGTTCCCCACAAGAATTTATGCATGCCTTGCGACAAACTATGATATAACATCAACTAAACATAGTGGAAACATGATGTAATATTGAAGAGTAGTATGATGCTCCAATGGTGACTAGGGTTGTTATTCAGTCGGTTAAATCGGTTTTCGGTTAAATCGGTTTTTTAACATTTCTAAATTAACTGAAAGCAAACTGAATAAGGTTCGGTTTTTTGGTTTCGTTACTGGTTAAACCAAATAAAAAAACAACTTCATTATCAGTCACCAAAACTCAGCAAAGAAAAACTGAATAGTATCCAAACCCAGGTTGAACTGATATAAAAATGCTATTTTGCATATTTAGAGGCCGATGGATTTGCACTATTCATTAATACCCTCATTACGATTCAACTTTATAGATCAAGTCTCCTCCGTATTTTCCTTTATACATCAATGTGTCTCTCATTCTAGCGTTTGCTCATTGACGACGACCACTCTAAAGCCTCCAGTTCTGTCGTTTTCTCGGTGGTGGCCTGCTGGCGGCTACCACTCTCTCGACCTAGTGTTTCCTCACTAGCGGCGACAACTCAACGCATATGTTTCTCAATCTTTTTCTCTCAACCGTCTCTTTTTTCTGTTTCTCGCTTTTTCTCACGTTCAATCTATCTCTTTCAAATTTGAGAACATGCCGGAGAGTAGCAGTGATGGCAACGAGATAGAGCTTGAGAGGTTTCCAAAGGTGGTGAGTTCGATTTGACGTGAGAATCAACGAGATTTAAATCGTTTATGTCGTGTACAAGATCTGTAACTTGGATGCAAGCCCTGATGAAACTCAAAAATTCCTTCAAAACCTCTGCAAAAGATCACGGAAACCGAAAAGTTTGAATCTTGAATCGTGATTTTACCATACGAAATCAAGAACCAAAATGGAAATAAGGGTATTCGTAGATGGATCATAAACAACCAGATCAAAAACATGAACACCAGTTATTTGATTTGAATTTGCTGGATCTGAATTTGGGTATTCATAAATGGAAATAAGGGTATTCTTCAATAGATCTGAATTTGGATTATTAGTTTAGGAAAGTTATTTGATTTTTCAGAAATATGCCAAATGGTTGACACATGGATACCAGATTCCGGTGCAAATGCTCATATGACTATTACCAGTTTATTGTTTATGATGTTAAACCAGATGCATGTTTGTATCTTGTTATTGTTGGTGATTGTATGTCCCTTAAATTCATGTTGGCCATGCTTTCCTTAAACTCTCTAATGGCACCCTAACCGTAAAAAACGTTCCTATCAGTCAATTTCCTCAAAAAAATCATAATTCTTGATCTTCATGGGAAAGCCCTAAATTGGCTCAAGAAATGCCCCTTGCTTTGAAGTATACCTTCAAAACGATGTACACCAATGTTGTTTGACCAAACGATTTCGTTTCCACCATATGCCACCTCAACGCCGGCCACCGGAACATGTCTGTTGGCGAAGGTGGTGTCGTTGAGTTAAGCACTTCACGGGCCAAAAACACGGAGGCTGTTGCTATCCTGATCCACTATAAACATTTGGAGGGAGGGAGAGAGAGAGGGGTAGGGGTAGGGGTACTTTTTTTAATTATCTAAGTAATTTTTAGGCTTAAAAAAAGGAAAAAGAAATTAACAATTGTAGTTTAGTCTTTTTACCTGGCCAAGTGACCAAAACTGCAAGATTTTGGCTACCACGGGGATCAAAGCGTGAAATTTCATAAGTTGGACTAAAACTAAAAGTAGTGATAAATCACAGGGACCAAAACTGTAATTTACTCTATATTAATGTTAATAAATTTATAGATAAAAATCTATCTCTTATAATAAAACAAGCTATTTTTGCTACTTGTCATCTTCTCAAACCCACTAAATACCACGTGGCATTCTTTTAAGCAGTCATTAATTTTTTTTCCGCTCAATCCTAAAATCTATCTATAACAAACTTGCCTACAATCTCTCTGCCCTTTTGAATCCTCCCACGACAAATTTGATTGTTTGGCAAGCCCTAACAATGAAGTCCGCCTTCCTCACCACTGCTGCATCGCTTCTCTGTTCCTCTATATTAAATCCTAACAATTCTCTATTCCCTTTTCTATCTCCTATCAGACCCCAAATTAGATCCCTGATTTTTTGACAACGACCACCGCACTCCTTCCATCTTCTGCAATCGAGATTCAAGAGTGAAGAGACAAGTTGGGATTTGGGCAGTCGGCTACTGACTATTTGACCCTCTGAGGAATAAGGATTGACAGCGACCGAGAGGTAGTCTCTATTAGAGACTTATACTTTAACAATTTTTTTCTTTACCTATGTCTTTGTTTCCCGCTAACATTCTCTCATTATCTCTTTAGCATTGCAATTATCTGATTAAATCCATGGTAATCAGGGATACGATTACGTTCTTTCCTTCTAAATCCGGGTGTCGTATGCTTCGACCGACAGGATTAATCTACGAAGAGGTGGGAGTGATTGTAAGATGGGGTTTCTCAAAAACCTGGCGTCGATGAGGAACATAGGAAGAGAAACTTTAGAATGGAGGAGACAGTCTCTCTCTATACCCCTTCCTCCTAATATATGCCATTTCAAAATCTAGGGTTCATGAATCTTGCAGACACGTCACACGTGTTGGATTAGGTGTCTAAGCCATGACTTATAAATTGTATTTATATTATTAATTGAAGCAAAGTCCATTTGGGTTGCCCTCATAGCTGGAGGTTTGGCAGAAAGTTCAGTAGAGAGAAAGGTTGATTTATTAAATGTTTAATAAATCAATAGAAATAAAATAATAGTTTATTAATATATTAAAGTGATAATATATTAATTAGAAACTATATTAATTAATTAGAAATTAATCTAGAATTAATTGGAATTAATTTAGTGATTAATTTAATTAATTAAAAGTGCAGGGACTGGTTTTGTAATTATTCAATAGTTGAATAAGTGACTGGCCAGTGTGACCTAGGGTTGGCGAAATTATAAGTGGGCATACTTATATTTTCAAAACCCTAATTAGGGTTTAGTAGAGGCTTGTCCATTTGATAAAAGGGCTTTTCAAAGTTGGGCTCCTTTAGGGTTTTGACTGTAGCCACCTGGAGGCTATAAAAGAAACCTCCTGGAAACCCTAATTGTCTGCGCCACCTGTCTCTCTACCTCTTTGGAATTCTGTCTTCTTCTCTTGCTCTTGGGTGTGACTGCATTTGAGGCAGGATAATTTTGCTGCTAGCTTCAAGAAGAAAATCAAAGGTTGGTTTTCACAACTTTATTCTTTAGAAATAAACTGTTGGCCTTAGAAATTTTATTATATGTTCATTGATAGAAAAACATAGATATTTTCTTAGGTTGCATGTGAACTTAGGATTTCTAGTTCATAGATTGCTAAAAAAACCTTTAAACACGCATGTGGATATAAATGGTAAATAATTATCTCCTATTGTGTTTGTAAGTTTGTCTATTTCCCTTCTGTCATTAAGTCATCTAATAATCATAATCTTGCTTGGAGTCTAAATTATCTAAATCTGAATTATTATGTCTATCAATGATATTGTGTTGACTGTGTTCGAATTTCATATCAGTTTAGGCTTTTCCTGATTTTTTTTCGATTTTCTCCAATTTCATCTAATTTAGGCTTGGAAACAGATGATAAAATGTATATTGATCGGTTGCAAATATAAAAACTTTATGGGTAGTTCTTTTCAAGCTACATCTTCTTATTTCTAAAGTTCTATAGTTCTTTCAATTATTCTTACTTTTTTTCTCCTTGACATAATCTCTATATTGTTACTGCCTAATTTGTGTGTATATTTGACCAAAGGAAAAACTAAATAGGTTATTGAAAAAAAACTGACCTACATATCCGTTGAGGCTTACTGGTAAGTGAGCCATCCGTTTCTATTAAAGATCATTATTTTTAGGATTATGGATTTCATTAATAAACTTATGAGAGTGTTAACTACTAGCAGATCAAAGAAAATGTCCGATGATATATATGCTATTATTTCAAATACGCAAAGTGAGAGAAAAGAGCGGTCAGATGCTATGCGTTAGTCCTAGGTTGGAAACATGGTGGAGGGGGAGAGTCCACTTAAGTGGTGTTTCAAGCTGCAAGGGTAAAACTGGAAAATTGTAAGAGAAGAGCATTCAAGGCATCTCTGTAAGTTTCTTTTTACTTTTATAAAGATGATGGTGTCAAGACTTTAACATTAGCACTAAACACGTTAAGTATGAATTTATATCGAGGTAATACTCCTCTTTCTTACTAACCTTCTGTTACACATACATATATTGAAACTTATTAACTATTTGTTCAATTAACCTCTAAAAAGTGAGTATTAATCCTCATGTTATTCGATTTTTGATTGAAGTGATATGTATGCGATGTTTCAGTTCTCATGGTGCTGGAAAATAAATGAAAAGAGGTTTGTATCATACATGAATAGCATGTCGTTTTTTCTTTTTACGTATATATGAATTAACCGTGTTTCAAATATAATCTTGCTCTTAATGTTCTATATCGCATCTCATTTTGCTATTTTCAACCGTACAATGCTCTTAATGTTCTATATCACTTCTCATTTGTCTGTTTTAAAGAAATAGATGTAGAATGCTAAAATTGTGAAAGAAACAAAAGTACAATGCTATTTTCTGTTTCTATCCTTTTGATTTAGAACTTAAAAGATAACCTGCAGGTGCTATGGAGCAGCTAAGAGTAGCTGACTCTAAAGCAAAGGCTCTTTACACACTGACACAAATAATTGTTTTGACTCATGAGGGAATGTTATGCTTGATTTTTCTGAGGCTATTTTTGTCATTTTGTCATTGTTTTTTAATTCTTTCAAGTGGTTCCGAAAAGGTGTTGCATTTTTTCGTGTACTATTTGATTTATAATATGGTAGTTTAATAATTAATATTTATCGTGTACTATTTGATTTCTAATCAGCAAGTGTGGCTTTTAAAAGCACAATTGATATTTATATTATGGTCGTTACTAACTTGGGCCTTGCAATTAAATTCAAACGTTTTGCGGAGGATTAAATGAAGCACATGTAAATAATATTCATGGTCTAGATGGGATAGGAGTTTTGGAGTTGCATCAAGATCATAGCACTATTAATTATGGGTAACTTTTTCATCTTACGTATATTGAGTAATTTTTTTACTTTTATTTTTGTATGATTTTTTTTTAAGTTATAAACTTAATTTTGGATTTCACCATATTTTTATTTTTTCTACTTGGGTTGTTTCATGTTAGGGTGATCAAAGTGTCGTCACAGATGTTGCTACCTGCTGCTGGAGTGTGGCGTAATTAATCAAACTATGGATTGAAGAGGCGAAACTTTAAATTTGCAAATTATGTGTAAAGTTTTTTTATAGTTGAATTGTGTTTGTATTTGTTACTTTAATTATTTATATTATTCATGTTAACTAAAATTACGATATCATGTTGGTGGTGTAACAATGGGTACTCTGGTCGTCGATAATTTACTCTCGGTAATTTGGTCATGTTTGGATATTATGTCATTTTGTACTTGAACCCAAACAAGACAACAATGGGTACTATGGTCCTCGATCACTCCCTGCAACCCTTTACTGTTTTGTTTTTTATGACTAGTATATTTTTGCACTATATGTATTAGTTTTTACTGGTCTTCTAGAACTAATTCAATGATAAAAATAAAAAACAATCTTTTGGGTTATCTGTCATAAGCTTGGTACGGTTATTTAATGATGTATAATTACAACTTTTGACATCTAAAAAATGTAACTTAACCAATGTATTAAAATAAGTAATAAAGTAATTATTGTTGCTAATTGAACTTGAAATTGAGAAATACTTAGATTTCTTCGAAAAAATGATAATTAACTTCTAATCATGTTTTATCCGGATAAACATGTCTAATTAATTAGTTATCATATCTTCTGGTAATTTTTTTACCTTTTCCCGTTTATTGTTCTAACTATAAAATTATGTAGTGTTTGACTCTACAATAATGATATTTTTCACATTCCAAAATTGGCTATTTAGTTGTGATTACTCGTACTAATTACAAAACGCTTTGAAATCACAAAGCAATACCTAGACAAATCCAATAGGATCCAATATTCTCGAATATATAATTTTACGTGATATAAAAATTAAATATGCATCATTGTAAAGTTTTTAATTTTACGTATTAATCATTAAATATATTAAAATTAAGTTTGTATTTATACGTATAAATTTATATTTTATTGTTTGTTTTTGTTATTTTTATTTTCAAACCGTGTAATACACGGGTTATTAAACTAGTATATTTATATAAAAAACTGTACTTTTTTTAAATACACAATTCACAATAAAATAATTTTCACAAATTCTAATATTATATTAAAAAATAATTATTAGGAGGTCAAAAGAATAAATCAATGGCCTAAATAAGAGGACCCCTTGTTGGAATATTATGTAGAATCTTTAGACATTCAAAATAGATTCTTATCGAAGGATAAAATGATTATAACAACTTTTGGGTAAACTGATTGAGAATGAAAAGGAAAACATTACTATAAGAAGGGATGAAATCAAACATCTTACGATTATCAAGGACTAATATGGTAGATTTATAAAAAGGAAGATTTGAAATCTGGCTCGTTATTTCTTACGGTTAGAAGAAAACACCCTATTCGTTTCATGCAACGGAATAGACCGTTGGAATCCCGTCACTTTCTCCGGTGTTATTATTGCCGAAAGTTCGCCGGCCTACAACCCCAAAATACGAAGAACACAAAACATTACGAAGAAGAAAACAAAGCGCGCCATAGCCCCGCCTCCGCCAAGAAACCCTGTTCTCCCCGTCGTTGACCCTACAAGTCAACATTATTCAGAATGTCCGACGACAACTTCACGACGGGGGTCGAAGATGGCCTCAGGTTAGCAAAGCGCATTTACTTTGGCAATGACCGGTCGGTGGCAGCACCAAAACATATAACGCCGATGGAGAAAGCTACACGATGGCTATACCCCACATCTCCCATGGTTTACGCTGTAATTTCCAACCCAGCCATCGTCGACAACCCTGACATGCCGAGTTACCAGCCTCACGTGCACGGAAGATGTAATCCGCCGGCGTTAATTCCGCTTCAAATGAATGGAATTTCGTTTGAGGTGGATTGTTATTTGGATATGGCGTTCGTCACGATGACCGGCTCCTGGCGGGTTCATTGCGTCATGGGAAATAAAAGCTGCAGTTGTCGTATCGCAGTTCCTATGGGAGAAGAGGTAATTACTTGATTTCCTAATCGGCATCTCCTAATTGAATTAGGTTTTGATTTTGAAAAGCACGTTCGATTGAATTAGGGTTTGTTCTCGAATAATATTATATCATTTGGCTAACAGGGTTCAATTCTAGGTGCGGAGGTGGAAGTACCAAGAAAAACATATTCAACTCAACTAGCTCCATTGGAAGAAGTTGGGGAAAACGAAAGTGTAGCCCCACCTGAAGAAGGCGGCCTTCTGAAACCCCACATCTTTACTTTGACAGTACCACAGGTTGACGGTGGTTCAAATCTTTCAGTCAACGTCAAATGGTCACAAAAAATAATGTATAAAAATGGCGAGTTCATACTAGATCTACCTTATAACTTCCCGGAGTATGTCACCCCTGCCGGAAAAAAACTCTCAAAAAAGGAAAAGATACAACTGAATATCAACTCTGGTCTGACAACCGAAGTTGTATGTAGTACAACTAGTCATCCTCTAAAGGTGTAGATTTTATTAATCTTTAATCATTCATTAAAATTTAATCTTACCCTTAAACAATTCATTATTCTTTAATCCAGGAACGAAAGCGAGAACCAGGGAAGTTGGCTTTATTGCATGAAGCTGATGTTCTTTCATGGTCACGTACAGATTTTGTCTTCAAATACCACGTAAGGTTTACCTTATTTTCACCATAAAAAAAAGCTTTTAGACATTAAATCTATCAATGTTTGAAATATGATTCAGGTTTCTACAACAACTCCATTTGGTAGTGTCCTGTTGCAATCTCCATCAACACTTGATATTGATCAAAGAGATATGTTTTCCCTGTACCTATTTGCAGGACCCCAGAAGGATAAAAAGGTTGGTTTTAAACTTTGTGATATATACTACAACTGATGTTAGAATGGTAATTTTGCAATTCATATGATAGACTTGCAGGAAAGAAGTTCTTTTCGTTGTTGATGTCAGTGAAAGCATGAAGGATAACATAATCGACGTTACAAAGAATGCAGTGATATCAGCACTCTCAAAGCTTAACGAAGGGGACTCTTTTGGTATAATGGCATTTAATGATCAGACTCATTTATACTCATCAACTTTAGAGTTGGCAAACAAAGAATCAATCGGAAATGCAAATGAATGGATTGACAAGAATCTTGTGGCGGGTGGTGGTACAAACATTTCAATTGCTCTAAATCAGGTTACTGTTTTTACGTAATTGGGTTTGTCGATGATAATAATTGAATTATTTTGATATTATGTTCATGTAACGATTTTTATTCTTGTTAGGCCCTAGAGATGTTCTCCGAGAAAAGTAAATCAATCCCAATGGTTTTCTTTATTACTGATGGGGCTGTTGAAAATGAGAGACAAATCTGTGAAGTTATAAGGAAACAACTAGAAAACAAAGGATCAGAAGTGGCCCCACGTATTAACACGTTTGGTATAGGTAATACTTTTGATGCTAACATAGTAACATGTATGATTGCTTTCTCCTTTTAGTTCATTTGTTCTTAGAAGGATTTGATAAGTCTGGCTTCTGATTTCATTGCAGGATCATACTGCAATCATTACTTCTTGCGAATGCTTGCAATGATTGGTAGGGGTCATTACGAAGCTTCTTACGATGCAGGTAATTTATATTTGCATGGCATTAAATAGAAGGAAGAAATTTGAAAATATTGTATACTAAAGCCTTCTTATAAAGTACAGAGTTACATTCATTCAAAGTTAGCTACGAAATTTTCTTCGAGAAGTGACTGATGGTTTTTGTTGGATATGTGTTTGATCAGAATCGATTGAAACTGGAATAAAGTCATGGTTTTCCAAATCCTCTTCCACCATGTTGACCAACATTGTAATCGAGGGTCTAAATCGTCTTGATGATCTGGAAGTATGTCCCTCTACGTCTCATATCACATTCTCGTTTTCTGTTCCAGTTTGCTCATTTTCAGTTTCTTTCATTTTCCGTTACAGATTCATCCTTCAACAATTCCAGACCTTTCGTGTGAACGGCCGTTAATTTTATCAGGAAGATACAAGGGCACTTTCCCCGAAACCCTAAAAGCCAGGGGCATCCTTACCGATACGACCGACTTCACTATCGACATTGAAGTACAACGGGCCAAGGACATACCTCTTCACAAAGTATGTCTTTCGCCTTCTTTATTCAACTTTTTTACCACATCGATGTTGCATCTCTTTCCCCCTCTGACTAATTCCATACCACTTTGACCAGGTCCTCGCGAAGAAACAGATCGAATTCTACACAGCTCTGGCATGGCTTTCACAAGATAGAGAGCTCGAGGTAAAGGTCAGGAAAATGAGCGTAGAGACTGGTATCGTGTCGGAATACACGCGTATGATCTTATTAAAAACAGGACCTTCAAAATCTGGAAAAAAACAGGGGAAAAAGGGCGCCGATCCTATAACAGTAACAGAAAAATTTAGAGTTTTGCATCACCTAGGGCTAGATTTCGGCAACGTGATTGCAACAATTGAAAACACCCCTCCCGGTTTCCTCCCAAAGTTGCTGACGCAAACGGAGATACTGGCGGCAGCAGCCGGTAACTGCTGTGCAGATGTGTTTGGGAAGTGCTGTTGTATGTGCGGCGTTCAATCTTGTTCACGAGTCAGCAACCAGTGCTCGGTTGTTTTGACACAGATATGTGGTTTTCTAACATGCTTCGGTTGCTTCGGTTGCTGTGGATGGTATGAGTAAACACTAAACTCGTTGGTTGTGTGAGTTTTACTCGCGAATTCATCCCACTTTGAAGCCAAATATGGTGTGCTTCGTGAAAAAGCATATACCATTGTAAAAAGAATACAGGGTAACTAACATGTATAGCGATCAGTGTTGTAATTTATAAAAGAATGATACCGTAAGAAAGTAGTGAAACTGATAGAAGTCTTCTTTTGTACCATCTCAATAAATTTTGCTACTAACAATCTCAATTGATGCTATGGACAAAAATTGTTTATAGAAAGAAAAAACTCAAACGGACAAATATAATACACACTACAACTTGTTGATACCCGTTGTTACACCATAGCGGTCAATTACTCGGTTTTCTTTTAAAATTTGATACATCATGCTTGTATTCCTCGACTGTTACTTCTGAATTTTCCCGGGTCAAATGAGTTCTCGCAACTTCTTCGTCATCTTTTTCAACTTTCACTTCAAGATTCTCATTGTCTTTTTCAAATCTCGTAACGTCCTTTTCATATTCATCAACTTCAACTTCCGGTTTCTCTTCATCATCACCAGCTGAAAAATGATGGAACGTCTCTTGGATCTTCGTCATGCCTTTCCCGACTGGTTCGATTGCTTGATTTATAGTCAGTTTAACATCCTCAACAACCTAAAAAAACCAGATTATTTAAGTTTTAACGACGGAAATTATTAGCGACGGGTTGGAAATTGAAAGAGAAACTTACGTGTTGACCACCTTCAACAACTATGTCCTGAACACTCTCTTTTAAACTTGTTCCAGGAACCTCGACCTTTGTCTCCGTTTTTTCAATAACCGCGGGTTTTTCGTCGTCTACTTTCACAACTTCTTTACTAATTGTTTCACTGGATAATTCCCCGTACTCTGATGATACCGACATATAATGATATGATTTTGCTGAAAATACAAAAACATGAGCCACAGCTGCAATGGCCATCTGAAAGAAACATGTGTAAACATCTTGGTAAGATACTGTTTCTTTTTGACTTAATGCAGAAAGAACGACTTAATAAACCTCACTTCGATACAGATCAAAAAGTCTTGCAATTCGGTTTGGAATCTTCCTTGCTTAGGGAGAACTTCAAGGTAGCATAACAAGGCAATACCGACACCTTGCCACCAAGTTGCAAACACAATGGCTTTAAAACTTATGAATTTTGCAAGAGGTCTTATTGGTTTAAGTCTTTCACGTGTCACGTGGTAGAATTTCACGAGACAATATAACGCCCACATTTGGCTGAAGTTTATCACAACCGCAATATACGGGTACCTGAAACAAAACATATAATTCAATAATGGAGTAATATTGAAGTCAATAGCCATAGAAAATACTTAAACACATACCCATAGTACAGCTTGAACTCACCATCACCGTATACACCAAGAAGTGCGAGTATCATCGCCAAAAATGAACATAAGGTCTTCAAAATCATCTGAATTACACATATAAAGAAGGAAAATATTAATTTATATGTTGTGTACACACGTATGCGACAAATTTTTTTACTCACGTATTGAACTAATCCAAATTTCTCTATTTGTAACAATTCTTCCCCAAGAACTTGTGGTCGTCTGAAGAATTTGCATAATGCTGTTCGATTGAAATCTGGTCTCACATCCTTCCCGTCTAGCAATGGCTTGTCCAGAAGCTTTTCTTTCTCGTTTTCAAGTAATTCAACCACTCCTCTTTCGCCACCTAAGAATATACTTATATTTAACACCAAGTTCATAAATGAATAGAGTTAACAAAAATGGTAGGAGCTTACCAAGACAGGCAATCAAGTAACTTCCAAATGAATAGAGAGCAAATGCTTCATAGCAACTTCTTAAGATGTCACACGCAAGAGCAAAATTTGGTTTCCACAATGACAGAATCTGATTAACAACAAATTCATTTTTGGTCCTAAAGATGTCACTTGAATATGGAAGTTTGATCAAACTCATATTGATTAAGACAATTTACCGAGTCGGTGGCATAGACAGGAACCATAAACAGAACTGCCACAATCCATTTTTGCTCCTGTGAAACATTGTAAAAATGGAAATGATTTTTCATTTGAAAACATCCAAAAAAAGGTGCTACCAAAAATCAACTAACCTCAGGATTGGTATACCATTTGAGATGCTGAACAATAAGAACACTTGATAAAAGTAAAGCTATTAGGACAAAGCATGCTGCAATAATGACCGCTAGTGTGTGGAGATCTTTATGTGTACTCTCATTCATATAACTCACCCCTTCTGCTAACATCTTCCTATACATCAAACACAGCTTCTGCAATGTGCAATCTGGCGCAAATGTGTTTAGTTTTAGTGATTATTATTGATGTTATTTTTGGAACTCAATTTCAATGCCGCGAAATTAGAATTTGAGCATATGTGGCGTAATTGGATTGATACTAAATCAGTTCTCAGTTTTAATTCTCAGCATATAACAAGCGAGTGACCAACGAATCATATATCTTCGCTGATATTATCACTAGAATTCATCTCAGCTAATTTTCGTTAGAATTGATAAAAATTTGTTCAATTAACATACGGATAAAAAGATGTGAATTTTGGAATCTTGAACGAAATTTCATTAAGCACAAGAACTGACCGGGTGTCGATTAAAGGATGAAAAAGGGTATCTTCATGTTGTGGAATTGAAACCCTGAATTCAGAATGGAGATTCTGTGAAGATCGTTGAAGTAGGATAGGCATCGAGTGAGGTACGAGGTAATTCGCCCTGAAATGGACGCGTATCGGCATAGGGATTAGAGGAGCGACACGTTGCCGTTAGTTTGTCGTCTAAACCCACGAGGATGCCGATAGCAGGTCCCATTTTGTCGGTCTAAAAACATCGGTACCTTTACGATGTCGTCACTGTTTTTTGTATGGATGTGAAAAATGTATATTTTTGAACTTTACACGAATTTCAAAATAATCGAGATTGAACTGAATGACATAGTGGTTATTTGCTTTTTGTTTTTTCAATCTTATAAAGGAAGCATTTTTTCTCTTACCACATGCATTTGAAACCTCCATGACCTTTCAAATTCCCACTTAATATAATCAATCTATTAATTTAAATATTTTACCACATTAATTTGAGATTTTTTC
Source organism: Cichorium intybus (assembly GCA_023525715.1). Taxonomy (NCBI): domain Eukaryota; kingdom Viridiplantae; phylum Streptophyta; class Magnoliopsida; order Asterales; family Asteraceae; genus Cichorium; species Cichorium intybus. Next base: position 153,445,095 of record CM042010.1, on the reverse strand, counting down.
TTTATCCCACATTGCTTCACATACATATATGACATCTTCTCTTTCTCTTATATAATACAATTCATTTGCTTTCATTATCCATCAAACTTGATCTTTCAAGTGTATTATTAATTAGTGATAATTTTATCATAGAAACATTCTTATCTTATGTTATATTATCTTATATATTATAAAAGAAATATTTTTCCTTACATCATATGCATTTGAAACCCCAACTTTTCAACTTCCAATACTTAGAATTTTTTTCTTTGTCCCACATTGTTTCACACACATATGTGACCATTAATCTTTTACTTATATAATATCACATATTTGTTTTGTTTATCTATTAATCTTGATCATAATATGACATTCAAGTCTTATCGCAAAGTTTTAAAGGATTATAATTTTTAGTTTCACATTCTAGAAGTATTGAAACTTAAAAGTGAAGTTAAAATTACTTAAAACTTTTAAAAACCCAACTAGGTTGGAAATTTCAATATAATTTTGTAAAAAGTGGCAACGATGTAAATAATTATTGATTCACCACTATGTATACACATATATTTTTTTTAGTTAAGAATGTTTAAATATTTCTTATAAAGGACACCGTAAAAAACAATGTGTTAATGATTTATCTTTTAACATATTATTTTGAATTTTTTCTTTGTCCCACGTCGATTCACACATCTATCTAACATTTCAACTTTACATTATATCGCATATTGAAACTTAAAAGTGAAGTTAAAAGTACTTAAAACTTTTAAAATATCTTATAAAGGAAACATTTTTCCTCTCACCACATGCATTTGAAACCTCCATGACCTTTCAAATTCCCACTTAATATAATTAATCTATTAATTTAAATATTTTACCACATTAATTTGAGATTTTTTCTTTATCCCACATTGCTTCACATACATATATGACATCTTCTCTTTCTCTTATATAATACAATTCATTTGCTTTCATTATCCATCAAACTTGATCTTTCAAGTGTATTATTAATTAGTGATAATTTTATCATAGAAACATTCTTATCTTATGTTATATTATCTTATATATTATAAAAGAAACATTTTTCCTTACACCATATGCATTTGAAACCCCAACTCTTCAACTTCCAATACTTGAATTTTTTTTCTTTGCCCCACATTGTTTCACACACATATATGACCATTAATCTTTCACTTATATAATATCACACATTTGCTTTGTTTATCTATCAATCTTGATCATAATATGACATTCAAGTCTTATCGCAAAGTTTTAAAGGATTATAATTTTTAGTTTCACATTCTAGAAGTATTGAAACTTAAAAGTGAAGTTAAAATTACTTAAAACTTTTAAAAACCCAACTAGGTTGGAAATTTCAATATAATTTTGTAAAAAGTGGCAACGATGTAAATAATTATTGATTCACCACTATGTATACACATATATTTTTTTTAGTTATGAATGTTTAAATATTTATTATAAAGGACACCGTAAAAAACAATGTGTTAATGATTTATCTTTTAACATATTATTTTGAATTTTTTCTTTGTCCCACATCGATTCATACATCTATCTAACATTTCAACTTTACATTATATCGCATATTGAAACTTAAAAGTGAAGTTAAAAGTACTTAAAACTTTTAAAAGTCCAACTAGGTTGAAAGTTTATAATATGTTTTTGTAAAAAGTGACAACGGTGTAAACAATTCTTGATTCAACACTATGTATACAAATGTTTTTTTAATTGTGAATGTTTTAAATATCTCTTATAAAGGAGACCGTCTGAAACAATATGTTAATGATTTATCTTCTAACCGATGCATAAGTCGGTTAGAATCAAGAACACAAAAGAACAAATATATGATAGAAATGGTTTAGCCTCTCTACTTATAGATGTTTGCTTTCCCCTTGAAATTTGTTTCTTAAGTTGTATGAGATGAGAAATGTATTGGTCTCTTTATTTATAGATGTTTAATTTCTCATAAGTTGTGTTTCTTAAACGATGTGGGATAAGAAAATGACACAAAGTAGAACACTATGAAGAAAAGTTTGATCCCACATCATCATGATAAACCAACGTAAGAAGCTTTCTTAATCTATAAATAAATGTTTTCTTCAAAGTTAAAACAATTATATAAATCATTAATCATTTTTATTGTTGGAAACATTTCCAAATAATTAAAGTTCAAAGAAATTTATATTTGAAAGTTTAATTATTTTTATTTTAAAGAGGTCGAGCTTTAAAGATACCAAGTCGGTTTCGATATGAACTCTGAATCTTCTCCAACGTGCATAAAACCATATGCACCGTACCACATAATGCAATTTCAACTTTTACGAAACAATTTGTGCTTTTCAAAATTCCATATCGCATATGTCGTGCGATGTGTGGTTTTTACTATATATCGTACCACACACACCGTTAATATATGTCGATATTATTGTCATTAAAAGTGCATTTTTCAAGATACTTGAGTGACAATGAAATTCTTTTCTAAACTATGGACTATCATTCAATTATCGTTCAAATTTGTAGATTTCATACTTTTCTAAACTACATAATTTTGCTTTCCACGCAACGCGCGGGAATTCGCCTAGTATGATATAAACGAGTCACGATGGTCTGTATTTTATGGCGAGTTTATTATTAACACAAGTGACGATGATTTCACATCTCAATAATCTAGTTTCAATTATTTCATGTCACTTTATTTCGATAAGTCTATTGGGATTTGATCCTTCTAGATGGGCTAGAAATGAACCGAACGTTTAGCGAACCGTTCATGAACTATTTGGCCAGAAGTGCGTTTATGTAACACCCCAACTTTTACGCAACTTTTTTTTTTTCAAACTTACAATACAAATATTTAATTATACAAACCATTTAGTGTTTTACAAAACGGGGTATCACAAACACATATCATAGCCATAGTTCAAACCTGCTTATTTTACATTATTGTACAATAGAAGCTACGGTCTCACCCGACTCTTTTAACATCCTTTCTGTTTACCTGAGTACATAGCATTTAAAAAAAACATACGTGAGACATAATGTCTCGTGAGCATTATGGGTTTAGACCCAAAAACATTTTGCCAATAATATCATTACTAATTAGATGTTCAATATTTCTTTTCCTGTGAGCGCACCCACATGTATTCCTTATTTCTTTGCAATGGTACATTCCTACGAGCGCACCCGTAGGTTTTATATGAGACGCACCCGTATAGCTACTTCCCCAATAGTATGAAACGAATTCATCTATCAAGGTAAGACAACTACTTCGCGACGGGAGGTACCATCCCAGTAGTGTCTTTTTGCCACCCCTACCGCAGCAGGCTGTGGTCTTTATCCGGATACTTCTCAACTTATCAACAGGGCTCAATTACTTTATTACTTTCTTTTTACCATTCTCGTACAAACTTACTATTCCTTTATTTCATTTTCAATTTCACAGAATATTTTGGTTCCATAGAACCATTTACTTTTCCATTAAATCATTTTCAGTTCCGTTAAATCATTTCAGTTTCTATAAAACCATTTTGACTCTCAAAATATTCTTTAATAAAATTCTTTCTTGCTATGTACTCGAAAATCCACATAACACTCACCTCGGTCCTCTAGGAGTTAGTTATCTTCTTGGACTCCTTTCTTTTTATCTTGAACAACCCTGTTTGAACCACCACCTATTGTATACGAATTATACATTTATACTCAGTTAATATATTTTCAATAACTAACTTTACAGTATAGAAGTACCATAATATACAATTACAATTCATTAATTAGGCTACAACTTCTATTAGTTAACTTCCGTCAATTTATAACTTCCCCAGGATACACGTATTTTGCTACAGTACCCTCGGGAGGGCGTATTTCTGTTCCGACAATTTTCTACAAATTTTTGGGCCATAATAAACCTATGTTTAAAATTTGGGATCAAACGGACAAATATTGGTCAAAATCTAAAAACTCAAAATCTCACTGCATGGTCTGCTGGCGCCGCCTCGCGACGCGACTAAGGGTGTGGTCGCGACTCGAAGACTGCATGCTTCGTGACTCGACCTAGTGTCTGGTCACGACTCGAAGACTGCAACCTTCGCGACTCGACCAAGGTGGTCGTCGCGTCGCGATCGCTGCTGGTACAGACCAGAATGTCCGATTTTTGTGCTATAAACTCTCATTTTTCTCTTGTTAAGCCCTTATTACATGACTTAATAACTAGGAAATGTTCCAGGACCAAAACCCTTCATTTACATCAGGTTTTAACCCATAGAAACAACTTAATTACTCAAATTCTTAGTTTAGGGTTCTTGAGGAAAATCATCAATTCCTCTTATTCTCAACCGATTCCAGAAGTGGGGTTGTGTTTCTAATGGTGTTTAGAACATGTTTGCAGGGTTAGAAACTCCATAAAAACCTCACACCACTTCTGTAACCCGTTTTTACCTATGCCCACCATCCCCAAATGCTTAAATTGAGTTAAAATGATGGAATTCTCACCTTATTTAGCTTGGAAATTCAAAATCTTCAAGCTAGTTTCTGATTTTTATGATCAAGTCCCCCAGAATCTTCAAGTTCGTGACCTCCCTTGCACTCTCTCGAGCCTTCTGTAAGTTTCTGGGAAGTGGGAGAGTCTTCCCCACTATTTATACTTCCAATATTTCCATTCTTTACCCTCTAGTTCTTTTCCTCCCAAATTGGACACCATAACCTAGGTTTTATTACATGAAGTTTCATTTCTTATATTATTACACAAAATTACACAATATTTTACATTAAGATCCTAAATATGGCAAAAGACCAATTTGCCCCCTTTTTTTTTTAACGTTACTATTACACACGGTTATGTTACATATTTTATTACTAGTTTTCACGGTTTCTTACATTTATGTTCGTTTATTTAATAAATGAACGAACATGAACACAAATTCTCTTAACTAAACGAACATGAAAAATGGTCTCGTTCGTTCAATTATGTTTGTGAACGTTTGTTGTGTTGTTCGTTTACGTTCGTTTATGTTTGCTCATTTAAGTTCATTGTATTTTCATATGTGTTCAATTGCGTTTGATTATATTACAATATTATATGTTCGTTTATGTTTATATATGTTCAATTGTTTTTGTTATCTTTGTTCACGAACATAAACAAGATAATTTATTAAACGAACGAACATGAACAAAAAAACTTGTTCGTTTATTCGTTCGTTTGTTCAGCTAACTTAAATGAACGAACATGAACAAACCATCATTCATATTCATTTACACTACTTCTAGTCATTAATCCCATCAAAGAAGTAGCAATTGATATGTTAATATCACAAACTACTTTCAAAATGTCTTAGTTTATTTATTCAATTCATATTCTTATTTTTAAAATTTTCAAAAGCCACTCAATTATTCCTTTATACTTTCAAGTAAAATGCTTTAATATTAAATGGTGTGGATGCCTATGAGATTTCTATATTGGCTCAACATTGATGTCATCTAAGTTATGTCTTTGCGTGGTTACATTGGGGTGTGGATGTCATCAATTATTTTAATTTAAATATTTAAAAATTAACATTCCATTGCTATAAAATAAGAAACTACATTACTAGAAAATATAAAACCTACAAATTATAACTAGAAAATATAAAACATACAGATTAATCAAATTATAACTAGAAAATATAAAATATAAAACCTACAAATTATAACTAGAAAATATAAAATTTAAAAATACATAACTAGAAAATACAAAATCTACAAATTATATTTTTCTTTTATTTTCCGTCTGACCTTCATTGCCGCTTCGCACATATCACCGTTAAATGACTAACGTCAGCGATAAGCAATTGCAATTCTGTGAGTCGGCCGATTTCACAGTCCCTTTCCCTCGAGTATTACATATGTTGCTCCAAACTCGTACATAAATGTGAGAACCCCAACCTTATTTGTTGAATTTCGTCGGAACAATCGGTAACCGACGAGTGTAAAGATGTCGTTTTCCTTTTTCGTTTTGCTTGATCTCGTCACATCGAATGAGGCGGGTGTTCAACCTCAACTAAGTTATCATGGTCGTCATTTAGATCTACTCCAACATGCGTCTCTGATGTATCATGATACAACCCCGAGCCCGATGTATTGCTTCGCTTAGATTGGAACTTTTTCTTACCACCCTTCCATTTTTCATTATTCCTTAAGATTTTCCAAACATGTGTTAAAAGGCTTTGCTAACTTGTCTTGATATATATAGTTTGCTCTTTCCAATATTGTCGCATTGCTTACCCCACTTGTCCATTGATTCGTCAAAATTTTGACGATGCCATTAAAGTGCATTGCCTCATTGATCATAGTTGACCATTTGGTGTTACATTGGTTGTGGCTCCTATAATTGTCTATTTTCTTCATTTCAAGCCTAAAACGATTTGTGACACGAAACCACAAATGTCAATCCATACACATGTCAATTTTATTCTTTCCCGGAAATGGCGTCTTCGGAAATGCCGATCCATACACATGTCAATCCTTCTCCTCCTCTAGAGACCATAATTGGTTTTTGGCCCTCCTTTTCAGTTTCTCTTTTGCTTTCCCTTTCCCTTGCAGCGACTCTTTCTCGGATTTTGATTCGGTTTCGGGTAGGGAGAATTTTGGCGTTTGTGGTGATGGTGATTGTAAAATTGAGATCGAGGTTGAAATTACACAAAAGGGTTGAAGTTTTGATGCGTCAATTGTTGTGGAAATAGTTGTTGTGGTGACATTGGAAATTGATTGTACATTGACAGTATTTGGGGAAACGGGTTTTAAGAGTCGAATTGTAGGCGGTAAGGTGGTGGTGATGAAGGATCGTAGCCAAAAAAATTAGAAGATGAAGTGTTGGATGAATTTGGATTGTTAGTCATTGTATATAATATAGAGAGAGATATAGAGAATGGTGTGAATAAAATTATGAAATGTTGTGGTATTTATAATGTATAAATTATTTGGTTGTATAAAAAATAAAACATAAATGACATAACGGTTCTTTCCAACAGCACCCAAATGCCGATGTCGATCCATACCGGTAACATGGGTCGGTGTTCACCAGCGGCATCGAGGCGACACATCAGCATGCCAACAACATCACACGTGCACACTGTGTATCCTAATAAGAAAAAATAATTTTAGCATTGCTTTTAGGCAGCATACTTATGTTCATATTTTTTTAGCAACCTACTTATGAAGCATAAGTTGAGAATATACTACTTTTACTGATTTACTATATTTAATATTTCTAAAACTAGGGTTAAATGCAAGAAGCAACAACTAACTTCCATTAAAATGTTATTATAGTTATTGTAAAAACTATATATACAGTCAAATAAGTTGTATAGGTGTTGTATATACATGTATCTGTGATATGTAATGTATAATTATCAATGCTTTTCCATTTGTAGCAATCTACTTCCATTACATTTGCAAAAAAAAAAATATTAAAATGGTCACTAATAGAGTTTTTTCCCCATTTATAATAATGTACTTTCTATAAATTTTATTACTGAAACTCACGCCGCAACACGCGGGCCTAAAACCTTCGTTAAGCATAAGAGCCAAGTAGTCATTAATAAAGGCGTGAAAAAATATATCTCATGTTATGGAATTGAAACCACAAATTGATAATGGAGACTTTGATCAATAATGTTGTAGTTAGGGTGAGCACTACCGAACCCGGAATCCGAAAAATCGTCAAAACCAAAATAGAAACTGATAGAATGGGTTTTAGATTTTCAAAAACTACAAATTTCGATTTGGGTTCTGTTTCGTAAATATAAAAAAACAAAAAATAGAGTCGACCCAAATTATGAACTTATATTTAATACAGTATATTATATAAGTATTTTATAGATTAGTGTTGTCCATGGTAGACACAAGTAGCAACTTGTCTAAGTGGTTAAGGCGTTAGACATGTGAACCACATGTCTTGGGTTCAAATCCTGCCTTGGACGAGGGAAGTTTTAATTTTCCGTTAAGCAAAATCTGATTCAATTTAAGAAGTTAAATTATTTTCATAACTCTAAACTTGCACACGACAACATCAAGTTCTCTTAATTCTCTCCAAGTCAAGTTGGGATTGGGTTCTGGTTTAAACCCGAAACCAAAATAACAAAACCGAAAAGCCAAGAAACTAAACCCATCAGGGTTGAGGTTCAATTTTAAAACTGAAATTATCGGTTTGGGTTGGGTTTTAACCCAAAACCGACCCAAATTGACCCACACACACCCTAGTTGTAGATGGATATGCATAGTGTGGTAATTATCCGTGAAATGGACGCATAGTAGCATGAGGATTAGCGGGAGTGACACGTTGCTATTAGTTTGTCATTTAAAGTCATAAGGCTTAACAGTATGCAACCTACGCCATTGGCATGGGTTATTTGACATGATGATGTAGAGTGGAACATCATTTCCTTGGTGGTGTGGCCACACAAGCATGGATAGATGTCATTCCAGCCACGATGACCAACGTTGTCTCTCTCTTTCTTTCTCTCTTTATCTCTCTATCTCTCTCCTTCTTTCTCTCTCTCTTCTTACTAATGTTTTATTACATAAAAAATTAAAAAAGGGAAAGGGTGATATAGAGTGGTAGGTATTTTTTTGATGGTGTGGTAGTGAAGTAGGTATGATGTGCCTTGATATGACGTCACTTTTAGTATGGGTGAAAGTGAAGCATATCCCATAGTCTAAGGACGACAATGACATATCTCATTCTGTCTGTCAAAAAATATTTATATCTTTATAATGTCGTCATTGTTCTTTATATGGATATTTAAGGCGAAATGTAAAAAGTAACGACTTTTTTTATTTATAAAAATCTGATTTTAATTAGGTATTTTTAGTTTGACAAAAAATATATATTTGAATTTTAGACTATCATTTAGTGTATCCTACATTGGTGTGACACGGTCTTATAAGTGTGTATATATGTTGTAGTCTCTCCTCTCTCCACAAGGGCTCTTTTAGAGAGACATTATTGGGCTTCACATATATTTACATGGTATCAGAGTCAGTGTCTCGTATCCTGTAACATGCCTACGTCTCTGAGGGGGAGTGTTAGTGTATCCAACATTGGTGCGATACGATTTTATAAGTGTGTGTATATATGTTGTAGCCTCTCCTCTCTCCACAAGGACTCTTTTGGAGAGACTTTATTGTGCTTCACATATATTTACAATTAAAATAATCTTTATAATCAAGATTGAATCGAACGACATAATAAGTATTTGCTTTTTGTCATTTTGGTCGCATATAATAGAGATTAAACTAACTTTCTCGTTCTCATTAGATTATAGGTGTATACATACATATAATATATGCATATTAATAAGAAACTTTGCTAAAGCTAATAATACTAATAATCTAATACTAAGTCTAATAATAGTCTAGTACTAATATTGCATAGTACATACCCTCTTTCAAAGAAGCAGGAGAATGATGAATGCTGGATAGTTTATTAAATCTTCAAAAAGAATTTTTGGCGAACCTTTGGTAAAGATGTCAACGATTTAGTATCTAGAAGGTATATGTAAGATTTAATTTGGCCCTTGGCGACTTGTTTGCAAAAAAGTTGTACATCAATTGCAATATTTTAACCGAAAGAAATATAAAGTAGAATGCTAGTGATGGGGAGCACATAGAAGATCTCGCAAAAACATATATGGAGAAGTGGGAGAAGAACAAACGGGGACAAAATGGTTCAACTTAAAACGGGTGTAAGTTTTGATCCGTAAGAAATTTGGACGGCAGCGGGTTTTGGTCAGCAGTAGGTTTTAACCTAGAGCTCTGATATCATGATATAATATAGAATGTTTGATAATAATATTGAGAGTTTAACCCTATATAAATAGGGATACAAAATTGGCTTTTGGCCTGACCTAAACCCTAATGGGCTAACCTAAACCTTAATGGGTATTAGGGTAACCCTAATCACTAACAGTGTGATACATCGTTGGAAAGCTATCGTCAGACCGGAGCTCCTCACAAATTGATTAGGACGGTTTGCCCCTCGGTTGAACCCTAAATTCTACTGTTTAGGCCCCCAATCGCAATTTTCCCCAATTTCGATCCATTTTTGTAATTTGCTTGATCCTGTTTTAATAACAGAATGTCATTTCCGGAATTTATCTTTTTTCCAAGTTTAGTTTGCAATTGAATATCATGAATTTAATGTTAATTTTCATTTTCTAAAATACGATGTACCTTCCAACTGCTCCCCCTTTATTATATAGGGCCCTTTGTAAGCCTTTTAGAGTAATCTTGAAATTCAATAAACAATTCTCTTTGGATACTTTGTTATTATTGTGTTTGTTCTGCGTTTACAAGTACATGAAAGCAGTACATTGCTATTTTTTTGCATTTACCCCAAAATTAAAAGGACTCGCTTTGTAGCATCAAATGTCGTTTGCCTTCATCAAATTTAACCAAAGCGGCCTAGCGCACAGTGGAAAGGACTCATTTCACTATTCGATCATAGATACTTCGTTATTCATAATACAAGATAACATGAAACAACATACAAGTTTCATGATAAAAAAAAACTTCCAAAGAAAAAGAAAATCATAAACAAAACAGTATACAAATACATAGACAACCACCTGTTTAGCAACTCCATGCCAAAACTACATGAAAACAGTCCATACTAATCTTCAAATGCAATCAAAGAGATGAGGGATTCATGAGCAGGAAAACGAGAAACAAGTTCAGAACGCTTAGCCAGCACAAAGTCCTCAAACTGGAACGCAGGCGCAACCGTGCATCCCACAAGAGAAAAATGTTCCTCTGAATCTCTCGCTGCTTTCTTCACAACAACATTATCTGTCGATATCTCATAGTCTTTTGTAGGAAATGCTCCAAACCACACGTTTGGTGGCACTGTATACTGCAGCAGTTGGTTTTCACCAATATCTTGTCCGATGCATGTTAACTTTAGACTCCCATCTTTCTCATCTAATTCCAGTATCTTTTAAAGAATAACGCAAATTTAAACACAAATAAACATGAACGCCATCGAATAAGAAACTATCAGAAAGATGGATGTACCGTAAGAGGTTCGCCCAAATAGAAGTGCCATGTTTCTGCACTTGGAATACGATGGAGGTGAGAGACGCTCCCTGATGGAAGTAAGAAGTATATTGCTGTACTGATTGGACGATCGACTTTATCTGTTTGTAAGAAAAAAATCAGGTAGCAGAAATAGACAAAAGAGCCCTAAAGAACATATAATCGATGAATTGAGCTCCGAATCCATAATCTTAAACTAAAATTCCCAAAGTATAGAATTATTGAATCTTTCGATTGTAAGAAAATGTTGATCTTGAATCCAGTTTTGTGGTTCACTCGTTTTAAACTAGGGTTCTCATTTAGTTTCAACTGACATTGTATTTGAAGTTAATTATGGTTCATAATCATATAGATTTTCAAAAGCAAATAGTGATGGGTCAAAATCGATTCAGATCAAGTTTCTCAAAGAACTAATGAAGGGTCATAATGGGCTCATTGCCGAACTTTCTATAGAACTAGTGAATGGTCAAAATTGATTCAACTACGGCTTCAGAAAGAAGTGAATCTTGAATTTATAAATTTAACGGATGCGAAGGTGATGTAAATTGTCATAAAGATGGCATTTTTTGATCAAGGAAAATGGTAACACAAAGAGTTGGATTGGTGTAATGGTGTGAAAAGGTGAAGAGATGCTTACATTCAGGGGGAAGTTGAGAAGTGGAAAGGGTAATGGAAGTGTCTCTGAATGTCTCCGAGAAAAAGCCACCTTCTGGGTGTGGCTTAAGGTTTAACTTTCCGGCGACTTCCGATGCCGTGGGAGCCATCTTTGATCTTCCTCTTGCCCTTCTTCAACTTTCAGGTTATTTATTTCTTAAACCCACCAACCCCCTTAAATACTGATGCGACTTTTCCACCGCGTTGGCCTATTCCATTCATTTTCTCAAGGGACAGAATTATATATTGAAAGGTAAATTGATCTGCATTAAATATTAATATACTCGATCATTTACTGTTAAACAATTACAATTTTAATAAGGTACTGGTAAAAAAATCTATAATATGACATATTTGTGTGAAGGTCAATCCATACAATACACACTCATACACATATGGAACGGGGGTATTTAAGATCACCCTTTTAATATCATCTACTCGGTTACATGGTTGCATGATGATTGATTTGACTAACAAAAATCACAATATGAGGCAATTATGCTAAAAACATCCACATAAATTTCGTGGATATTGGTAAAAAACCTCTGATGATATAACATATGTATGTGAATGTCAGCTCACACAACATACATAAAGGGGGTTTATTTAAGATCACTTAGATTTCTTTTAGAATAAATTATAGTTTTGGTCCTTGTGGTAGGCATGTTTTTACACTTTTAGTCCACCTAACTTTTTTCATAGTTTGGTCCATGTGCTTGGCATTTATTGCACTATTGGTCCTTGATCCATGTAAAAATACCAGATTACCCTTTCTAATTTATTTTTCCTTTTTTCTTTTAACCTAATATTTACTCAAGTAATTAAAAAAAACACACCCACAACCCCTACCCCCACTATCCTGCCACACATACACACACACACACACTTCGCCCTTCTCCCGTAAGAGCTCTCTTGGGTTGAGCATTACTCTTTGTAGAAGATGAACTTCCCAAATAAGACAAAAAAGCATGAAGGTAAAGCATATTCAAATGCGTGAAACTCTGGGTTCGGAGACTAGTCGACAGTGGCGGATCTATATGATGTCCCGGGGTGGCCCGAGCCACTGCTAAATTCCGTACACGTAGTGTAAACGTAATGTAATTTTTTTTTTTTTATTTTCTTATAGGGTGCAACCCCGCGGAAAAAAATGTACCACTACTTAATAGGCTACATCTCCGGTGCCACGACTATCGGTAAATCCTACGTCCGTCCTTGCTAGTCGACTCGATGACTCAGTAAGACAATGTTGTTTGTTTTTACCTTGCCGCCATTGATGAATTGAAGTTCCGGCTCTACGACGGCTCTCTTTCCACAGTCTTGTGCCATAAAATATAATGTAAGCTTCTTTACGAAGCTAAAGAAGAACGTTAAGCTTCACTAACACATTTAACAAAAACAACACTTTGAAATTAAATAAGCTTGACATTGTCGATTTTCACAGTAAACGAATTCAGTTCTCATTTGCAACATTCTTCCAGAATTCGAAAATGCTGACAATGAGAAAGAAAAACATGAGTTTGATGAGTCATTTTTCTACACAAGGGCAGTGACCAAGGCAAGCAATAACATCATAAACATAAAGGAACAGACAACGAACCACTTCTTAGGTACCTACGTTGTCATTGCAGACACTCCACCTCCTCTTAGCCTTTAAAGTTAATACTTCTCATGCATTGTGCGTGTAATGTAAATGCTTCTACACCCATAAAACAAGTCAGTACGAGAGAGAGCGAGACGGGGAAGTGGGGTAGGGGTAGGGTGGGGTGTGTTTTTTTTAATTACTTAAATAACTATTGGGTTAAAAAGAAAAGGGAAAAGAAATTAGAAAATGTAATCTGATCTTTTTACATATGAACCAACAATGCAATAAAATAGCCAACCACAGGGACCCAAACTATGAAAAAGAATACTTGGACTAAAAGTGTAAAAACGTGTCAATCACATGAACCAACACTGTAATTTACTCTTTTATTAAAAGAGAACTACGAATCCCGCGAATAATCCATGCGAATTTAGTGATATCACTATTTTCGGTATTTAGGCTTTGTTTGGCAAAAATAAGTTGATTATAAGTTAGCTTATTGTAATTTAATGTTTGGTAAAACCACTAAAATAACTTATAAGCTAGCTTATTGATAAACAAGCTTGAGATAACTTATTGATAAGTTAACTTATAAGCTAAAAACTAACTTTTTGGCTAGCGCGGTAGCGCCCCAAACGGAGCCTAAGGTCGTTATGATCTTGCGAGTGTCGTTTTTCCTTCACGAAACTACTTTACGTCCGATTAGTTTCTAAATAAAGTCATAAATAAGATCGTCAAGTACTCACAAGAGGCTTGTTAATTTTGTATATATAGTCGAAGTTGAGGATGATGACAAAGACAAACCACTTAATGCCCCCGTGATGCGTGACTAGTGGTAGATGTACGAAATTCTGCACAAGAGGTCCTAGGTTTAAACATTGGTATGTCCAAATTATTACTGGTATTCCACGATTGACCTCTCACGTGAACCTTGAAACGGTTTAACTTGGGCCGTTCTGATAGTGATATTTTCCATTTTTTAATGTAATTAGTTACGCAATTATGACCATAACCCATTCGGTGTTGTGGACCATTTGGAAAGAGAGGAACAAACACATTTTTAACAATTGGGGAGATAATCCCTTGAACATGTCGGATGATATCCAACTCATCTCTTACGGTTGGATTAAAAGTAGGGCTAGATTTATTTGTCTAATTGGTTTGATCGGTATGTTTCTCCATTTTCTCTTGTCCTACTATGTAATTCTCTAGCGGCTTGTTAGTTTGTTTCAATCTCTCCGCCGTTAAAAGAAAAAAACACCCATTTATCAATGAGACTATGAGAGTGTACTACTTGTGTTTAGATCGAAAGGGCACTAAAAATTGTTAGACAACATAGTATGGGTTGTTAGACAACATAGTATGGGCTGGGTTTTGTATTTGTAATATAGTATGGGTCTTGTGTTAGAATATATTGTATGGGTATATTATATATATCCGGGTGTATGTTCTGTAATGCTGATCGAAAGATATCCAATCTTACAATCCAACATGGTATCAGAGCGGGTCTGACCACAACCTCGTGTCGCCGCTGTCACCTCCGGCGACATTCTTTTGGCGTCGTCGGAGGTGCCTTCCTCTTGCTTCGTTCGGTTTCAATCTTCCTTTTCTATTCCTTCCCTTCCTTCTTCTGTAAAACCCATGCTCACTTTGGCTTCAGTGCTCCGGCAGCCACCTCCACCACCACAAGCGGTGGTGCTCTCTTTGGCTTCATTTCTTCGGGCACCACTTCCACCGCCACTGCTCAGTCGCAGGGATTCTTCTTTACTGGATCTCACACGTTCCCGACGGATCTCCGCCGCCCCCGACCTCTTCTTCAGCTCAACCAACCCTGCTACCGTCCTTCGCCACTGCCGAATCAGCCCCGCATCAGCCTCGCTTCCAAGTCCGTCGACTTCTTCATCTCCGGCAACGGCGACCAGCCGTCATGCCCCTTGCTGCTGCTTCGATTATATGGTTGCTGAGACCATTGATACCCCTCTTCATTCTCTCTCTGTTTGCAATCACGTTAGGAACCACCGCCGGTGATCTCTCGGACGGAGCTCCACCATATTCTCTGACGAAGTGATTCAACCACCCACCTCCGTCGTGCATCTCTCCTTGGACGGTGGGCTAGCAACTCGCAATCGTTTCTCTCACATACTCGGTGGCTTCCAAGCACCGGAAACACCGCTGCCACAACCATGCTCGGAGTTCACATCTCACCCTCGAGTCACAACAAAGCTGCACTCCGGCGATTGGTGCCGTCAGTCACACCTTTGGTCACACCTTCTTTGATAGAAACAACACTGTCACCACCAAGTTCTACCCACCAACTCCTTCCTCCGTCTCTCTCTCTCTCTCTCTCTCTCTCTCTCTCTATGGCAGAGTACTACTACTCATGCAGAATGTACTCTCTATATGTTTCAATACAGTATTGTTAAAAAAAAAAAAAAAAAAATCCTTTCCCCATGCTTTATGCTGTCATCAAGAGCATGCGTGGAATTTCTTGTTTTTGGGTAATGCCCCTGACACACTCAGATACACTTTGATCTTTTCTAGTTCTTTTGATCCTCTTTCTTTCTTTCTTTTTTTTTTCTTGCTCGGTTTGAATACAAGACAAACACACACATGCATGCATACATGCATCATGTTTTCTTCACCTTGCACCTCCCCACCTATGTATCCAAATTTCTTCTCGGCTACTCGTCGCCTTTGTTTTCTTCATGAAACGAGGCTGCTGCATTTGTTCTCCTGCTTCTCTCTCATCTTTCTCTTTCTATCATTTTATGTCCTGATCAAACACACATATTTGGGGCTTCTTCGAGTTCGAGCATGGTTATCTTCAGGTGTGTCATCTTCTTCTAGTACTACAACTGCTTCTTCAAGCTTTGCTAGCCCTCTTAATATTGCAACTTCTACTGGAACATCAAGTTCATATTTGGGGTTTCAGACTTCCTCTAAAACTACAGCTGCTAGTGCTACAACGCCGTCTTCACAACCACAGACTTCAACTCCAACTGAAGTCATCTCTATCTCTATTTTCATGTTTCAGTTTGAACGTCCACTCCCGTTCCAACTGCGGGGGGATGTTAGACAACATAGTATGGGTTGTTAGACAACATAGTATGGGCTGGGTTTTGTATTTGTAATATAGTATGGGTCTTGTGTTAGAATATATTGTATGGGTATATTATATATATCCGGGTGTATGTTCTGTAATGCTGATCGAAAGATATCCAATCTTACAATCCAACAAAAATGAGTTCCTGTATGAACTTCCGAAATTTATTCCCACACATGTTGGTACGATAAGTTACAAACAAGAAGACGAAATTTTACACGTGAACACCATGAAAAACCCAAATATACATGGATGCGATTCGTTTTAAGTTTTAACCGGAAGGTGCGATCATATTGAGGAGCGATTCATGAGCAGGAAAAGAAGAAATGAGTTTAGAACGATTAGCCAGGACAAAGTCAGCCGTCTCAAAAGCAGGCGCAACCGTCGTCCCCACCAGCGAAAAATGTTTCTCTGCATCCCTTGGTGCATTCTTCACGACTGAATAATCTCTCATCGATACGTTGTAGTCTTTTGTAGGGAATGCACCAAACCACACATCTGGTGGCACCGTATACTGCAGTCGTTGATTTTCCCCAATATCTTGCCCGATGGTCGTTAACTTGACACTCCCATTTTTCTCATACATTTCCAGTATCTGTTGCAGATAATGACATTATTACTACAAATCAGATCTTTACCAGAAATAAGTCGGAGAAGATGGAGTTGTTACCGTCAGAGGTTCACCCATATAGAAGTGCCATGTTTCTGCACTTGGAAGACGGTGGAGGTGAGATACACTCCCAGTTAGAAGCAGGAAGTATATGACTGTACTAATCGGGCGACCGACCTTGTCTGTTTGAGGGTAAATCAAGAAGAATTGATCAATCGAATGAAAACGACGTTTCTGTTACAGTTGGCGAATCGACTAAAGATTCTGAAAGAATTAAAATTACTTACATCGAGGGGGAAGTTGAGAGGTTGAAAGGTTAACGGAAAAGTCTCTGAATGTCTCTGCGTAAAAACCACCTTCTGGGTTTGGTTGCAAGTTCAATTTCGCCATAAGTTGAGATGATGTTGGACTCATCTTCATCATCTTCCTCGATCGCTCTGCACTCTGCACTGTGTTTTCTTGTTAAAAGCATAAAGGAAAAGTCCCATAACCTACTACCTGTTGAGACTTTGACCAGTTATCGCTGACCAGGATGCATATTATTTGAATATTTACGAGTCGTTGGTGGAGGTGTGTGTTTGACAAATAATCATTTTTTAAATTTTGTATATGGGTAGATTGATTCCAATTTCCAAATGTGTTCCTCTCGTTATCTAGAGTTTAATTATTTGACTAGGTACCAACTATAGTAAATTCGATTGTTCAAACGAAAACAAAATTGGTTTATAACTCCTCTATTTGATTTTTAATTTAATAACTAGTATTCGGACAGTCCGCGCAATGCTGCGGAAGCCCCGTATATTGAAAAAACGCAGCTCGACAAAGACAATTTACGTAAAGGACGAAAAATGTAACTTTAAAATATAATAAGGGACTGGAATCGTAACTTACGAAATACCAATAATATAATTTTATAATAAATAGGGTGAAAACAATTAATTCAAAATTAGTTGAGGGGAAAAAACGTAAATATAAAAGTTTTCTATAAGAAGAATCAAAATTGTTATTTCCAAATCAAAACTTATTTACGATTTGTATTCTATATTTTACCAATAATACTATTATATGAATTTAGTAATTATGGTCCTGGAAATAGCACGTACCACTCACATGTTTATTTTGGTAATTAATATATATATAATACTGAAAAAGTTACTAATTTATTGATATTTCAGTTAGGAACAAATTAATTATTAAAACATGGATACACAAAATCTTAAAAACTAACTGATAAATATTATATAGAAATATGATAGTATTATCGATGGCTTTTGAGCCGGGCCGGGCCGAGTCCCATCTTTTGGCTGTTAAAATGGACGAGTAATTGATTGGATAAAAGTCGATGATGGATTATGGATATGCCGTGCAATAGGAAAATATTATAAACTAGCAAAATAGAAATATGTTGCTATGTCTTGCATTTTACTTTAAAATATATATTACATAGAACGATCAGCAGGCATTAAGTATAATATTGTAATATAAAAAATGATTTGGATGGGACAAGTATGTCCCTATTCTAGTTCTTGTATTTATCCCTAAAATATCACATACAAAGATTTGTAGTCATCAAGTACAATCAATTGAAAGTATGTTGTTATTTCTTGCATTTATCCGTAAAATATATCCCACGTCTAGAGTTGGCCTTAAGAGTTTTTTTAAATAGTTGGGGTGATCTCTAAAAAACACATGTAACCAGTGGTGAAAAGCTTTTGAATTCGTTTGCCAAATAGTGAAAAAATTAAAATAGTCACATAGGTAGATGATTTAAGATAAAGTTGAACAAAAAAATGTAATACCGATGTGCAATCCATTAAAACTGACAGATTTGAAATGGTTGGAGACGGCCAAACCTTTATAAGTGGGTTATTAGTGTTGAAAAGACAACACTTCAAACCTACAATAGAATTATAGGGTTCTTGACAACTAAGAAATCATAATCCAACGATAAAACTTTTTTTTTTTTTGTAATTAGCAAAGGATACACAGATATGAGATATATTTTGAAACCGTTTTAACTACTTGGTCAAATCGATCAGAACATACAAGTTTAGTTTACAAAAAGTGTACTTGAAGGAAGGCTTGTAACCAAAGCATCGATCATTGAATCTGGGTGCTAAAGGCCTGAAAACGATACAGAAAGTTAATTAGAAACACCAGTCGCTCATATATTCATAATATTAAGTAAATGGAAAAGAAGGTAGCTACCGAGAAAATGTTGACATGACCAGGATCCGCAAGGTGTGCCCATAGGTTCTCAAGGGGTTCTTGTCCTGTGTAAATGGCTTGGAATACAAAACCCGTGAATGCCAGCATCGCTAACCGCCCATTTTTAATCTCCTTGGTCCTTAGAACCATTACTGGTTCTGGTGACCCTCTTCCCCACATGAACGGGTCGAACCACAACCCACCAGGGTACCCAACATCGGGCTTTGGTTTCTTCCTGTTGGGAAAATTAGGTTCGATGTCAACGCTCCCTGGGTTTATCATGTCAGCCCATCTTCGGCCCTCCACCCAACCCATCAAGGCTAATTGCACCACGAATAACGTGGTCGGGTCTGCAAAGTATTCTCTCGAGCCAGCATCGAACCATGAGAAGTTTTCGATATAGCCCAGGCCTTCGAGCCACTCTGGAATCAGAATGCCCGCAACTGCCAGCATCGCCCATCTACTATGCATCAGCTCCGCTTGTGCAAACCATTTCAGAGTTTCTGGATCGGAACCTGATAAAATAACAAGGAGCTATTTTTCTATAACGACTTGAGAGATTTACATAAAAAGACGATAACCCAATGAAATTTGCGTACCTAAACCAAGTGGGTCGAACCCGAAATCTCCAGGAAGGCTAAGATTAATAAAAAAAAGTAGACTTAATTAAGAAAATATGACGATTATGTGAGATGATAGAACCAAAAGGTTAAAGAATTGACCTGCCATCAAGCCATTCAGGAGGAGAGCTTCCCGGGAACCATATGGGTCTGTCAGCAGGAAGTGGTTCACAGACGCTTGATACACCTCCTTTAGTTGCTTTAAGCCTCAATCCATGGCTGCCTCTGAACAGGTACTTTGCATTATTGCTCCTTCCGACAGAAGGTAATTTCGTGGCTAACTCTCCCCTGCCGTGAAATATATCATATCAGTGTGTGTATGAGAGAGAGAGTGAGATAGTGACTGTATAACCTGATCGGGAGGGATGAATGAGAGGTGGAAGCAATTGTGAAAGACATGGAGATTGCCTTCATCATCAGTGGAGGATGGTAATGGGAGTCGATAATTTCTAATACAATTGCAGAGATCGAAGAAGAAGATGACCAATGGTCGCACGTGTGTGGATGGATACGTGGGTCCGGCTTTTGTGTATTGAGGTCATGGACAAGTTTTCGGACATGGGCTCCCAAATATAAGCCCATATATTATGGACAGGCTTTTTGGACTTGGGCTCCCACTAAAATATAAGCCTATATATTACACAGACGTGTATTATAACTTATAAGGTTAATAAATAAATAAAGTTATATATTAAAAAAATATTTTATATTAACATTATGATGTTATTAATAATTTTTTTTTACAAATTTCAATGATAAAATCAATATTTTTTCAAAAAAATGTAATATAAATGAGCTTTAATGTAAAAGTAATATAGATTTTCGAGATCATCTAAATAGATCTAGAAAAAGTTATTTTACTAAAGTACGATGCTATTAATGGAAGCATTATCAACAGTAATAAATAAGGAAAAAGTCTAAAGGTCGTGCTTAGCACACGGCCAGTGTCGTCATGTATTATGTAAAAACACAATGTTTAGATGAAGTTGTAGCATTTACGGTATCAGTACAATTACAAATGAGCATAAATTTGAGACCAAAAGAGAAGCAATTAACTTAGTACATATATGATCAATAGTAATAATTTGACTTTTAGTATGGAAAACTAAGAAATATTCCTTCATGATAAGTCCGCAAGAAGCACACATTGCACCATGATTTTTTATCATGTCTAACGTCAATTTAATCTAATGTTCGATTGCTTAGCTTTAACCGAAAAATTTTGATATTGCAATGTTATAATCGAATTTTTATGTATGTTTGATATTGCCTGCTTGTGATGTTTTTTTTTTTTTTTGTTAATATTTAATGTTGTATGTATGAAAATATGTTTTCCATGCTAAAAGACATTTTGACAAAAATAACATCAAGTTGGAGTTTGTAATTTTTAATAATAAAGTTTTAACATAATATGTATAAAAATTGAGTTTTAATTTTGAAACTCTTCAATAGTCAAACTTTTAAATATTTAAAAGGTTTAAAATGATTTTTAAACTAAATCTAAACTCTATAACTTTATAATAGAAGGAAGTTTTGTTAAAAAGTTAAAAATCGGTTCCTACCGTTATAACGTCAAATTTAATATTGGATATTAATTTTAAAAGCTAAAATTGAATATGAGATATTAATTTAATTTTATACATTTGGAACCTTATATAATGTACCATGGAATATTTTATGCATGAAATATTCATGATACAAAATGTTTTAAAATGCTAGAATAATAAAACATTTATAAAGCATGTATTCTAAAATTTCAAATCTATGTCATCCACTTAAATATCACTCACTCGTGCATCATTTGTGCAATACTTGTGGATTTTGGGTCACCTTATCTTTTTTGCATTGTCCTATGGTGACCGAGGTGTTTTATATTTACCAATGTGATAAATGGCACCTAAGAATGAGAGATTTGAGGCATAAATGGGATTAACATGCCATTAAAACATAAGATGTTTTTTGGATCCCATAAAAATTCTAGGAATTACATAAGAGTTGTTGTTGGTTATCGGAACCTACCAATCAACATGATCACTTGTGTTGTGGTTCACTGCCTCAAGCAATAGTGTGTGATGTGGATCTTAGCTTTTTAATCTTAACTTAAAGTGTAATTAATATTAAAAGGAATTATATCTAAAATATTAAAATGAATCTATTATTTTGTAGATTACAACCCCAACTGTAACCATCTCCTCTCTCACCCTTCGTTCCATCCTCGAAAAGAAAAAACTAATCGGACCCAACTTTCTTGACTTTGTCAGACAACTTAGGATTGTCCTCAAACTTGAGAAAAAGGACTATGTCCTTGGTGAACCTATCCTAGATAAACTCCCAGCCAATGCAACCAAGACATTAAAAGACGCTCAAACGAAACATGTAAATGATTCGCTTGGGGTGACTTGCATCATAATTGCCACTATGTCTCCCGAGCTTCAGAAAACTTTTGAGTTCCATGAAGCGCTTGATATGATCAAGCAACTGAAAATCATGTTTCAGGTTCAGGCTAAGCAATAAAGGTTTAAGACCTTAACTGCTTTCATCAAGCTGCAAAATGGTCGATGGTTCTTCTTTGAGTGCGCATGCACTCAAAATGAAAGGTTACACAGAGCAGCTTTCTCAGCTTAGATTCTCATTTGGTGATGAGCTAGCAACGAATGTGATCCTTGCCTTATTTCCAAAGTCATTCAATCAATTCATGTTGAACTTCACAATAAATGACTGTGAAATAAGCATTAATAAGATACATTCAACGCTGAAAAATGTCAAAGGCAACATCAAGAAATCTAGAAATCATGTGTTGATGATTTGAGAGGGTCAAATCTCCAAGAAGAAAACTGATAATGCTACTGGGAAGGGGAAAGACAAAGTCTTTAAGAAAAGGCAAAGGAAAGGGTCTATGAAGCCTCTTACTACCAACCCTACTCCAAAGTCTAAACCTGCTGTCAACTCTGATTGCTTTCACTACAATGAGAGGGGACACTGGAATGCAATTGTTCCAAATATCTAGAGGAAGTTAAGAAAAATAAGGCAAATCAGATTGGCACCTCAGGTATATATGTAATTGAATTATATGCATTTCGTACTAACTCTTGGGTATTCAATATCGAGAGTGGTACTAACATTTATAATGATTTACATGGACTAAAGAATGTTAGAGAACTCCGAGATGGCGATTTGGAACTGCATGTAGGAAATGACACTCGAGTAGCTGTCAAGGCCATAGGCCAATATCATCTCCTACTTCCATATGTTCTTTATCTTGTTTTAAACAATTGTTGTTATGTACCTAGTATAACTAGGAATATTATCTCTACTTTCTGTTTGTATGAACAAAGTTTTCGTCATGAATTTGACTATCATTTTGGAAACATATATGTGTTTAAAGATAATATATATTTTGTGACTAGTCCCAATAATTGAATATGTGAGACTGATTTAAATGGTTCATACAACAAATACAATTCAATTTACAACTTGACAATAAGAAAAAAAAAGTCAAACTTAAATAAAACTTATTTATGGCATTGTCGCATTGGGCACATAAACAAGACTCGCATCCCTAAGCTTCAAAAGAACGAAACCTTAGAATCAACAGGCTCAAAGTCTTTTGATGTTTGTGAATCTTGTCTATGAGGCAAGATGACAAAAGCTCATTTTATCAGTCTTGATGAAAGGGCCTCTGATCTGTTAGGACTCATACATACTGATGTATGTGGACCTTTTAGGACAATGACTAGAAGCAATGAAAGATACTTCATTACATTTACTGATGACTTCAGTAGATTTGGATATGTGTATCTCATAATACACAAACATGAAGCTTTAGAAATCTTCAAGGTATTCCAAAACTAAGTACAAAATCAGCTCGGAAAAACGATTAAAGGTATACAACCAGATCGTGGTGGTGAATATCTAAGATATGACTTTGATGACCATCTTACGAGTTGTGACAAGTGTCACAACTCACTCCACCTGGAACACCACAA
The DNA here is from genome assembly GCA_023525715.1 of Cichorium intybus. Taxonomy (NCBI): domain Eukaryota; kingdom Viridiplantae; phylum Streptophyta; class Magnoliopsida; order Asterales; family Asteraceae; genus Cichorium; species Cichorium intybus. Next base: position 153,421,277 of record CM042010.1, on the reverse strand, counting down.
CATAATGGTGTTTCCGAGAGGAGAAATTGTACATGACTTGATATGGTACGATCATGATGAGTCATACTTCTCTTCCTCATTTTTTCTGGGGATATGCCCTCGAAACCGCAACCCATATTGTAAACATGATCCCAACTAAAAAGGTTAGTAAGACACCATACGAGCTATTGCATGGAAAGCTTCCAATAATGTCTTACTTAAAGGTTTGGGGTTATGAAGCTTATGTTAAAAGAGTAACAAGCTTGAATCCAGATATCAAAAGTGTATCTTTGTGGGATACCCAAAAAACCATTGGCTATTACTTTTTTAAGAAAGAAGAAAATCAAGTATCCATAGCTCGAAAAGTTGCGTTTCTTGAAAATGACTTTTATTATGAATAAAGCAAGTGCGAGCCCCATTGATCTCGAGGAAATTCGAGAGACGCAACATATAATTGAGAATAATAGTCAACCAAGTATTGTGGAATTTGAGACTATTATTCAGATGTCAAATGACACACCAACCATACAACGCTCAAGTAGACCTCGTCAGGAACCTGACAGATTTGGATTTGTCATTCCTGAAGAGGAAGTCTTCTTGGTGGATCAATGTGACCAACTTCAAGGCAGCTACTGCAAATCCAGAATCTGAAAAATGGCTTGAAGCCATGAGAGCTGAAATTCAGTCCATGAATGATAATCAAGTATGAGACTGGTTGACTTGCCTCCTAACAGCAGGATTGTTGGAAGCAAGTGGATCTTAAAGAAGAAAATCGACATGGACGGAAATGTACAAACTTTCAAGGCACGACTTGTCGTGAAAAGGTATACTCAAGTTCATGGTATTGACTATGAAGATACTTTCTCGCCAATTGCCAAGATTAAATCTATTAGGGTTATTATGGCGATAGCCTCATATCACGACTATGAGATATGACAAATGGATGTCAAAACTGCTTTCCGTAATGGATGTCTTGAGGAAGATGTATGTATCAAGTTTTAAATTTGGTACACCTTTCAAAGTGATTGAACTGAAGCAAGGGAAGCCACCAAGTGTTGCTAATAGAATGAGTTGCTATCAATTATCGACTTGTATCTTTAATGATTCCTTAGAAAAACATATAAAATGATCCATTAATCTGCATTTTGGTTTCTTGTACTGTAGATTTGAAACGTATAACATTGCCTTTAAAGTTGTTGGTTCTTTTTCGTGTTATTGACAAATGAGTATACGAGGTTTATTATAACAATCACGATTGGTATTCTTTTGGCTTAGGGCATCCTTTCAGCTTATTAACCATCAAAGGTACCAAGAAATTTTAACTTTAAAAAATATAATTAAAATATTATTATTCATATAATAACTAAAGACAACGAAAGTCTATCTTCTAAAAATTAAAATTATTGTAAGAATATGACTCTTGAATGGGTCTCGTCGCCTTCCACATTCAAATCTGACAACCCACCTAATATATAGTAAGATCCGGGTGAGACATGAAGTTAATCATAGGCATTTAGAATGTTGTGGACACATTAGATTGAGCAACAACATTTTGTCTTTCAAAAACAACGTGTATATGCCATTTTTTGATTCATAACGTTTCATATGATGATTGGATCTTCAAAACTCAAGCTATGCACCAATTGATTCCCATTTATAATACCGCATTCGATCGAATTTAATTGTTGTATTCCAAAAGAACACTTATAAAATTATATGGAAACAAATTAACAAAGTTTTTAGCAGAAGATTTTTGTAATTATTTTTATTCAGAAATAAAATATAACTTTATTTTAATTGATTCCCATCTATAATATTGCATTAGATCTAATTTAATTGTTGTATTAAATACATTTCAAGAGACCATAGATTTTTCTAATAAAATTTAAGTTAATTACATAAATATTTGTTAAAAAACTTTTATTTTATCCTTATCGGATCTAATTTAAGTATCATGATGCTACTCAGTTTAGTCAATACTAAAGGACTAAAAGTGTTGTTATCCAAATCTAATCTGTCAATCGAATAGTAAATCTTTTTGCCTTTACTTCAACAACTCTATAAATAAATGCGGGTTTGACAATTCTTGTGATTTAACTGTTTAAATCTTTACCTCAAGATAGAAACTTGCTTGTAATTTGTTTGCTTAGACTTTACAGAGGGATGATCGGAACGAAGTAACGGTGTTTTATTTGTGTCTGACGCAGCATCCTTCCTTCCTACGCACTCCATTCTTCCCTAAAATCAAATCCAACAACTGCTACTGAACTTGACCTAATTGACGCAACAACCACCTTCCAAATCAACAAACCCTCTTCAATTCCAATTCATGTATTCCATCAGTTTTCCTACTCCATCACCTATCACTCATCATCATCTCTTGCCGGAAACCCCATTATTCAGATCTTAACTACACTATTATGGTGGAAACCCTAACTTCATCGCCCTCAATCTGGCGATTCAACCACCGCCGTTGGATCCCCGTAGCTTTCTCGTCCTACAAGACCCTCTTCGCATTCCTCTGGATCGTCGTTTTCACATCCCTTTTCATCTGGCAACGCAATTTCGTAGATGGGCTCTTAATTTTCCGGCGACCCCTAGCTGTTCGTCCCCTGCCTCGTTTCCGACCTGTCGCTTTTAATCTTACTGATTTCGGAGCTGTCGGAGATGGCGTCACAGTTAATACCTTGGCTTTCGAGAAGGCTGTTTTTACAATATCCAAGCTAGGGAAGAAAGGCGGTGGTCAGCTCAATGTCCCGGCTGGAAGATGGTTGACAGCACCATTTAATTTGACAAGTCATATGACGCTTTTTCTTGCTGAAGACGCTGTTATACTTGGTATAGATGTGAGTGTTTCACAATCCTTTTTCCCTATTTCAATTCAATACTCTGCAATTGCTTAGAGTTCTTATGAATGCTGCATCTTATGACAAATCTCAGTCATTGTGCTTTGATAAACCTACACTTGTGGTTCACGTATCTTTACTTTGTTTTAACAGGACGAAAAGTATTGGCCTCTTATGCCCCCTTTGCCTTCTTATGGCTATGGTAGAGAGCATCCTGGATCCCGATACGGGAGTTTGATCCATGGTCAAAACCTCAAAGACGTTGTGATCACTGGCCATAACGGCACCATTGATGGGCAAGGTCAAACATGGTGGAAAAAATACCGCCAAAAGCTTCTTAACCATACAAGAGGCCCACTCGTACAGATCATGTATTCAAGTGACATTCTGATATCCAATATCACTTTACGTGATTCACCTTTCTGGACCCTCCATCCATATGATTGTAAGAACGTTACCATAAGAAACATGACAATCTTGGCTCCCCTGTCCAAGGCTCCAAATACAGATGGTATAGATCCTGGTAAGTGAATTTCGATAAGAAATTAAAAATATGAACGATATCATTCGCAACATTAAAGTTATCATCTTTTTTATAGATTCATGTGAAGATATGTTAATAGAGGACTCTTACATAAGTGTTGGTGATGACGCCATTGCAATCAAAAGTGGATGGGATCAATACGGTGTTGCTTACGGTCGCCCTTCAAAAAATATTCTCATTCGAAACCTTGTTGTTCAGTCAATGGTCAGGTGAGATCTTTTCTGGTCTAAATTTCCAACAATCATTAATCATGATACTAATAACTAACAAAGATCCAAACTTTAACAGTGCTGGAATATCAATAGGCAGTGAAATGTCAGGTGGAATTTCAAATGTGACGGTTGAAAATGTTTTAGTCTGGAATTCAAGGCGTGCTGTTAGAATCAAGACAGCTGCAGGTAGAGGGGGGTACATTAGAGACATCGTGTATAAAAATCTAACATTTGAGAATGTGAGAGTGGGAATAATTATTAAAACGGATTACAATGAGCACCCTGACATGGGATTTGACCCAAAGGCGTTTCCGGTGATCAGGGGAATCAGCTACACCTCCATTCATGGTGAGGGAGTGCGTGTGCCTGTGAGGATACATGGTAGTGCTGATATTCCAGTGAGGAATGTGAGTTTCAGGGATATGTCAGTAGGGACTACTTACAAAAAGAAGCATATTTTCCAGTGTGCTTATGTATCAGGACGGGTGATTGGGACTATCTTTCCAAAACCATGTGAGAATCTTGATCTTTATGATGAACAAGGAACGCTTGTGAAGAAATCCGTGTCTGAAAATGCTTCTGACATAGATTATGATATATGATATGATGGTTTTGGGTTTTGTGGTTGGAGGTGGTGTTGAAATTTCAGGGTCGTTGTGTTTTTTTTTTTTTTTTTTAACGGTAGGAATGTTGATATAGAAGAAGGTTTGGTGAATTGATGTTGTTCTTTCCTTGGTTTTTATTTGCAATACGTGTTTATATAAAGGAATATTACTCAAAACGCCATAATAAGCCTCTTTTTGGTATCTTGTTCTTGGACCTTAATTTGTACACTCTCTAACACTAGTTTTTTTGATGTATTTGCAAATTTAATACACACATGTGTCATGTATATATGTGCGTACATAAGATACACATCATTGATGGCGGTTTTGGTGGTGGTGTTTTAGAGATAAAAAAGGGCGTGGTGAGAGAAAAAGGCGAATGTTAACACCAACAGATTTGATGAGTTTGGGCTTTTTAAGGAGTGTACACGTTTGCATGCCATATATAAAAATCTATCAGAGTTTTATTCATCTTATATTTTCAAAAAAAATTCAATACAATTCATCTTATATTTTCAAAAAAAAAACAAGAACCAATACAATATTGATATGTACGATTACGTGTACAATTTATATATTTTAGATTCATATATGCAAAATAATTAAAAAACGGTGGCAAAAAGAGAACCCTCTTACTAAAAAATATGATAAATAATTTTTATAATAAAAACTAAAATGTAAAAAGACAAAAGTTGGATAAAATTGTCATTTTAGAGCACTGAAGCTAGGAGGCTTGACTGCAACAACTTCAAGGCGCGGAATTGTCTGGCGGGTTCAAGCGGGTGAGACAAGGGTTCATGAACCCGATCTTTTCAACTCATTTGCGTCGCGATCTCTAAATAATCACGTCGTGATGGCATCATCCTATATCGTCGCATGCACTAGCACAACACGGTCGCGTAATGATGTCTATATTAAACACTTAGTCAATTTTCAATTTTGTATATTTTCTATTCATAGCTAATTTCCACAATGATTATATTGTCATTCTTGGTCTCTCGAACCGTTAACATTTATCACACATTATATATACATAACAATTAGCTAACTCGTGAACAGTAACGCGTTGGTAATAGTTATATTCTATTGTTCCAATTTTAAATGCAAACAAACCTGTAGCTTGCTGGATTGTACGCCTTTTGTTTGTCTTGAGGTTGCGAGTTCGACTCTGTCTGCCTACAATCTTTTGCTCATTCCTTTAGTTTCCCCTAACCTGTTTTTGTATGTTTTTTTTCCATTATGTAATATTGCAAGTTCCATCATTTTTCCCAAATTCAGTTTTATAGTGTTTCAATACTTTGTTTAAATTTTTGTTTATATATGTTTTATAACTTTTGTAATTCTTTTAACAATACAACTCGTTCGCAAACTTATTTTACAAAGTATTCACAAACTTTTTTTTTTTTTAAATTTCATAGAGACAATTTCCAAAATAAAAACCAATTTTAGAAAACATGCCACAACTTTTTAACAATTGCTTTAATTTTTTAGATGGTTTTTATACACTAGGCATGTATAAGATGCAATTTACGACTTTTAAATTATGGTATATGACTATACGCAATAAATATCAACGTACTTTGATTTAATTGTATATTACCCTACTTCCATCATTTTCTTATTAACCTTTATTAATATATTTTGCTTTGAATAATAGTCATATTTTTATCATTTGAACATATAATCATTTCCTTATTAAAACATTATAAGTTCTATAGAGATTTAATATAAAAATTTTGATTTTTTTGGAAACCACGACCAATAGGATAAATATTCGTTGTTCACGTGTTCAATCTTTTGTCATGTAGATATTTTAAAGTTCTACATTTACCTTCAAATGATGTTATGTAATATAGTTGTTTGTACATATTTATTTATAGCTAACGGCTTCTAAAAACTTACAAGTTAACAGAGATACGTTATTATTCTTTCTTTTTGATTGTTTCTTGGCTTTCGACTGCATAGCACGGCATACACTTCCTAGTTTTTAATAATTGGTTAGTGATGAAACGGTTGTTACGGTTAATCTTTTTTTTTTTTTATGATCCAAAACTTGTTATGAGACAAAAACATGATTTGTGTGGATATGTTATCATCCAATGACAACGTTTTACATTTTTGCCCATAACGAAATAAGTGGTTAAGAATTATTCTTGTTGCCCTCATCGATTTTCGAATCCTCACAAGATCTTCAATATATATATATATATATATATATATATATATATATATATATATATATATATATATATATATATATATATATATATATATATATATATAATATTATTCAACATACATTTGAAAAATAAATAAACCTAACACTCCATATATAACTATGCAAACGGACAATTCCTGCTATCATGATCACCAAAGCTATTGCATATTTTGCAATATCTTATTCCCTGACTGCATTGATCTTCATCTTCATGTAACACCCAGTTTCTTATCTTTGAAATGCACCAATAATTTCTCTGTTAACCATAAGGGTTTAAGGTGTAATCAAAGCTAAGCAACAGAAGTACAATTAGTTATCAAAAGAACAAGTACTTTAAACAAACACGTCCCGGAAATTGGGTTACTAAAGACCGTTTCTACAAAACTATACAATAGTTTCAAAAGAGTATGACATAATTCACAAAAAGTCCAAAAGTCAAGTCCCAAGTTAAGTCATTCATCCCTCTGCAACCTTCTTGCCCCTGTCACCTATAACACATACAACATAACCATTTTTATGAGCTAATTAAGCTCAGTGAGAAAACGATTAAGACTTAGAAGTGATTCCATCATTTTTCAACAACTACATAGTATAAAATCATTAATCTCAATCTATTTGACTATCTCAGTCATTGGTGTACTCATTTACACTAAGTACTCGTTTATAACAAAGAATTATCAACATTGTATAACTTATAAAAATTGGTTATCTCAACCAATCAAAATTTTACAATTAATCCAATTATATCATAGTATAATCATGGATAATGAATTAGAACTACTCACCTGATGTCTGTGCAGCTCGTGGTCCACCCATACCTTGCGTATCCTCTCCCCTCATATGAGTATCAGTTGTAAAATGACATCACATATCATATCTCAAACATCTTTAGGAATCTCAATAATATCTAACTCAAAGGATTTAGAAATCAACAGCTAACACATATCATAAACGGTGAATATCACATGATATCAAACCAAAACCCCCAAATTTCAGGTTTTACTAATTCAACCGTTAAAACTTCGCAATAATCGCAACAAAGACTCAATACAACATATATTAACTACCTACTAATCAACATATGAGATGAAACAAAGCATACTTTCAGATTTATACAGCTAGGGTTTGGAACCTTAAAACCAAAAATCGCTAACCTCTTCGATTTAGAAACCGAGAATATGTTTCGGGCGTATCCAATCTCTCCAAGCTTCTCTATGAAAAACCTCTGTTAAATTGACCTAATTTCGCCCTCTTTGCTCTGAAAATCGACTGTGAGGTGTTTTTGTTTGTAAATGGAGAAATGAGGTAAAAAGGTTATTTTTAAAGAAGTAAGTCAGATGACACACGACCCGGGTGGATTCACACGACCCGTGTGAATCCACGACATATTCACCGTTCGCTTCAGTAGGTCATACACGACCCGGGTTTTTGGACACGACCCGTGTGTGTTCACACACGACCCGGGTGTTTGGACACGACCAGTGTGTGTCCTGTAGAGTCCAAAACAACCTCCAAAAACCCTTTACACGATCCGTGTGACTTGGACACGACCCGTGTGTTCTATTTTTGGCACTTTTAAGGTTTAAACTCTTCTCAAATGAATTTCTAATCATCTTAACTCACATAAAAATCTAGAAACTCTTATTTACTCTAAAATTAACTCAAGTTTACTTACCGAAAGTATTATGGCATCACACTTCAAAACATTTTTTTTCCAAAAGATGCTTTCAACAAAAAACCGCTTCTCCATACATCATAATGCAAAAACAACTTACTGATGTATATATATATATATATATATATATATATATATATATATATATATATATATATATATATATATATATATATATATATATATATATATATATATATATATATATATCAATGTTGTAAAAATCGCTTGACGGTAGCTTGGCGGTCGAGTGGGGTTAAGAGATTAATCGGATTAATCGGGGATTAGTCGGGGATTAATCGGAGACCCTAAATTATAAAGGAATTCATTTAAAAATATATAAATATAACAAAATAGCAATGTTTGATTTGTTTATTCTGAGTTACACATCAAAGATTATACATTTATTTGTTTTTATTATTTAATATTGATTATTTTTAGTTTTCTTGAGTTATTAGAAAGTGCTTGTGTCGTCATTTATAAATAAGAAAATAAATAAAACATTAAAAAAATTAGAAAATGACTGTCAATACCGATTAATCGGCCGCCAAGGCCGATTTTTGCAGCAAACCGTTAAGCTGACCGATTAGGCCTAATCGTAATCGGTTGAAGACCGCCAAGCGATTAATCACCGATTAATCGGCCGCCAAGACCGATTTCTGCAACACTGATATATATACACACGTATGTATACGTATGTATGTATGTGTATTGAACCACACCAAATTTGTCAACAATATATACATATATACATAAGACAACGATACATCATATACATAAGTCGTTTCATGACTTAGTCAATAATAATGGTGACTTAAATAATAATAGTAATAATAAATGGATGTGTTTAATATTAAAAGTACCTTTAGCTTAAACTTCAAACAAGTCAACAATGATACTATGGCTTACATACCTAACACCTAACCTAACCCATTCATCAATTTTAATTTTTTATAGATTCTAACTTTGACTTTCAAATTTATAAATATAATCGTAGAAATGTTGATCATTTATGTTTCTACTTAAATATCTAGATTTTAATTAAATAATGTTATTTTCTTGAGAACGGCAAATAATATTGTTACAATTACATTTCAAAACAATAAATAATATTGATTACAATCGTTGTGACTACTAAAGTTGAACGACACCATGTTATCAACATAAGCGAGTTTTTCAAAATTACTCTACTTCGTTATATACTTCTTCTTCTTGGTCTAACGAATGCATGGGTCCATTGCCCTTATAATTTACTAGTTTCTCAATTGATGAAACATATCACATGCACAGTAAACGCTAAGCCAAATACTTGGCTTTTCCTTTAAACAAGATTAATTTGTACAAAATATAATTGAAAGCTTGACATTTTTTTATGAAAACAAACATATGCAGCCAAAAAGTTACTCATAAATATTCTCCAATCATAAATGTTTCGTCACAAATGCTAAAAAATGAGTAAACCCCACTTGCCTTATTTCCCAAACTTTTCAAGAATTAAAGCAAAAGTTGCCTTTAGAGAAATTGTTCTCTTTTTGAGAGCTCTACTCTACATCTATACGGCGCACAATATCTTTTCTTTGACTTATTGTCACACCCCAAAATCGTAATGGCGGAAACGTTCGAGGGTGGATGGCTTCATGAACAATATCATAACAAAGTTGAATAATAGTGATTCCAAGCAAAACAACCATCATTAAATAATTGCAAATGTTACATAGTTTAATGTTGCATGTTTCAAATACAATTACAAATGATGTCAAAAATAAGTAAAACGACGTCGTAACGTCCCTTCGTACAGCGCTGGTGGTTTACCTTATCAATTTCCTGAGAATACAAGTAGTTGAAAAAGTGTCAACAATTAAATTAGTGAGTTCATAAGATTTTGGGTAAGAAAAGTCATTTGTTTATGATTGATAGTGTTGAAAACCAAGAAAATCCAATATTTTCTCATAAAAATGTCCAAGTCTTTAAATCCCAAAGACTAAAATGTAATACGAAAATTGTAGTGTAAATTCCTTAGAATGTATATTTCCACGTAAACAATTTATAAAAATATAAAGTTGATTATTTTTCCCTGTGAGACACCCTATAACCATACTGTGACTAGTTGGCCTGCTGTGACGTTCTTCAGGCGTCGGAATGTTAGACATTTGGACACCTCAGACCTGCCGGTCTAGCTGTAGCTAACAACTCAGGTGCGGGGTTGTCAATCCCGTATAGATCTATACTCAAATATCACGCTCTCTTACCGAGACTCTGGTTATAAATTCAGGACTTATAGTATGTACTTATAAAAGTACTGTGAAGATCCATCTCACAAAAATGTATGTATTCCATCAACTTGTTTACGTAAAATTTTGTATATGAAAACTCTTGTAATCATTCATTATCATTTTTCCCATGATAATATAGTAATGTATAATAATTATATAATTTTATATAACTATTTTGTCTTGTCCAAAATGTCGTAATAACCTTGTGTTCATAAACTATTCCAATAATAGTCTATTTTTAGTATTCCGTTGTGATAATCATATTTTTACGAATAATAACGAAATAACTTATTCAAATGATTATAAATATCATCTCGGTTACCAAAAAAAAAATCATCTTTTAAAGTATTTCCCACAAAAATTGTGTAATAACTTGGTTATAACCAGTTTTGCTAGAAAGTAGTATTTTCGGTTACAAAAACGTAGTTGTTACTAGTTTACGTTTTTATGACGTTTGTGTTAGAGATCTAGTATTTTACACACTTTATTCTTAGTTTTGTAACTTTTACACAAACATAATGTGTCATAATGTTTATAATACATAGATCTAACCATGTTTCATGTCAAGGTCATTTGTACACAACTTCTAGTTTTCGTTTTTATAATGTTTTTATTCAAGATCTAGCATTTTTACACACTTTATTTATAGTTTGGAAACTTTTACACAAACATAATATATCACAATGTTTATAATACATAGATCTAACCATATTTCATGTCAAAAACATTTTTACACAACAACTAGTTTTATGAACTTGTGTAAATCATCATTTATAGCATTTAAACACATATAAACTTGGATAAAACAACATTTATAGTATATAAACTTGTATTCTCCCCCAAAAAGTTTAGAAAAGATGAAAATAAGGGGTATGAACTCACCCTTGAAGCGTGCTTTGCTTAGAAACTAGGTTAGTTTTGAAAGATTAGCGGTAGGAACAAAGATCCAAGCCTTGGAGCTCGGAGGACCCTTGGACAATGCTATTACCCAAAGGTTTTTCATAGATGTTAGTGTGTATAATTGGAATAAAACTTGTGTAATAGAGTTTAAAATCACAAGATGAAGTTGTCTTACCAAAAAGATTGCAAAAACACTTGAAAATGGTGGATGGTGGTGGTGTATGGTGGTGGCCAGCGGTGGTTTATGGTGGTGGCGGGTTGGAGAGGAGGTGGTGGTGGAGTGTTTGAGCCGAGAGGAGGAAGAGAGATGAGGGAGAAGTGTGTGTGTTAGTTTGTTTCCAATGAGGTGTATTAGTGTTTAAAATTCATAGTTGGATTTTGTTGCATTTGTTTATTCCTAGCCCACATCCTTGCCTAGATTTGGAATAGTAACCCAAAGATTGGGATTTAATGGCTTGGTCCATGGGGGCTGCCGGGGGGTGGGGTAGGAGGGGTGGGGGTGGGTTGGTTTTTAAAGAAATAGCATTCTACTTATATAAATGGGTGATTTTTATAAAATCGTAAGATGTTTTAGTGAAATTTTATGAGTTTTTGACGAAACGAAATTATAAATAATTATTTTGTATAAAAACATTGTCAAACATTTATTTTGATCGAATTATAACTCGTTGGGTGTTGAAATACGCGTTTAAGCGCAATATTCTTCCGATTTCGCGATTTTCGGCATTTTACCGGAAATTGAATTTGGCTTTGAAATTAAATACTAGATATTATTACGTTCCATAATATATGAATTTTTATTTCATAATTGATGTTTAAAACAGCACATTTTGTATTTTGCTTCCAAACCCTGTGTACATTTATCCGTTCACAGCGGTTTAATCGTTGTAACTTTCACATACGAACTCCGTTTTCGACGTTCTATATATTCACAGGTTCGTATTCACGAGTAGATCGTTTTATGAATATTATTATCCTCAAAATAATAATTGTACGGTTATCGAATTTTTACGCTACAGTAATTTACCGTCCGTATTTTCGACGTTTACTCAATAATTGTTTTGAATTAGCATACGTAGTATTATAATTTTAAATAATTCATCGCAAAAGTTATGGAAAATAACTTTTCAACATATGGATTAACGTACGCTTCGTTTGACTACAGTTGACTTTCGTTGACCAAAATTTACAATTGTCACACTTATTCTTGGTTTAAGCATCGTAATAGAGCTAATAGTTTATCTTGGCAATTGTAGCTTAGCTCGCCTTTGAGCTCTTGTATTCGTGTTTTGTATTTGTTCTAGCTTTCGTTTTCTATTGAATTTCGGCCGTTCAAAAAAAAACTTGAATCTCTCTCTCTAGAAGTTAGAATTTTATCTAGCTCTCTAAAGCATTGAACTTAGATCTAGAATTATGAGAAATAAATGAAAAAAACAAGTTATAGTTGCACTCGTTGGAGTTTCCTCAGAAACTGTGGATATTCGCCAATCTACAAAAACATATAGATACTTCATACTAGGGTCTTTTACAGAAAATCTAAGTTGTTTCCTTAGTCTCTAGATATTTAGCTAAATATTCGTAGCTTGCCTTCCAAGAGGCTCCTGCCTTTCTATGGACACTCCAATTTATCCATATTACAACTGCTTCCTTGTTTGGATATTCACTCAATCTGCGGATACCTATAGGTAACTTTAGTGGACATACTCACATACTTTCTCGTTAGTTCAAGGACACTCTAGTACACTTGTCTTTCGTTTGTTCCACCCATTATTGCAATTTGCCATTGTAAGAAAATAATAGATGATATAAAAACATAATTTATTATAAACATCTTATTGAAAAAACACCTGTATGAAGTCATTACCTATTATAAACCTCAATTATTATTTTTGTTTAAATTTTTTTTTAGAACGGCAAATCTATCCTACTCCTATTCCTAAATTTATCATTGTTAATGTTAGTGTCAGGGTTTGAACCCAATATCTCCTTGTTAATATATCACATTGTTAGCCAAGTGTGTCCTCTTTTTGACGGGTAAAGCAAAGTCAAACAATTAATAGAGGTTGTCTTCAAACAAAGATCTATAATAGTTTGTAGTTTCTGAAAGGGTAAATTGCGTAAAAGACACTAACTTTTTCAAAATTCTCGAATTTGACACTGTGTTTTTATTTTTTGCAATTAAGTCATTACGTTTTCAGAAGAATTGCAATTTAGTCATTATGTTTTACAAAAAGTTGCAGAATTGACCATACGACTGGATGTCAACAAGTTACAGGTCATATAGTCAGATTAGCAATTTTTCATAAAAGTTAGTGACAAAATCGAAAAATTTAGAAAATTAAATGATTTTTATGCAAAAAAAAAAGAAAAAAGAAGAAGCAAATTTCAATGTTATTTGTGACAAAAATTGGAAGCTTGATGCTATTATGCAAAGTTAACAACTAAAACCATAATTATCAACATTGTATCAAAGGTAGTCATTTCTAAGGACCCAACCCAATTTACAAAAAAGGTAAGCAAGTTTGGGTATACCATTTACAAAAGAACATATTTCCAACGGGGAAATTTAATACAAAAAGGGCATACAAAATAATGGCCCATGTACCCCTACAATTACTAACTTTTGCAATTTCCAACCTAGTAATTTCCAAGTACCCGACCCAATTTACAAAAAGGGTACTCAAGTTTGGCTATACATTTACAAAATGACATATTTCCAACGGGGCAATTTACTACAAAAAGGCATACAAAATAATTGCCATCTACCCCCTACAATTCCCAACTTTCGCCTAGTCAATAGTTAGAGGATCCCCGCTGGTTGCACCTGTAGAACCGATCTGCTGACTTAGCTTTCTTTTTAGTATTCTCTCAGACTTGTTTCTCTTTTTGAGCAGTTGCTTGGAGGGTTGGGTTTCTTCAATTCCTTTATCAATCTCAAAATTCTGTTGTGTTTCAGGAACCATATCAGGAGAATGAGTAATGGGATTTTCTTCTTCTGCAGGGGTCATGACTGCTACTTCTAATGGAAACGGTGATTCTTGCAAAACACATAGTACCTCGTCTTTTGAGTACCCCGACTCCAGAAGGTATGCTGCATTTCTATCGCCCCTTAATGTTTGTTCAACTACTACATCTTGCAGCCCTTCCTCAACACCTTCATTTACAGGAATTTTAGGAAAATCCGCTCTTCGTACCCTTGCACCACATGCAACCAATTTCTCCTTGCCCTGATCACATAAAAATGTCATTTAGCAATCCACTTTTAGAATGCAACAAGAAATAACAATTTACTTTGAGAAAGTTTTACAAAAAATAGCAGTCTACTTTGAGAATGCAACAACAAATAGCAATCTACTTTTAAAATCACCAAAATACCTTTTTTTTAGTGCTTGCTCCAGATCCGTAAGTTTCACCAGCTTTGGTTCCTGTCTCAGTCTTGGTTCCTGTCTCAGTCTGGCTTGTCTTTAAGGGTCTTCCCATTTTTTTCTTCTCTTTTGGTGGTGGTGGTTTTACTGGATTTTTACATGTTCTTTTGTTGTGTCCAGATTCCCAGCAGTTTTTGCAAATTGTTGTGCCACCTGTAGCCCTTAGTCTCGTATATCCCCCATCATCCTCTGTGACATGTCTTTTTCTTTTGGTTGTAGGCCTCCCTGGCATTCTTCTAGCCATTGGAGGTAATGGTCTAATATACGGGGTTTTGGCCCACATACTACTACCATTTAAGGGCCTGATGTTACCTTTATACGTGTGAGCAAACATCTCTTTACTAAAGTAGTTGCTTACAAACCCTTCTGCTTGTTGATGGGTATAGTTCAATGCAGCACAAGCATGAACACATGGAATCCCCGATATTTCCCAAAGTCTACAAGTACAAAGCCTTGATTCTAAGTCCACTTTAAACGAATCAAAGCCAAGCTTAACTTCAAACACTTGGCAATCACTTGCAATAACAGCCCATAACCTGCATTTTCATACAAAATTAGTAATGTACCTCAAGTAGTTACTAGTATCACAGATTTAGCAATGTACCTCATGTTAGCACAACGGTCCTTTAACTTTCTTAAGATGGCAGGACAAACATCATCATTCCATGTCAGGTGTTTTGTTGACATTCTGCAGAACCTTTCCATAGTATAAATTCGTATCTCCTCCAACATGGTTAGTATTGGTTTTGTCCTTGCCTCGAGTATGATAGAATTGAAGCTTTCCGATATACCATTTTCCACAGCTTCACAAGCCCTTCCTTCAGCAAAGAACGCCCTACTCCAAGTGTCGGGGTCCTTGTCAATGAGATACTGATATGCACTGCTATTCATAGCCTTCAATTCCTCCATTACACTAAGAAAAGATGCCTCGGTAGTTGAAGTGGCTGCTCCCCAAAACAATCTTTTATAATCCACACCATTATAGGTTTTTTTGAAATTTGCGTACACATGTCTTGCACATTGCCTGTGCTCCACTAAAGGCAGAACGATCTTGGCAGCCTCCACTAATCCCTGTTAATGTTCAAATTTAATAAAGTTTGTCATTAATAGATAAATATGAACAAATAGTAAACAAATAGTAAACAAATATTTTGTTTCATTACCTTATGTTGGTCAGAAATAATAGTCAGACCACCACCTTGCTGTACACCTATGTCATCAACTAGCAACTCCAGAAACCACTGCCAATTTGCCTTGTTCTCAACGTCAACGACGGCCCACGCAATTGGATACAGCTGGTTGTTCCCATCCCTGCCAATTGTCGTAAGCAACTCTCCTTTGCATTGGCCCTTAAGGAAACAACCATCTAAACCAACAACTCTTCTGCAACCCCTGCTCCACCCTTCGCTTACTGCCTTGAAGCAAACATAAAACCTATGAAAATAAGTGTTTCCATCTGGATTGACCGTGACACCTACTTTGGCTGTACTTCCTGGGTTAGATCTGATAACCTCATTTGCATAGTCCCATACACGTGCATAATGTTCTGTTAGCTTGCCATTTATAATTTCCAATGCTTTCTTCTTTGCCCTGTAGCATTGATCCTTTGACACTTCACATAAAAACTTATTCTTTACTTCTGCTCTCATTTCTTTAGCTTTCATTTTTGGATTTGTAGTTAACTTTTTAAGTAATTGTTTTGCAATCCAGTCTGGACCTACCATAGCAGCATGCCTAAAGTCCCTAATACAAGTGTGTGTTTCATTAAGTCCCTTAATTTGAAAGGATTTTTCATTGTTCATCCAGGATGCCCAGAGTTTGAAGGGACATTTTTTCCCTTTCTTATCGGTACCACAACTCGCTTGAAGCCTTTCACTAGAAGATTTCACCACCTTTATTGGATAACCGTTGGCGACAGCATAATTTGTTAAACAATTACGTAACTGTTGTTGATTAGCATACCTTTCCCCAAGGTGTGGTTTCATGTTCTTCCAATCAACATCGGAGTCATGCATACCATATTGAGGAACACTTTCAACTATACCATCATCATCCATGTTCCTTTCATTGTCTGATATGCCATCTTCTTTGATAACTTCATCATCAACTTTATCATTTGTAACAGGGACATGGCATAGGTCGTACAAAAAATCATCATAGATAGGTTTTACAATCTGAGTACTACATTCTTGATCTCCATCACTATCATCTAATTCTTGATCAACCACAAAGGCTTGATCATCCGATTCACTTGATGTATCCCTGTAATGAAGAACCAATTGCCAAAATTAGTCAAGAAATAGCATTGCACTTCCAAGTTTGGGTATACCAAACTTCAATGCAAACAAATCAAACTAATCAGTGATGGTTTTCTGATTTCAGTCGGAGAACCAATCTACTACCCAAACTAACGAAAATCAATCTACTACCCAAACTATTTCAAACCAGAAATCAAACTAATCAAAACAGAAATAAAACTAACGAAAACCAATCTACTACCCAAACTAACGAAAATCAAACTAATCAAACTTCACGCAATACTTACCTCTCATCAGAATTCTCGATGGTTTCTTCCATTGGAGGTTGTCTGATTTCAGTCGGAGAAGAAGGAGGTCACAACAGTTACCGGGGAAACCTTTCAAACCGGCGAAACCTTTGTAGTTGCAGTCCTCTACTTGCAATCTTCAAGGCATGGGGTGGAGAGCGGTGGTGGAAGGAGGTCACAACGAGGTTAAACTGGTCGGAGAAGAAGGAGACGCCGTCGTCTGCTTGGAGACGCCGTCGTCACAACGAATCGCCGGTAGGTTCTCTCGTTCTCTCGTCTGCGTTGCTGAAAAGGGGGGGAAGCGGGTAGGTTTACGAGTTCTTGAAAAACAAGTCACGCTTTATCATATGTTACCGGGGAAACCTTTCAAACCGGTCATTTGGACAACTTTGCCAATTTTATAAAAAGCCAATGACTTAATTGCAAATAATTAAAAAACAGTGTCAAATTCGAGAATTTTGGAAAAGTTAATGTCTTTTCCGCAATTTACCCTTTCTAAAATCATATAACTTATACAATTTGGACAAATAGTGTTTTCTACAAATTGTTTATATTTTTAGCATGCTATTTAAAATATAAAATAAGTTTTAGCTTAGTTGGTGTGACGTGTTTTTCTTACTTTAGAGGACAGGAGTTCGAATCTTCCTCATTGCATTCGGATCTGAATTTTATTTTTCACTTTTAGCCAAAATTTTATATTGTTTATATTTTTGACCGGCATTTCATTTTTCTTACAATTTGGAACCATCGTTTTTTTAAAAAAATTGGTTCTATCAACTTACATTTTTACAGACTTTTATTTATCTTTTATGAATATAGTTTCAAATTTTATCCTGATAGTTTACTACTACAGTCTCTCCTCCATATAAAATAACTTTTTATTAGGTATTATAAATTATTACTTTAATAAACTAATGAAAAAAAATAATTTTTTCATAAAAAATGAGAGAACTCATTTAACAAACTAATCATTAATATTTTCTCGTTTATACATCATTTTATGAATTTAATACAACCGTTTTTACAAATTTTCCGACTTTTATTTACAACTTTGTTTTTTATGTTATTTACAACACATTTTTTTTAGAAAATTTCTTTGTAAACCTTTTATATTTTTACAAGTTCTTTAGGAGTTCATCCAAACTTTGTTTATAGATTTTTCCCAATATTTTATAAGTTCTTTTTTATGTTTTGTAAAATTAAGTTTCCTCTTACGAATGCATTTTTAAAGAACATAAAAAGTTCAAATATTGATATGCATCAATGCATTGATGCATTCATATGCCATGCTTGATTATCTCAGCACTAGTAGAAATAAAATATGATGACATCAATGACAAATCTACAAAGTGATCCCACAACTTGGAATTGGATAAAATTCGCACACATGTAAAATGAGCCGATTTAGAAAAACCCACCGCTTTGCCGTAGCATGTGGTGTTTTTGGTTATTTGGAATCGTTTAGGGTCTCAAAAATACGTTTTTCTATTTTTTATATGCTAGCAACTTTATTATTCAAGATATGATTTTGATAATTGATTAGGAATCTTATACCAATCAGTTATGATCTTCAAGGGTTAAGAAGGAAAACTTATCATGTGGGCATCATTTTTAAATAAAATAAGTTGGATATGCATTCATGTATATGGATGCA
The DNA here is from genome assembly GCA_023525715.1 of Cichorium intybus. Lineage (NCBI taxonomy): Eukaryota > Viridiplantae > Streptophyta > Magnoliopsida > Asterales > Asteraceae > Cichorium > Cichorium intybus. Next base: position 153,402,401 of record CM042010.1, on the reverse strand, counting down.
TTAATGAATGCATATGTATATACTAGTGCATGCATAAAAATTTTAGTTTTTAAATCAGAGCATCATTTTTTGAAAAAAAATTAAAGTCGATATGCATGTGTGCGTATTGATGCATTCTTCACATACGTAGGCTTTTTTTTTCGAATTTTGTTTTTACGAAGGTGCATGTATATGCTCATTTTAGATGTGTCATCATAACTATAACCCCTTATCATTTACATTAAGATCTAGCAATTTCAATGCATCTAATAATTTATAAAAAAATTCTCAACCCTGAAGTACCATCTACTTCTAAAATTTCTAAAAAATATGCAACAACTTTATCTTGTTAGAAGACACACACACACACACACACACACACACACACACACACACACACACACACACATATATATATATATATATATATATATATATATATATATATATATATATATATAACATAAATTTTGTGAGCTCCCTAAAACGATAGACCCTGGGCAGTCACCCGTGTCGCTCACATGTTTGCTATATGTATTGATACGTAGATTCTAAGTAGTTATCGCGGTCCAAAATCAAATAACAATCACCGGGCGCTATTTGAAATAACGGTTTTAACGGTGGTATAGCGGTGGTAAAACGGTTTTTATATTACATTGAATTAATATTTATACTCGTATATTCATTTGTAACACTTGTATTTTTGTTAATTAGAAATATATCTCATAATAAGAATAGCAACTCATAATAAGCGATATACTCAAAACAATGACCTCAACACACATACAATCAACAACCAATTTATTTTTAAGAAATTCCGAAAAAAACCCTAGGTCAACATAGCGGTTGTAGTATCGATATAGCAGTATAAAATAGCAAGAAATTGCGGAAAATAGCAAGAAATTGCGGCAAATAGCGGTATTTTTCGGCTAATAGCGTTACCGCTAAAACCAACATCTAAATGCTTTAAAATAGCGGTTGCATGTCGTTAAACGCTATAGCGCGTTTTTAACTGCATAACATAGATTATAGATCAACACAAACATATCAAAAACATTGATTTTTTTGGAACCAGCGAATAGATATATGGTTTCACCTGAGGGTAATCAGCCCCGCAACCCAGGGCGGTTGGCGATTACCTAAGGCGCAAAGGCCTTTCCCCTCCACCTAATTCGCCTTTCCAGGAAAATCCCCCACATGGGGTTAGTCGGAGTCGAACTCCAGACCTCCCACCACATGAGTATATAACCCGGGTGCATCCACCCAGCTAGGCTGGGCTTCACTTGCATCAAAAACATAGATAGCTAGCTAACTTGAAACATGCATTTGCTATCCGCAAGGAGTTACATAAAAGTCTTGATGGGATGAAAGCTCTGGTAAACAACATCTATTCCCAATAATTCGTTTCAAATTTCTTTAATTCCTGTCTGATTTTAACATTTTAGTTTCTTTGAACTATTTCGTTTCCATGCTTTTTCGCAGTCTAGGTAAATTGAAAAAAAAAAAGTTAATAATAATATTTATCAATCACATATTTTTTAAGTATTAGTTATCAGATATTTTGAATCAATTAAAAAGTTTATAAGGGTTTGTATAGAAAATTCCAAAAAACATTTACAACTTTTCTCTTAAAGCATGTGCTATACACACGATTTTTATTTCCAGCATGAATCACTTTATTTAAAAAGGTTGCATCAGATTCCTCATCTAAGAACCGACTTTAGCTTGAACAATTAGACCTCTTTGATTTGAAATGGGTTCGTGTCTAATTCCATTGTGAACATATATAATGATAGCTAGTTCGTGTCCAAGCCGCGTTACAGTCATCAAAAAGTACCCCGATACCAAAGTATTCTCCAAGTAAAGTTGTAATTAATAATTTATTAACAATTCACTAGTGCACAACTGCACATTTCTCTTTAATCTTTCACATGTAAAAACACAAGGTCTATGATTACTTTATATGTATATACTATATAGAATTATATCATGTGGTTGCGCGTTGGTCCACACGGTTATGCATGGGCCACGCGTCGAGTCATGGATGGTCATTGTTTTTTAGCTTTATTATTTAATATTTAATAGTAATTAGCAACGTGTTTTGGCGTTGCTACCCATGTGCATGTGGGTGGTGGTGGACGGCGACTTCCACTCATTCCAATCCATATTTTTAATATCCGTTTTCATACATGTGTTGATCTATTTTATATCAATTAAAGCTACCCCATTTTGACCCTTGATACGATTCCATTCAAGAGAATTCTAGAAATCAACGGTCAGATTGGAAGAAGGGTATACTGGGAACAAAGAAAAGGTCTGCCGTAGCAGCACGAGGTAAACAATATGGAAATAAAAAAGATTAATAAATGAAGGGGGGACAACGTGGGTCCGCTGAAGTTGCCAAGAACACGACTCCATTCCCATACTTCTTTCAAGATTCACCACCCACTATATATGTCACGAGCCAATTAATCACCTTTCCTCAGTTTACACAGCTTCAATTTTTTGATTCATTGTACGTTTCCTCTTTTCTTGTTCTTGATATTATGTCTACTTCATCGGAAATTGTGGATTCCGGTAGACTTTCCGGCAAGAATATGCCGTCCAGAGCTCCGCAGAAGTCCAGTTTCTCCCAGACTTGTAATCTGTTCTCTCAGTACTTGAAGGAAAACGCCACTTTCCCGGATCTAACGCTTGGTAAGTAATTTCTTTTCTTGGCTGTTCAAACAATCCGAACTCAAAAGTTAAATCCTTTTTGGTTCTTGGATGGTAAAGATTGATTTTTAGGGTTTTTATTTGTTCAGGTAGGAGAACACCGTCAACTGCAACCATGAATCTTTTCCCGATGGCTGAAACCCCACTGGCGGCCGTCCAGGAGAAAACCACCACCGGACAAAATCAATCAGGACCGATGACTATATTCTACAATGGTCAGGTCATCGTGTTCAATGATTTAGCTCCAGAGAAAGTTAAGGAAATCTTGATGTTAGCGGAGAAAGGGGTTCCTCAAAAGACCACAAAACCAGATGAAGTTTTGAATAATATCGTGCATGATAGCATCAAGATTCAACGTCCTCAACCTGTTGCTTCAGATCTTCCCATAGCAAGAAAAGCTTCCCTCGCTAGATTCTTGGAGAAGAGGAAAGACAGGTAATGAACCAACCAAGACCTACTCGAATATATGATTCCTTACATGTTTGGTTAGATTCTGATGAACTAAAACTTGTTTTTCTGAAATTATGACAGAATCACAGCCCGATCGCCGTACCAAATTCAAGGTGATTCAAAGCAAGAAGACAGCAAGACATGGCTGGGACTGGGTGCACAACCGCACATTCAGTTTCATCAACGGTCATAAGATGTTATCATTGATGGATCAATCGGTGGCTCAAGCTTGTTAATTACGTTTAGGATGGTGTTTTTGATTATTATGTTTTTTTAAGTTTTTACGGATGTCCGGTTTAACTATAGAATAGCTAACCTGTTTTTGCGTCTTTCTTGCCATGAGAGACGTATTGTAATAGTTTTACATGTGAAATATATATATGGAACGGAGGTATACTATTATTCTTTAAAAGTCGATTGTTTCGTGTGTTATTTTTGCACGACTCTTGTACCAAAACATATGCAAACATGCATAACATGTGGGTGGGAACCTAATTGGATGGTAATGTTAAATTAAGTTTGTGGTGTTCGGCCATATTTGACTCAATTAAGTGTCCCGAAAGCGAATCAAAGAATAAAGAATTGTATTAAAGAAATAAAGAATATGTCTATTATCTTGCAGGTTTTGCTAATATTTGTTATTCTTTTCCCGATTTTATAATCATCCTTTCGGTCGAAACAAGATTAAAAGTAGATGTTAGCTACCGTTGACAAGAAAACAATATTTTCTTATTCATTATCAAAAATCAATTTCAAGATAGCATTGTTTTTGGAGTTGTTAATATTTATAATTATTGTATTTGTTTTTAACTATAATATAAAGTCAAAGTTTTCTTCTGGTAATGTATAGTAGGACCACAAGTCCACAAAGCAAAATCAATATTACCTAGCTAAGTCATGTTAAATTACAGCATTAATTTGCAATATATGTTAGTAAATATAAATACGATAATTTTGAAGATCCGAAAAAATGTGCTTTTTAAAGTTGACCAAGAGATATAAGCCTGCAATATAGAAAAACCGAGCAATTGTATTGATTCCTACCTTTTATTCCTACCATTATTAAGTGTCATATTTAATAAAACTAATAATATTTTAATACACATATCACAATTTAACTTGAATAGAAATATTAGTAGGAGTAAAAGATAGGAACAAAAACAACTTCTCATAAAAACCTGCTTGATAATAAATACAACGTTGTTTTAACGGCAGGTCCAATGAGACCCAATGCCTTTCAGGTAACTGCATAGAATGGTCCATCTGTTAAAAAAGAAACGCATAATAAGGTCCCTAAAAAGTAAAACTATAATCTGTGTATCAATCCAAACATTTTTTATGGCGATTATTGGTGGATGAATAGATAAATTCCTACCGTTCCAAAAATCAAAGAAGATAAGACCTCACGCAAATGGAAATGTGGCATCTATTTTGACAATTGCTTGAGGTGTACACAAAAATGCATATACCCATAGATGTTGCGTCAATGTTATAAACGTTTGATGTGACATGTCCCAAAAGAGAAAAGTGTTGATTACGGTTTATGTTGCAACACAATTTACAACAATGAAGCTAAGTAGGACAAGACCCATAACAATAATGGTTAACATATATTGTCATGTTGAAATTTTGTGAGCCATACGTTCATAATGTGACCACTATTAGAAAATTAAGTATCAGCAATGATCATTTCGTCGCTATCCACTACTTAAGCCTACACCGACATACGAATATATATATATATATATATATATATATATATATATATATATATATATATATATATATATATATATATATATATATATATATATATATATATATATATATATAGGGAAGGGTTTAAATGATAACCAATAAAAAGTTGAGAACCGTGAGAACCACTAATTCACAGTTTAATAAAAAATTTACGTTATAGTATTCACAGTTTAATAACTAGAAATTTTATTATATTGTGAATATTGTAAAACATATTAAAAAATAAGGAAATTTATTAAATTTGATGTATTTTCACATAATAAACAAGTGTGAAAAAACAAAAAAAAAAACATGATTCTTAATATGTGAATATCGGTTCTCACGGTACTTAACCTTTTAGTGGTTCTCATTTATATATATATATATATATATATATATATATATATATATATATATATATATATATATATATATATATATATATGTTCAACATAGAACTAAATTATATTGGCTAACCATAGAACCACGTGAAAACTGTAGATGTTCACTTATGAACATATGTTCATTTATGAACATGTTCATCTATTAACAAGAAAATTACATATGTTCATTGTGTGTATATATATATATATATATATATATATATATATATATATATATATATATATATATATATATATATATATATATATATATATATATATATATATGTATATATATATATATATATATATATATATATATATATATATATACACATATATATATATATATATATATATATATATATATATATATATACATATATATATATATATATATATATATATATATATATATATATATATACATATATATACACATATATATATATATATATATATATATATATATATATATATATATATATATATATGTGTATATATATATATATATATATATATATATATATATGTGTATATATATATATATATATATATATATATATATATATATGTATATATATATATATATATATGTATATATATATATATATATATATATATATATATATATATATATATATATATATATATATATATATATGTGTATATATATATATATATATATGTGTATATATATATATATATATATATATATATATATATATATATATATATATATATATATATATATATATATATATATATATATATATATATATATATATATATATATATATATATATATATATATATATATATATATATATATATATATATATATATATATATATATATATATATATATATATATATATATATGGTGGGATAAACATAGAACCACAAAGTAATTCTCTGAGCGTGGTTTTATTCAATGCTCAAATCCCCATTTCTAAGTACTCATGAAAATTGCAGAAATGTTATTGCTATGTCTAACCTCCTTATACAATCTACAATATAATTCATGACAGTCTTAATTCACTACTTTCTTCCAAAAGTATGATCGACCGTGGGAATTTTTAATAATCGTATTACTCGGGAAGTAAAACTTGCAAAATGAAACACAAGAATAAGCAATTGACAAAAGGCAATAAACAATACTCATAAATAATTCTCTATTATTTAATCACCAAAAGCCAATTACATTTACTTTGTTACAAGTTTCAAACTAACTATCTAACTACTAAAATTAATATCATCTCTCAGACCAATGCTCCTAGCATGCTGACTGTGCTTGACCCTACTTAGAGCCTTCGTCAAAGGATCTGCAGGGTTATCTTGAGATGATACCCTCTTGACGATGAGGCGACCTTCTTCTACTCCATGATCTCTCGGTTCCTTAGTCAAGGCAAACGCTCATTCATTATCGCAGAAAAGTTCTATTGGATCATGAATGGTCGGGACTACTTCGAGGTCACCGATGAAGTTCTTCAGCCAAGCTACTTCCTTTGATGCTTCACTTGCTGGCTGCAGCTATGTACTCTGATTCACAAGTTGAAACAGCCATCGTTTCTTATTTGGAACTCTTCCAAGTAACCGCTCCACCGTTTAGAAGAAACACTTAGCCCGACTGAGACCGAAAGTTGTCTTTATTTGTCTGGAAGCTGGCGTCACTGTACCCACTCACTCTCAACGTATCACTACCACCAAGGACTAGAAGCATGTCCTTCGTCCTCCGCAAATACTTGAGAATGTTCTTAACCGCTGTCCAATGAGCTTTGCCCGGATTTCCCTAACAGCAACTGACCATGCTCAAAGCAAATGACACATCATGGCGAGTACATGTCATATTGTACATGATCGACCCGACAGCCGAAGCGTAAGGTACCCGAATCATATCAGTTATCTCATCATCTGTACTAGGACTTTGAGTCTTACTCAATTTGGCATTGCTCTGGATAGGTAGCTCTCATTTCTTGGAATTTTCCACACTAAACCTCTTTAGTACCTTATCCAAGTATGTACTTTGAATAAGTCCAATCAGTCTTTTCTTTCTATCTCTCAAAATCCTTATCCCGATTATATAGGCTGCTTCTCCTAGGTCTTTCATGGCAAAACACTTTCCATGCCAAGACTTAACATATTGCAAGGTTGGAATGTCGTTTCCCATGAGCAATATGTTGGAAATCATGGTTCATGTAATTAGTTTCAAAAACATGAGTTTGCAACGGAAGCATAAAATCATGAACACAAATTCCATTTTCAAGAGGATCATGCTACATGCATGTAGAGATAAGATGAAGAACAAACATAGTTTAAGTTCAAGATCATAACCTTTGTTCTTGGGTTTGGTTTGGATGATTTTGATAGCTAGGAATCAAATTAGAATCCCTCTATAGTTGATCCACCACAAGCTTGAACACCCTTGAATGCTAGTTCCACAACTTGCAAGATATGACTCCTTTTCTTATGAAACCAAAGACCAATTCTTTCTAAGAACTTTAGGAGAGTTTTTGGCTGATTTCTTGAAGCAAGAATGATGTACTAACCCCCTCAAAACCGTGGCCAACATATATCACACTAAGGAAAAGAAAAGCACATGCAACTAGCTTAAAAGAAAGATCCATTTGATTTCTATAATCAAAAGCTAGAAGACACAAGGCATCTTCCTTTTCTTTTAAGTTCTTAATGCATTCTTTTCCTTCCAATATGGCTGATTTTATGATGACAAATGAAGTGCTAGTGGGTTGTTATTATTTATAAAACTTAGATAATAAAAGCTTATAAATAATACATCTTCTTATTTCTTAAATGGGATAACATTTAACCCATAATCATATATATATAAATAAACCATCTAAATATACAATCTTATTTGTATAATTATATATATACATATATATATATATATATAACAATATATATATATTATTTAATTTACTAATTAAATTAAATAAAAGGTTTACTTATAAATCAATTAAATCGTTTAACAATTTAAACAATTTAATTGTTATACTTAATTAATTCATCACATATGAATTACTAATCAACCTTTAATTTTTGTAGTTATTATTATTTACCTCAAATAATAATAACCTACAAGATTAAATTGCAAGTTTAGTATCATTTGATGTTAAATCAAATTTAACGTTCTAAATGATCAATTGGTGTCAAACTTGTTGTTGGTGTGACCCTATAGGATCATGTATTATTAGTAATATCATTTTATGATCATCCTTGGGCATATAGAACTAACAATCTCCCACTTGCACAAGGTTGTATCATAGAATGATATCGACAGTAGTAAACGTCTAGCAACATTTTACTGCCCCCAATAACACATGACATTGTGCCATTCAACAACATTCAATTCTTCAGAAAACACGAGGCTCTAATTGATGTATAAGGTTATCTTATCAATTATCCCTTTGTCACAGACATCATGTTGAACATGAGACATGGATCTTAATCATTCTCATTTTATGTTCAACTTTCAAACAGGCGCCTTAGATGTCTAACTCTCAACACATAAGATGAACAAATCCTGTCTTGACTACATACGCCCCTCATATAGTTAGTACTATGCATGAGTATGGCCTTTATGGTTGTCTGTATTTCAAGAACAACAGTAAACCATATCAAAGCATAGTACACTCTACATTTGAGTCCCAAATATGTATCTCAGGTCATAGGATACAATGATAATACCTTTATTCAAGAATCACTTATGATGATGATCCATGGAGTGATCTTGAAACGGGTCAAGTCCAATACTTGTTCACTGACAAGTACCTATGAATTTGGTTGCAACCTTTTGCTACTTTTACCCATAAAAGTCAACCAATCCAATTCATATTAGTCTTACTTCATAATTGCTCCCACAACTATGATCGACTATGGACGTTTAGAATAACTAAATTATTCAAGGATTAAACATGCTAATAAAACACAATAATTATGAATGAAACATCACGTCACAAATATTACATAATTCTTGTCGTTTACATAAGTTCATATTCATAAAACATTAAACACAAATCAAATCCATTCATTAGAAAAACGGAGTCCTATACCCTTAGCATGACTTTCATGCTTAGTTTGGGGTAAAGGTTTCGTGAATGGGTCTGCCAAATTTTGATCTGTATGAACCTTGTGAATACTTATTTCACCATTCTTAACTTCATGTCTAATGTAGTTATACCTTCGGTGAATGTGTTTGGTTTTTTGATGCAATCTAGGTTCCTTTGCTTGAGCTATAGCACCTAGATTGTCACAGAAGATTTCTATAGGGTCCCGAATGGAAGGAACAACCCCTAGATCTTCTATGAACTTTCTCATCCAGACAGCTTCTTGAGCAGCTTCTGAAGCAGCAACATATTTTGATTCTGTAGTGGATTGTGCAATCACTTCTTGTTTGGAACTCTTCCAAGACACGGCTCCTCCATTTAAAATAAAGACATACCCAGATTGAGATTTCGAATCATCCCTATCTGTTTGGAAGCTTGCGTCAGTGTAACTCTTTACCTTTAAGCTTTCTTCCAAACCGCCGTAAACTAAGAACATATCTTTAGTTCTTCTCAAGTACTTAAGAATGTTCTTTACAGCAGTCCAGTGGGCTTCACCTGGGTTCTGTTGATACCTACTAGTCATACTTAAGGCACATGAGACGTCGGGCCTAGTGCATAACATAGCATACATTATGGACCCAATTGCCGAAGCATATGGGACATGTTTCATCCTTTCAAGTTCAGTCCTAGAGTTTGGGCACTGAGACTTGCTTAGGATGGTGCCATGCGGCATTGGCAAGAATCCTCTTTTGGAGTCTTGCATCTTGAACCTTTTCAAGATTTTATCAATATATACACTTTGGCTAAGACCAATAAGTCTCTTAGATCTATCTCTATAGATCTTTATGCCTAATACATAAGCAGCTTCCCCTAGATCCTTCATTGAGAAACAACTCTCAAGGAACGCTTTGACACCTTTTAAGGTTGGGATGTCATTTCCAAATAAAAGTATGTCATCTATATACAATACTAGGATTATGACAATGCTCCCACTAGCTTTCTTGTAAACACAGGAGTCATCCTCATTTTTGATGAATCCAAAACTCGTAATCTTTTCATCAAAACGGATGTTCCATGTTCGAGACGCTTGCTTTAATCCATAGATAGATCTTTTAAGCTTGCACACTTTGTTTGGATGCTTGGGATCGACAAAACCTTCAGGTTGTTCCATATAGACATCTTCCAATAAGTATCCATTAAGGAAAGCGGTCTTGACATCCATTTGCCATATCTCATAATCATAGTATGCGGCTATGGCAAAAAGTATCCTAATCGACTTGATCATTGCCACTGGAGAAAAGGTCTCATCATAGTCAATACCATGAGTATGTGAGTATCTTTTAGCGACAAGTCTAGCCTTAAAAGTGTGAACATTTCCATCCACGTCGATTTTCTTCTTGAAAACCCATTTGTTCCCAACAGTCTTACAATTGGTGGGAAGATTAACCAAGTTCCAAACTTGATTATCGTGCATGGATTGCATCTCAGTGTTCATGGCCTCAAGCCATTTATCAGATTCAGGATCTGATATTGCACTCTGATAGTTGACGGGTTCATCAGAATCTATCGTATAACATTCCTCTTCCATCAAAAGGTAACCATACCTTTCTGGTTCAATTCGAACCCTACCAGATTTGCGAACACCTTGTGTTACAATTTGTTCCTGATCAACCGTTTGTTCAGGTTCAACAATTTCTTGTTGAATGCTAGATTCAACTTCTTGTGTATCAGGTTGTGGTTCCTGAAGTTCCTCAAGTTCCACAAACCTCCCACTAGCCTCTTCCGTCAAAAACTTGTTTTCTAGGAATTCAGCTTTTCGAGAAATAAATATCTTATTCTCGATGGGATTGTAGAAATAGTATCCAAGACAATCTTTCGGGTACCCTACAAAGATACATTTAGTTGAACGGGGTTCTAATTTGTTTGAAGCTTCTTGTCTAACATAAGCTTCACAACCCCATACCTTTAGATAGGATAAAGATGGAACCCTTCCATGCCATATCTCATAAGGCGTTTTATCTACCTTCTTAGTAGGTGCCATGTTTAGGAGACGAGCAGCTGTTTGTATAGCATAACCCCAAAATGATAAAGGTAGAGTACTTTTACTCATCATGGATCGAACCATATCCAATAGTGTTCGGTTCCGCCTCTCAGACACACCATTATGTTGTGGTGTTCCAGGTGGAGTAAGTTGTGAAACAATTCCACAAGTCTTAAGATGATCCATAAAGTTTGTACTTAAGTACTCACCTCCTCTATCAGAACGAAGAACTTTAATTGTTTTGTTGAGTTGATTTTCCACTTCACTTTGAAACGTTTTGAACATTTCAAACGCCTCATGTTTATGTTTAATTAAATAAACATATCCAAAACGAATAAAGTCGTCAGTGAAGGTGATGAAATATCTTTCACCATATCTAGTCATTGGCTTGAAAGGACCACATACATCCGTATGTATGATTCCTAACAAGTCCTTTGCTCTCTCATTGGTTCCAGAGAAAGGAGCTTTAGTCATCTTGCCATGTAAACAAGATTCACATATATCAAATGAGTCATTCTCATTTGCCTTCAAAAGTCCACTCTTTTGAAGTTGGGATATGCGATTCTTGTTTATATGCCCAAGGAGACAATGCCATAGATAGGTTTGACTCAAATCAAATTTGGGTTTCTTGGTGAAAGTGTGGTATAAAGAGCCATTGTTAGTCTTTTCATCAATGTTTACTTCATAAATTCCATTTAAAGGCCTAGCCTCAAAATAGAATACATTATTTTTGTAAACACAAATATCATCATTATTAAAGGAAAGATCAAATCCACATTGTCTTAATTTAGCAACCGAAATAATATTCCTAGTCAAGCTAGGAATATAGTAAACATTCAACAATGTCACACACAAGCCATTAGGTAGTAATAAATTAAAACTTCCAATTGAATCCACCGCAACCCTTGCATTGTTTCCAACCCGAAGTACTACCTCATTTCCCTTCAGTCGCCTACTCCTTTTGAAACCCTGCAACATATTACATATGTGAGTTCCACAACCAGTATCAAATACCCATGTGTTAGGAGATAAATTATAAAGTTCTAGATCTATCACATAGATACCTGAAGTGCCTTCACCGGCCTTCTTCTTCTTCAACTCCGCAAGATACGTAGGGCAATTTCTCTTCCAATGCCCAGCTTTGCCACATTCAAAGCATGTGTCTTCTTTGGCAACCTTTGCCTTCTTCTTGGGCGGATGGGAAGGTTGGACAACTTTCTTGCCCTTACCTTTGAAAGCTTTTGCTTTCCCCTTGCCCTTGGAGTTGGTGGGGTGTTCTGGTCTAGTTCTCTTTGTGCCACCTTCCTTGATCATGAGAACTTGAGTGGTTTTCTTAGGCAGATTCTTTTCCGCGGTAATTAGCATCCCATGTAATTCCGGGATAGTCTTGTTTAAACCATTCATGTTAAAATTCATGACAAAAGGATCAAAGGACTTTGTCAAGGAGTTAAGGATCATATCCGTTGCTAGCTCTTCGGGCATCACAACTCCAAGACGTGCCAAATGATCAATGTGACTCTTCATTTTGAGCACATAAGAGCTTACCGACTGCCCATCCTCCATCTTGGAAGCATGGAAAGCCCGAACAGTTTCGAACCTTTCCGTTCTTGCAAGTTGTTGGAACATTTCCTTTAGTTGATGAATCATGTCATAGGCTGAATGATTCTCCAAATCCTTCTGAAGGTCGGGAATCATGGTTGCCAACATGAGGCATGATGCATCGATGGAATCATCCATCTTTTTAAGCCATGCATCGTGTGCGGGCTTAGGAATGGCAGGGGGCTCTTCTGGAAGTGGTTCATTGAGAACATATTCTTTCTTTTCTTGTTTGAGAACAATTCTCACACTACGGTGCCAATCCAAGAAGTTGGTATGGTTAAGTTTTTCTTCTTCAAGGAGAGACCGTAGTGAGGTTTTGTTAGGAGCCGAGTGTGTGTTGTTTGGTGCCATCTACAAAATTTTAACAAGGTTCTATTTAGTAAATTATGATATTAAGTCCTTAATAATTAATACCCTTTCTTGTTTCATAAACTTTAATTAATTAAGGTCTAGAATCCAAGTTGCATCACGAATAAGTGGTTAGGTATCCTTTATCCCGCCTATTCGAATCAACAAGGTAGGTAACGGTTTACCAATTATATCCAAATATAATTTCTAGAGTTATGGGATCCCATTATAACATTTATAAGTTTGGCATGTTTGATCCTATCTATGCCTTGGATTTCTAATGCTTAGGTGACCTTTATCACAAGAGATTTCCAAACGAATCATCCTTCTTAAACGGACGTGTAATTTTGACAACTATTAATGGTTAGGTGTCCTTTATCCCATCAATATTGCAAAACTACTTCTTGTATCACAAGAAGACTCCAAGTGGTTAGGTATCCTTTATCCCACAAGGAAATACAAGTGATACATGAGTGTCTTTAAGAAGGACGGCATAGATTCGTATTTCATAAGGGCTTTGAATGTTTTACAATTCTAATTTTGAAAAACATATGGTATCATGTAGATTGCATGCATCCAATGAACATGGTACCATTAAATCTTATTTTGTTAATTGGTTCCTAAATCATAAAATCTCCATTTTATTGATTCTTTGTTTGTGGTCAAGATTATAATTAATATCCAATATTAAGTTTGAGTTTGATCACATATATTAGAACCAATTTATAATCCTAAATAATTACCATTATTACTTAGGGTTGGAGTTTGTAAGAGTTCATAAAATCTCCATTTTATTACTTGTTTCAATCATTTTCAAAACTTGACTTAATAGGTTTTATAACAAAACCCATTTTAATAAAACCAATTTTATCACATCTTATGTTTTAAATGTCAACTTTTGAAAATACAAACTCCTTGATGATTATGTTTAATTATCTAGGTTGTCTAGCATGCAAAATCTTATTTTCATCCACAACATAACATAATAAAACATTCAAACATCACAAGCATGCATGGGTGCATAAACATAAGCCAACTAGTTTGATATTTCATGTGAGCCACACATGAAATATCAAGTCCAATCCTAGGGACAAAAGGGTGACAAAAACTCAACCAAATGATCTTCGATTTGGCTACAATTTTGCCAAGCTTCTTATATCACCAAATGACACTTGAACCACCATTTCTTGACATCATAAAGTGAGATATGAATTTTCTTCTGGACCCTTAAAAGTTGCGAAATCCAGGGGCAGCAGGAAGGGTTTTTGTGGTTTTTTGTTGCATTTTTCAATTCATTCTTGGCTATATTGATGCTAATACTTGTTGAAACTTAATGTATATACTAGATATTAAAGTTACCAACAAGTATATCACCAAATAACCAAGATATGAATTTTAAAAACACTTTCAAAACAATTTTGAAATCTGGACAGCAGCTCTTCAGAAAGTGCTGCTGTTGGGTGCAATTTTCTCTTGGTCTTTTACTTCCTTCTATTGTTACATTTTGTGAAATAAATAAAATACAACTATTCTAATATTTACAAAAGGAATATAAAGAAGGAAATAACTAATTATTATTACAAACCATTTGAATAAATGAATAGATTACAACCATATCAAACACAAACACAAAACATGCATCATATGGTCCTTGACTTGTTTATGCACCATTTTATCACATAAAATCATAAGAAAACCAACACTTTGTTTTTCTAAGGCAACAATTTATGTAACCAAAAGCATGCTAACATAAGATATAGTTGGTTACATAAAATCATAGATAATATACTTGCATGTTGCCAAAGAAGCCATGCATGAAACTTTCATTCAAGAAGATGAACATTCATGGCTTCCAAAAACCAAGTTTATCCAAATAAACTTATTATCTAAACATGCAATATAGCCATGGCTCTGATACCAATTGTTGGAAATCATGGTTCATGTAATTAGTTTCAAAAACATGAGTTTGCAATGGAAGCATAAAATCATGAACACAAATTCCATTTTCAAGAGGATCATGCTACATGCATGTAGAGATAAGATGAAGAACAAACATAGTTTAAGTTCAAGATCATAACCTTTGTTCTTGGGTTTGGTTTGGATGATTTTGATAGCTAGGAATCAAATTAGAATCCCTCTATAGTTGATCCACCACAAGCTTGAACACCCTTGAATGCTAGTTCCACAACTTGCAAGATATGACTCCTTTTCTTATGAAACCAAAGACCAATTCTTTCTAAGAACTTTAGGAGAGTTTTTGGCTGATTTCTTGAAGCAAGAATGATGTACTAACCCCCTCAAAACCGTGGCCAACATATATCTCACTAAGGAAAAGAAAAGCACATGCAACTAGCTTAAAAGAAAGATCCATTTGATTTCTATAATCAAAAGCTAGAAGACACAAGGCATCTTCCTTTTCTTTTAAGTTATTAATGCATTCTTTTCCTTCCAATATGGCTGATTTTATGATGACAAATGAAGTGCTAGTGGGTTGTTATTATTTATAAAACTTAGATAATAAAAGCTTATAAATAATACATCTTCTTATTTCTTAAATGGGATAACATTTAACCCATAATCATATATATATAAATAAACCATCTAAATATACAATCTTATTTGTATAATTATATATATACATATACATATATATATATATATATATATATATAACAATATATATATATTATTTAGTTTACTAATTAAATTAAATAAAAGGTTTACTTATAAATCAATTAAATCGTTTAACAATTTAAACAATTTAATTGTTATACTTAATTAATTCATCACATATGAATTACTAATCAACCTTTAATTTTTGTAGTTATTATTATTTACCTCAAATAATAATAACCTACAAGATTAAATTGCAAGTTTAGTATCATTTGATGTTAAATCAAATTTAACGTTCTAAATGATCAATTGGTGTCAAACTTGTTGTTGGTGTGACCCTATAGGATCATGTATTATTAGTAATATCATTTTATGATCATCCTTGGGCATATAGAACTAACACAATATGTCATCGACATACAATACCAGAAAAGTCACTATACTCCCACTAGCATTGATATACACGCATGACTCATTTTCACTTCTAGAGAAACCAAACTCTTTGACTTTCTCATAGAAGCAAAGATTCCAGCTGTGAGATGCTTGTTTCAATCCATAGATGTATTTCTCAAGATTGCACACTCTATTGGGAAACTTTGCATCTACAAAACCCTCTGGTTGATTCATGTAAACATCCTCAGCCAACTTCCCGTTAAGGAAAGCGGTTTTGACATCCATCTGCCAAATTTCATAATCATGAAATGCAGCTATGACGAGCATTATCCTAATAGATTTTATCTTGGCCACTAGTGAGAAGGTCTCATCATAGTCAACCCTAGGGGTTTGAATGAATCCCTTCGCAACCAGTCGAGCCTTGAAAGTGTGCACCTTTCCATCTATGTCGGTCTTCTTCTTGAAGATCCATTTGCACCCAACTGTCTTTCGACCTGGTACATTATAAACCAAATTCCAAACTTGGTTGTTATACATGGACTTGATCTCGCTGTCCATTGCCTCTTTCCATTTAGCAACCTCAGGGCCTGCCACTGCTTCCTTGTAGCTAGCTGGCTCATCCAGATTTGTCGGTGTCCTATCACTGACAAATGTGTCTGTAGTAATATGGAAACTATAAAACTCAGGTGACATCCTAACTCTACCGGAACGTCTAAGAGGTAATGAATTGTTTATCGGTTCAGCGGGAACTTCTTCCTATGATTGAGTGCTAGTATTATCTAAGGTTCCTTCACTGGTTGACTCTTGAATTTCTTCAAGGTCAATGGTACTCCCACCGTCCTCTTTGAATATGAGCTCTCTCTCTTGAAAGACTCCTCTTCGTGCTACAAAGACCACGTTCTCACTAGGTCCGTAGAACAAACATCCAAAGGGCTGCTTTGAGTAACCAATGAAAATACACTTCTCACTTCTAGCTGCTAGCTTGTCATGAGTCTCTCGTTTTACAAAACCTTCACAACCCAGACTTTGATATGTGATAAGGAGGGAACTTCCCCTGTCCACATCTCGTGAGGTGTTTTGCTAACCTTCTTTGTAGGGACAAAATTGAGGATGTGGACGGCTGTCTCTAAGGCATACCCCAGAAGTGAATATGAAGAGAAGCTCGACTCATCATGGAACGAACCATGTCTAACAAGGTCCAATTACGCCTCTCAACCACACTGTTCAACTGTGGTGTCCTAGGAGGAGTCAATTGTGAAACTATTCCACATTCCTTCAGATAGTCGTAGAACTCGATACTAAGATACTCTCCGCTTCTATCGGATCTAAGCATCTTTATCTTCCTGCCTAGCTAATTCTCAACTTCATGTTTGAACTCTTTGAACTTTTCAAAGGTTTTTGACGTATGCTTGATTAAGTAGATATACCATATCTGTTGTAATCATTTGTAAAAGTCACATAGAATTGATTAGCATCCCTTATGGATGATCTGAAGGGTCCAAACACATCTATGTGTATGAGATCCAACAAACCTTCACCTCTTTCACAAGATCCTGTGAAAGGTGATTTTGTCATCTTTCCCAAAAGACAAGATTCACATGCATCATCTGACCTTAGGTCAAATGATTTCAACACTCCATCCTTTTGGAGTTGGGCGATGCATTTCTTGTTAATGTGTCCAAGACGACAATGCCACAAGCATGCCTTGTCTATACCATTAGACGAATCAATATTAAATACATTATTGCCTAAATTATCTACACACGTCACAGTTTCATACACACCATTACAAGGTAAAGATTCAAATATAAAAACATCATTCTTATAAGTTGAAATAGAACCATTTATATCATTAAATGAATATCTAAAACCTTGTCTGAACAATGCATGAAAAGAAATAATATTTCGTGTCATTTCTGACGAGTAACAATAATTTATTAAATCTAAACTAACATCATTACTAAGCACTAGACTATAAACTCCTATCTTGGTAACAGAAGAAGATCGCCTATTCCCCATGATCAGGTTCATTCTTCTGTGCTCCACCTCATCACTTTCTTTTAGTCATTGCAAAATCAGAACAAATGTGAAAACCACATCCTGTATCAAGGACCCAAGAACGATAAGATGATGAGTTATTAGAGATAGTGTATATACCTACACACGATGGTTTCATCTTTCCATCCTTGATGTCTTGCAGATAGTTTGGGCAGCCTCGTTTCCAATGCCCTTTCTCATTGCAGTAAAAGCAATCGGCCTCTTTGGGATTTGAGTCTGGAGGAATTTCAGAACTGTACCTGGCCTTTGGGCCATTGCTAGATGACTCGACATGGGCCTTGTTTTTCCAGTTTTGCTTGGGAGGACCTTTCCTCTTCTTCCTCTTTCCCTATCTAATGGCCAGAACGGGAGCACTGACAGAAGTATAGGCTAAACCTTTACCCTTAATTCTTGCTTCAGCATTCTGCAGCAGGTTGTGCAACTTAGCCAAGGTGGTCTCACTGTTGTTCAGATGATAAGCCAAAATGAACTGATCATAGCAACTTTCACCGTAATCATAAATTAAGTCAAAATATTAGTGTGCTTAATATAAATCATAAAGAATTAAGAGAAAAAAATATATTAAGTCAAAATATTAGTGTGCTAATTCACTTTAAGACGCAATAACTAACCAGCTGATTCGAGAATACTAGATAGATATCCAATTTTAAAAGCTGAATAACGAAGGTTTGAGTCGGGGTTATTACCGGTAAGCATGATAATAGAAGCTTCAGGAAAGTGAAACTTATTAATCATAATGTATTTCATGCACTTAGCATCATTTATGCATCCTTTAAGTTTGTGCCTCGAGAATTTATACGAAATGCCTATGATCAACGCTTTTTTCCTGCCATGTGCGGACGATGGAGGTCCTGGCGAAGTGTGGTTGTTAGGAGATGGTGGAGGAGGAGCATATGAGGATTGAACAGGTGTTGGGTAACCACCAGTTTGAGGCTAGGGAGGGGCGGTACGGGGGTCTCTGAGGTGGGTGATGGCTTGACATATGACACATCTTATGGACGTGGCTCCCGGCAGAAGCTACAACGGCATGTTGTAATTTGAGCAGTTCACCAGCATTATCATCATTGAAGAATTAGAGGGTTTTGATAATGAGAATTAGAGGAAAATAAAGGTTTTAATAACGAGAATTGGGGGAGACTGGAGGGTTTGATCAAAGAAATTGATGAAAGATGATCATGGAGATGAACCAGGAGGCGATTACCACCGTCCTCACTATCTTCTAGGATTTTATATTCACAATTTGTAGATTAGTTTTATAAATTTTCAAATATTTGACTATTTAGACTAATTCAAGAGAGAGAAACGTGATTGTAGGAGTTTACATAATTAGGATATTGATAATTACCTTAATACCCTCTAGGTTATATTTAATTTAAAGTTTTGAATTTTAGCAAATTAATAAATATAAAATTGACAATTTATTACAACCTTAGATGTGTAATAATGGATGGTTCAGATTTGTTCTCGCGTTCTTAACATTTTAAGAGTTCTCAATTGAATATATATATATATATATATATATATATATATATATATATATATATATATATATATACACACACACACACATACACGTATATATGTATGTAAACGAACTAAAGGAACACGAATGAGAGTTTGTTCATTTAAGTTAGCCGAACAAACGCACGATCACAAATGAGTTTTCTTGTTCATGTTCGTTTGTTTACCAAGAGGCTTGTAGCCTAGCGGTATCAGGTGGTGATAAAGGTGTTCCTCCCCCAAGGGGTTGAGGGTTCTAGTCTCGCTTGAGACATCAGGTGTAGTTTAAGGATATATTATTAGGGTAGATTAGGTGTCATTAAAAAAAATGTTCGTTTGTTTAACAAATTATCTTGTTCATATTTTATGTTCGTGAACATGCTAAATGAACATAAACGAACAAACATAAACGAACAGAGATAAACAAGCACACTTGAATATATATGAATATAAACAAAAATATAATATTGTAATGTAATTAAACACAACTGAATGTATATGAACATAAAAGAAACTTAAATTTACAAACATAAACGAACGTTCACGAACATAATTGAATGAATGAGATCATTGTTTATGTTCATTCATTTTAACTATACGAACGAGAATTTGTGTTCGTGTTCGTTCATTTATTAAATAAACAAATTTTTCACCAAACGATTCACGAACGATTCACTGAACGTTCGGTTCGTTTATAACCCTACTTTTATGTGCTAAAATCACAAATTTTGTCAATGCTATACGTTAGAATGTATCTACTCATAAATGAATAGATTTGGTTCTTTGATGAAATTGTATTCGAATAAACTTGGTAACATGCTTATGCCAAAAAAACCCTGTAATTTTTTTTTTGTATGACTTTTAAAAAAAAGACATTCAAGAACTTATTTTAAAAGTTTCAAGAAAATATAAAGGTTTTTTTACATTAAATTATTTGATGACCTTTTAGGCGTATTTTCAAGAAAAAAATCCATAAACAAAGAGAAATCATATGGAAAGAGTAATCCAACGGTGGAGAAACAATGGCACACATATTAGTCCATGGATACGTATGCAGAATGGAAGATCTGACAGACATAATAACGACCATCTCTCTTTTATTTCGACAATCTTCTTCTACTCTCTGCCTCCAGGCTTTTCTTTTCTTTCTTTTTTTTTTCTCCTTTTTTTTTTTTAAATTCTTTTTCTTCACTTTCTCTTCTTTCCTGGTTAAACAAAACCCTAACTTCGCTTTCTATCTCTACATATACATACTGTATCTATTTCAATCAGGAGATGATGCAGCAGCATCAGAGGATAAGACAACAACAAACACTGATGCAGCAATCCCTCTATCACCCAGGTCTCTTAGCCCATCCTCAGGTAATTTCATTCATCTTTCTCTCTTTCCTGTCTTCTAATCTCAATTCATGTATCAAAGGTGTTACCTTTTCTTCTGGGTGTCGAATCCCCAGTTATCGGTCAGATTCTTGTTCCGATGAAAAGGTCCAATTTTGTCACAAAAAAAAAAAAAGTTTATTACTGCTACTAGGCTTTGTATCAACAGCGGTCGAAGTAGCATAATTTGATAAATTTAGTATGCTAGCTAGCTTTTCCTGCTGAATCACTAGAGTTTCATTTTAAGTGCTCGTGGGTAGTCTGTAAGGAATTTGTTTATTCCTGTTATGTTAATTTCATGAACTTTGAATTGAATTGACTTTTTTATTCGAAAATGACTACGCACTATATACAAAAA
Source organism: Cichorium intybus (assembly GCA_023525715.1). Lineage (NCBI taxonomy): Eukaryota > Viridiplantae > Streptophyta > Magnoliopsida > Asterales > Asteraceae > Cichorium > Cichorium intybus. Next base: position 153,380,783 of record CM042010.1, on the reverse strand, counting down.
CACAAAACGGAAAAAGTTAAAACACAATTTACTTGTATTAAACATTACATATAGTTTGTTCACTAAATATCAACAAATAATCTATGGAATTTGCAGATAGAGCCTATCTTGAGTGGAAACTTACCTCCTGGATTTGATTCAGCTACATGTCGCAGTGTGTGAGTGTCTTTCATTTCTCCCTTTTCACTTCTTATCTTCTTTCTGTCAACTATTTTTACATTTAATATTGGCATTTATAATGTCTGAATTGATATAGGTATGTGGGGAACATCCACCCACAGGTCACCGAACCCCTACTTCAAGAAATTTTTTCAAGCACTGGTGCTCTTGAAGGATGCAAGCTCATTAGAAAAGAGAATGTATGATCGATTCATCAAATTTCTAGTAATTTCAACTTGTTAACTAATTAGTGGCTATTTTTGGATTTCAGTCATCGTATGGGTTTGTGGATTATTTTGATAGGCGTTATGCTGCTCTTGCTATTGTGACACTTAATGGAAGACATCTGTAAGTAGAAACCTCAACACATTTCTTTCATCTGTTCTTGTTATCAGTCATTTTGAATTGATTTTGACTAAACATATTTGCAGGTTTGGGCAGCCTATTAAAGTTAATTGGGCATATGCAAGTAGCCAAAGAGAAGATACATCAGGCCACTTTAATATATTTGTAGGTGACCTTAGTCCTGAAGTTACTGATGCCACATTGTTTTCTTTCTTCTCTGTGTACTCTACATGCTCGTAAGTTTAATTTTCTGTTTGTATTTCTTATTAAACTTTGAATTAAAGTGTGTCACATGGTGAATGGTTACACATTTTTTAGTATTGATTTTCTCTTTGTTTGTTGGTAAGTGATGCAAGAGTTATGTGGGATCAGAAGACGGGGCGATCGAGGGGATTTGGATTTGTTTCTTTTCGTAACCAACAGGTAAGTAAAATTACTCTATTACCCCTCACCCTCGCTTTAAACATGTGCTAACTAAAATTACTCTATTACCCTGTTTCTTTGACAGGATGCCCAAAGTGCCATTAATGATTTGAATGGTGAGGATTTTAAGTGTTTTGCCTTGCTTGATTCAAGTCTTTGTTGTTTCAAATCCATAAAATTATAATCTTTTTTGTATTTTTTGTAGGAAAGTGGCTTGGGAGTAGGCAAATTCGATGCAACTGGGCAGCAAAGGGTGCTGGATCGGATGACAAACAGAGGTCAGATACCAAAAGTGTTGTTGAATTGACAAATGGAACATCAGGTAGAAATTCGTACACAAATTTATAAGATGTTGTTAGAGCGAAATATAAATGAAATCATATTTTTATACACATTTTAACTTTAATTTTGAAATTCAGATGATGGTCAAGAAAAGGCCAATGAAGATGCTCCAGAAAATAATCCTCAATATACAACTGTTTATGTTGGTAATCTGGCTCCAGAGGTTAGCATTTTTTTTTTCATTTTTCAGATGGAGCTAAATGCATGAAATAGCAACATACTTTCATTTAGGCGTCATATTTTTATTTTTTTTCTAGAGTAAAATACATTTTTGGTCTTGAGTATAGCAAAATTTTTGCAATTTTGGTCCTAAAAAGTTCTCTTGCAGTTTTTGTAACCTTTTTGGTCACCGTTCCAAGAAAATGACTATATTTGAGATTGAAATTGCAAAAACCAGCTATATCCAGGGAACAAAAATAGTCATGTTACTTGGAACATGGATCAAAACCGTTACAAGAGCCTTAAATCAGGACCAAAATTGCAAAAATCAGGCAATATGCGGGAACTAAAAATAGTCACTTTACTTGGAATAACGACCAAAATAGTTGCAAGAACCTCAAATGAAGACCAAAATAGCAAGAAAGAACTTTTTGGGACCAAAGTTGTAAAATCAGCTATACTTGGGGACCAAAAATAGTCATTTTACTTAGAACTTGAATCAAAATAGATACATGAACCTGGAATGAGGTAAGAGAGCCAAAATTGCAATAAAAAACTATTTGGGACCAAAATTGCAAAGATAGTCATTTTACTTGGAACATGGATCAAAATAGTTGCAAGAACCTCAAAATTGCAAGAAAAAACTTTTTGGGACCAAAACTACAAAAATCTGCTATACTCGAGGACCAAAAATAGTAATTTGGATCAAACTAGTTACAAGAACCTCAAATGAGGACCAAAATTGCAAGAAAAAACATTTTTGGACCAAATTTGCAAAAATCAGCTATACCGAGGTACCAAAAATATAATTTACTCCTTTTCCATTATTGTAGGTTACATCAGGTGATCTCCATTGTCATTTCCATGCTCTTGGTGCTGGTGTTATTGAAGATGTCAGAATTCAAAGAGACAAAGGTTTCGGTTTCATAAGATACAGTTCACATGCTGAAGCAGCTCGCGCTATTCAACTAGGAAATGCACGTTATCTCTATGGCAAGCCACTGAAGGTATATTTTTTGTGAAATTACCATAATGCCCCTACTAAACTATGCCATCTAATTTCACTTTTTTTGTGTAATGCAGTGTTCATGGGGTAGCAAACCCACGCCTCCTGGAAGCAGCTCCACCCCTCTGCCGCCACCAATGGTGGCCGGAAATATGATGGGATTTACAGCTACAGATCTTGCTGCATATGAGAGACAGTTAGCTCTTAGTAAAATGGCGGTGATGCATCAGCAGATGGGTGGTGGTGGCAGCAATGGTGGACTCTATGATGGTGGTTACCCAGGAATTGGTGCTACACAGGCCCCTATGTATTACCAGTAATAACAAGCTTCACATAAAGATCAGATAGGATGATGCTCTGTTTTTTGTTTCCAATGTTTTAATGATTGGGGATGCTTGTTTTCGCATTGTTGTATAATCTTTTGAGGATGTATATCGATAATGGATGGATAATTGGATACATGTTAACATTAGTTTGTGGTTTCTCTTTATCTTAACAATGGAATTAGATTTAGTTTTCAGAATCTTGAACATGGTGACGTTTGAAAAATTTTACATATACTCAGAAAATATGATTCGTATGTTGGCTAAATTGCAAAAATCCCAGTGGATAACACCTGGGGGCTGGTGACATTAGAAGGAGATGAAGATGCTTGTGAACTACAGTGTTTCTCTCGTCTTTCATCCATTCCTATTCGTCTGCTTCTACATTCTGGGCTACAAAACGGCTTTTCTCTGTTGCAGAAACCATGATCGTGTTATTTGAATTCTAATGAATTTTTTAAAACAAAACATGTTTTGATTTTACCTGTACATGTATACGTCTTTGCCATGGAGTCTTTTGTTGCACAAGTGACATGAACTCAAAATTTCAGAATCTGTACGCATCTTCCTATTATCGTCACTGAATCTTGCAGGTGATATGTCAAAAATGGAGGGTTGCTCTCTGATTTTAATTGGTTTCCTGGTCACACAGCGAGCTTCTGTAAACGGTTTTTCTAGTTTTTGATGAGTCACTCTCTTATACTCTTCTTTTCCGATTCTCACATCACCTACGTTTCTTGCTTGCTTCACCGGAATCGGTTCTGACTCCATTGGGTTCCGGTACCTGAAATTGGTCTTTTTAGCCGGAATATTTTCGTTGGATTGTTCAAGGGCGGCAACTATACCAAGTCCGATGCCACCCATATCACATTTTATTATCCCTGTCGGTGACAGAACTGTAAACTCCAACGGAGTCGTCGGACTCGTGCCCGCCTCCAGAAACCCTGATCGTAGTCCAGAAGTGATCAGCTTTCCGGTCACTTGACGTTTTCTCTTGTCACTCATGGCTATATTACAAATGAAGAATCCGATTTGCAAATTTATATAGGGGAAGGTCGGGAAAAACAAGAATTATGATTGGTGGAGTTGGTGGACTTAGCCCACTGCCCATGGTATTCGGCCTCGACTTCAAATTATTGAGGTTTGATGATCTTTCTACTTTTTTTTGTTTTGTTTGATTCTGTTGTTGTAAAATATAGTCCCCTATATTTTTTTAATTAAAAGGTCAGAATCAGTGGTCGAATTTTTATGCCCAGATGGGATGTATATTGACGATGACCGGATCGCTGGGGACGGTGGGAGCAAGGTTACGGCGGACACTTGTTAAGGTTTCGGAGGTTAATGATTGTTAAGGGGCTTGCGTGGACCCAATCGCATATTTCTCTATTTTTGTTTGAGAGCGAATCCACTGAAAACACGCCAATGGTTTACAAGGGAAAATAGATTTTTCATTCGCTCTTTTTTTTTTTATAATAATTAATTTTTTAAAAAGATTTTCAATTTTACGTTTTGTAACTGTTTTTAGGGTTTATATGAATTTTGAGCAACGACTATCGCCGATTACACGACATATTTTAGTTTTGTTACAATATTCTTGCAACATTCAGACCGAGAATGCTTTGTGGCATCGTTGTCCGTGACTACATGGCATATATGTCGCATATTGTGGCATATATTTAAAATTTCTTGTTTGGTTATGTTTTAAGATATTCATCTGAAGATATTTACGGTGTTCAAGCAACATAAAATAAATAAATATATACATTAAACGAGTGACTGAAATTATAAAAAACCTTTCAAACAATTATTACTGAATCAAAAAGGCAAAATGACACTGTAGCCCCCGTTTCACATTCTGTTTTAAAAAGTCCTTAAAGTTTTTTTTTAGCCTTTTAGGGGAATAACATTTAGTTTAACCTGCATTTCTAGTCACTATCCTAATTTTATCCGGTTGCCTAATGTTTACGTGGAACAAATGGCCACGTGTTAGCTTACGTGGGAAGTAATGTATGCAATATTGGGGGAGAAGGGTTGCAATCCAGTCGAAATGGCCATTAGAAGGTTTTACTGTGTTGAAAGTGGTGAATCCAGTCGAAATTTTACATTGTCGAAGCTTATTAAAACCCTAGATGTAGCACTCCATCTGTTCTTAGATTCTTCATTTCAAATATGAAATTGATACAAACGTTCAGAGCGATTCTCGAAGGTTTAATTTTAGTATCAATTAAGAAATTGAAAATTAATTTTAGGTTTATCAACGTTGAAATCAGAAATTATCTTCGCTGATTGTACGATCACTGCTTCTGATCGATTAGAACGGAGTGCAAGGAGTACATTTCCCGATCTGACCAACTTCAGAGTCGCAAAATTAAACGGATTCAGACGTGTTTTCGCTCACGTTCCTCCCATTTTCTTCGAACGTGGAATTGCTAAGCCTGAAACGAAGGTACTGTATGTGTCTACTTTTCTACTTTCCATTTTCAACTTCTATTCATCGAGACGAAAGATGAACTCCATATAACAATGAAACGATAATTTTCAATCTTTTCATGAAATTTCAAGCTATGAAAATCTTAGAGGATTCGATAAAAGACAAGAACTGATTCCGGTTACCGGCGATTCTCATGTCAAATATTGGGATGAGAATCAAAACCCTAGATGTAGCGACAAATCGAGATTATGCTGGAGGTTAATGAATGGTGAGAAATGTCAATTTGGGGATAAATGTCATTTCAATCATATCAAAACTGAGAGAAAGAGTGTTGCTATAAGCGTTTTGAATGTGGCTGGAAATGGTGAAACGCAGCAAAAAAAGCAAACGCCATGGAGAACGAATATATGTAACAGGTGGATGTCGACTGGTAGCTGTGCGTACGATCTCAATTGCTGCTTTGCTCAATGAGAATCAGGTATCTCCATTCACGACTACTGGGGTTGCTCTCAAATTGAAGAACAAGGCGAAGAAATAAATCCAGGTGAATCGGAGTAGAGTCATTGATTCTCTTTCAAGTTTGTTGATTCACTTTTTTGGAATTTTCCATAGAACTGTCTATTTATATTTAAACTTACATGTTAGCTCACAAGTGACATGTAATACCCTCACAAGTAGCATAGACGATGACTAGGATCGATGTTCTTGGTGATTAGGCGGATGGTAACCGGGTGACCCCTTCAATTGGGGTAGAAGGATGTTTTAAAACGTAAATTGTAAACGTTATTCCCCTAAAAGGCAAAAAAAAAAAAAACCTCAGTGACCTTTTAAAACAAAAGGTGAAACGTCGTTGGGCTACAGTGTCATTTTGCCGAATCAAAAATTATACAAACGAAACTTCATAGAAAACAAGTTTGAATCTACAAAGAACTCTAGAAACACAAAACAAGAACAAACCCTAAACTTTACACAGACGAGAGAAAAATATTGGCTAAACTCCAAAGCTTATACGTACAAAATCCAATAGCTGCTCCAATGTAGCAGCTCCTAAGCTCCCACCTACAAGCTGTCACAACACCACTCCATTAACTCCAAATGATACGCCTAGTCCTTCAACTATCAAAACTTGCAAAAACATCTTAACAAGCACATAAACTATCAATCTAATCATATAACCAATGAGACAAGCATGCCTTCTTGTTAATGTGTCCAAGACGACAATGTTGTTGTAAAATATAGTCCCCTATATTTTTTTAATTAAAAGGTCAGAATCAGTGGTCGAATTTTTATGCCCAGATGGGATGTATATTGACGATGACCGGATCGCTGGGGACGGTGGGAGCAAGGTTACGGCGGACACTTGTTAAGGTTTCGGAGGTTAATGATTGTTAAGGGGCCTGCGTGGACCCAATCGCATATTTCTCTATTTTTGTTTGAGAGCGAATCCACTGAAAACACGCCAATGGTTTACAAGGGAAAATAGATTTTTCATTCGCTCTTTTTTTTTTTATAATAATTAATTTTTTAAAAAGATTTTCAATTTTACGTTTTGTAACTGTTTTTAGGGTTTATATGAATTTTGAGCAACGACTATCGCCGATTACACGACATATTTTAGTTTTGTTACAATATTCTTGCAACATTCAGACCGAGAATGCTTTGTGGCATCGTTGTCCGTGACTACATGGCATATATGTCGCATATTGTGGCATATATTTAAAATTTCTTGTTTGGTTATGTTTTAAGATATTCATCTGAAGATATTTACGGTGTTCAAGCAACATAAAATAAATAAATATATACATTAAACGAGTGACTGAAATTATAAAAAACCTTTCAAACAATTATTACTGAATCAAAAAGGCAAAATGACACTGTAGCCCCCGTTTCACATTCTGTTTTAAAAAGTCCTTAAAGTTTTTTTTTAGCCTTTTAGGGGAATAACATTTAGTTTAACCTGCATTTCTAGTCACTATCCTAATTTTATCCGGTTGCCTAATGTTTACGTGGAACAAATGGCCACGTGTTAGCTTACGTGGGAAGTAATGTATGCAATATTGGGGGAGAAGGGTTGCAATCCAGTCGAAATGGCCATTAGAAGGTTTTACTGTGTTGAAAGTGGTGAATCCAGTCGAAATTTTACATTGTCGAAGCTTATTAAAACCCTAGATGTAGCACTCCATCTGTTCTTAGATTCTTCATTTCAAATATGAAATTGATACAAACGTTCAGAGCGATTCTCGAAGGTTTAATTTTAGTATCAATTAAGAAATTGAAAATTAATTTTAGGTTTATCAACGTTGAAATCAGAAATTATCTTCGCTGATTGTACGATCACTGCTTCTGATCGATTAGAACGGAGTGCAAGGAGTACATTTCCCGATCTGACCAACTTCAGAGTCGCAAAATTAAACGGATTCAGACGTGTTTTCGCTCACGTTCCTCCCATTTTCTTCGAACGTGGAATTGCTAAGCCTGAAACGAAGGTACTGTATGTGTCTACTTTTCTACTTTCCATTTTCAACTTCTATTCATCGAGACGAAAGATGAACTCCATATAACAATGAAACGATAATTTTCAATCTTTTCATGAAATTTCAAGCTATGAAAATCTTAGAGGATTCGATAAAAGACAAGAACTGATTCCGGTTACCGGCGATTCTCATGTCAAATATTGGGATGAGAATCAAAACCCTAGATGTAGCGACAAATCGAGATTATGCTGGAGGTTAATGAATGGTGAGAAATGTCAATTTGGGGATAAATGTCATTTCAATCATATCAAAACTGAGAGAAAGAGTGTTGCTATAAGCGTTTTGAATGTGGCTGGAAATGGTGAAACGCAGCAAAAAAAGCAAACGCCATGGAGAACGAATATATGTAACAGGTGGATGTCGACTGGTAGCTGTGCGTACGATCTCAATTGCTGCTTTGCTCAATGAGAATCAGGTATCTCCATTCACGACTACTGGGGTTGCTCTCAAATTGAAGAACAAGGCGAAGAAATAAATCCAGGTGAATCGGAGTAGAGTCATTGATTCTCTTTCAAGTTTGTTGATTCACTTTTTTGGAATTTTCCATAGAACTGTCTATTTATATTTAAACTTACATGTTAGCTCACAAGTGACATGTAATACCCTCACAAGTAGCATAGACGATGACTAGGATCGATGTTCTTGGTGATTAGGCGGATGGTAACCGGGTGACCCCTTCAATTGGGGTAGAAGGATGTTTTAAAACGTAAATTGTAAACGTTATTCCCCTAAAAGGCAAAAAAAAAAAAAACCTCAGTGACCTTTTAAAACAAAAGGTGAAACGTCGTTGGGCTACAGTGTCATTTTGCCGAATCAAAAATTATACAAACGAAACTTCATAGAAAACAAGTTTGAATCTACAAAGAACTCTAGAAACACAAAACAAGAACAAACCCTAAACTTTACACAGACGAGAGAAAAATATTGGCTAAACTCCAAAGCTTATACGTACAAAATCCAATAGCTGCTCCAATGTAGCAGCTCCTAAGCTCCCACCTACAAGCTGTCACAACACCACTCCATTAACTCCAAATGATACGCCTAGTCCTTCAACTATCAAAACTTGCAAAAACATCTTAACAAGCACATAAACTATCAATCTAATCATATAACCAATGAGAGACAAATGAAATAAGTCACAAGTTCAGTCACTTATTTTAGCACCCCACAAACATAACATTGCTTCAATCTTTATTATAATATAAAATGCTTGATAATAATATTGAGGGTTTAACCCTATATAAATAGGGATACAAAAAGGTCTCTTGGCCTGACATAAACCCTAATGGGTATTAGGGTAACCCTAATCACTAACATTTCCCCGCAGTTTGATCGGGAGGAGACGATTAAACTGGAAAAATAAACAAAACATAATTGAAAAACAACGGCAGCGGCGGTGGCAGATCTCTGACGATGGCGACTTCAATGGCTGCTCGTCGGAGAAGAAGAGAGGAGCAGCGGCGACCATAAGTAGATCCGTTGAAGAGGAAAAGAGAGTCGTGACAATGATCATGGAGCCGATGACAGAGGATTCCGGAGAAAGGCAGCGAGCAAAGAGAGAGGGCTCGAGCTACGGCAGGCAGAGCCAATTCCGGCGAGATCGACGGCTGCAGTGTTGATAGAGGGAGAGATAGATGACTGCAAATCAGATGGTGCCCGACGAATAATGTCTGGAGAAGAATAGGCCATATAAAGAGAGGGGCTGTAGCAGACGAAGCAGTAGAAGAAGCCGATGACGGAGCTCTGGTTTGGTGCTGACGGCTGTATTATTATTTATGAAAAGAAAGAGGAAAGAGAAAAATATTGAAGACACCTCCGACGACTAGAAGGTCGTTGGAGGCGGAGGTCGACGACTGTGGGTTGTGATCAGCAATAGGTTTTAATCTAGAGCTCTGATACCATATAAATATAAAATGCTTGACAATAATATTGAGGGTTTAACCCTATATAAATAGGGATACAAAATGGTCTCTTGGCCTGACATAAACCCTAATGGGCTAACCTAAACCCTAATGGGTATTAGGGTAACCCTAATCACTAACAATCTTTACCTGTGAAAGGATCAATTAAGCTCGTTTTATCACACAAAAAATCTTGCTGGCTAAAAATCAAAGATTTTGTAAACATGTCTGCATGTTGATTTAGGGAATCAACTTTACGGATTTTAAATAAACCATTTGGCACCTTTTTCTTACCAAAATGAACATCAACCTCAAAATACTTTGTTTTTCATGAAAAAATTGGATATAATGCAAGTTTTATTGCAGACTCATTATCACAAAACGCATTATCAGGTGTCAAACATTTTAATCCTAAATCAGAAAGAACTCTCAGAATCCATATGATTTCACAAGACACAGTTCTCAAGGCTCTATACTCAAATTCAATTGATGACTTGGAAATTGTGCTTTGTTTTTTTAAATTTCCATGAAACCAAAACATCATCAAAATAAACACAAAAACCAGTAACTTACCTTCTAGTAGATAATCACTTAGCTCAATCAACATCAACAAAAGCGCACAACTCAAAAGAACAAGTTCTATTAATACACACACCTTTTCCAAGATTCAGTTCTCAACATACGAACTGCAATGTTCAAATGTGACTTTCTTAGACTATGCATTACATGACTTGAAGTTTGTACAACAAACGAAACATCTGGTCTAATTATAGTCAAGTAGATTAATTTTCGGATTAACTTTTGAAATTGAATAACATTTTGAATTAACACATCATCAACAACAACCCTATCTCCAATAATAATTACATTTAAATCCAATGGTGTTTTAAGAGGTTTACAACCAAGCATTCCAAACTCATAAAGTAATTTCGGGCAATATTTTCTTTATGTTAGACCTAATCATTCCTTCGTATCAATAACCTCAATACCAAGAAAGAACATAAGGTTTCCTAAATCTTTAATCAAGAATTTTGATTTAAAAAAATTAACTTTCAAAATCTCATTCAAGTCACTACCCGCTAACACTATATTATATACATAAACCAAAAGAATAGTAACAATATTTTTTTTTTCAGTTTTAACAAAAAGCTAGTGATCACTTAAACTCTTCTTGGAACCATATTCAAAAAAGATTCACATAGTTTTTCATTCCACTTTTTAAGCCCATACAAATATTTTAAGAGTTTGCGCACCCTGTTATCCTTTTTAGCGTAATAACCTCGAGGTAAACATATATATAAACCTCTTCATCTAAACAACCATAAAGAAATGCATTATTAATATCTAATCGGTATAATCTCCAACCCATTTTTACGACTAATTAAATAACGATTCTAAAGGTTACCATATTTGAAACCAGAGAGAATGTCTCTTCATGATCAATTCCCTCCTTTTGATTATAATGCTTAGCCATTAAACGAGATTTATATGTTTTTGTCCCCTCGTTAGTTTTTATTTAATTTGTATACCCAACGACAACCTAAAGGTTTTCTATTAGGTAGCAAATTTGTTATTTAGTAGGTTTTGTTTCTATGGCATTCATTGCTCTGATCCAGTTTGGATCAGTAGCAACTTGAGAATAGCTTTGAGGTTGAACGGTTTTATCAAGGCCATACACAAAACATAAATTTTCAGAATTTTAATTAAAATAGTCACTAGTTTTTTCAATACCAGATATGTGCCGCCCTTCAACAACATAGTCACTAAATTTCACAAGTAACCTAGACCCTTTGTTGACCTTTTACGACCACTAGAATAACCCCCTAAAGGTTCAAACATTTGAGGACTACTTCCTTCATATAAAATAGGAAGACTAGGAGTCATCCGATCTAAAGATTGAGGCATATGTACTCTCCAATATCCGTCAACAGTTCCCATAATGTAAACCTCGTCCAAAGACTAGTTTGCACTAACATTATTAACCTGGCCGCATGCTCCTAAGTCTCCTAGACCTAACAAGTCATCAGCCAAAACAGAACTATGAGTATCATCATAGGAAAGGCACCTTCTTTGTTTGACTTACTAGCTAAGACAAAAAAAAAAAATCATTTTCATTGGATATCCCAAAATTACCTATATATCAACAGTGGTTGACCTCATTTTGAAAGGAAAAACATTTTCATAAAACTTCACATCTATGGAAAAGAAAATATGATAATTATTACGACTGAGCAACTTTTACCATTTTTTCTCATTAGAATACTTACTCAAAAAAACTTTTTTCAGACCATTCAGAAAATTTTTCATTATTATTAAATTTTGTGGTGAATCAAAGACACCCAAAACACACAAATTATCAAACTTATGAGACATTTTATAAAACATATCAAAACATAGACTTCCCATTCAAAATAGAAGTACAAAGGCGATTTAATAGGAATGTTGCTGTTAAAATAGCTTTTCCCCAAAATTTAAGTAGGAGTCTAGATTGAAATAATAGAGACTTGGAAACATTTATAAGATGTTTGTGCTTTCGCTCCACAAAACCATTTTTTAATGGAGTGTAGGCACATAACGTTTGATGTACAACACTTTTTTCTATCAAAAAAATTATCATTTTACTATTAACAAACTTAGTACCATTGTCAGATATTAAGGTCTTAACACTGATAAAAATGATTTTTCAGAAAATTAAAGAACAAAATGAAACAATCAACCACTTTATCTTTAGACTTTAGTAAGTACACCTAGGTTTAAAGTCATCCACAATAGTAAAAAAAATATCATAGTTCTGAATTAATACTTGAACAATTATTAAGAATCAGAATTGACGGGCACCCCTCAGGTATCGATTCTATATAACCAAGGATCGAAACATACGAGAGAAATATATCATAGTTTTGAATTAATACTTGAACAATGCATGCAAGTATTTTATTTATTAGAATTTGTCAAAACTCTAAATAATTTATTTTCCATTAATTACCACTTGAGTTAATTACACAAAAGCCACCAATTATTTTTCATTCTATGGTTTAAGCAGTATATTTCATTTTTTGTATTAAAGCATTTTATTTTGGATTTTTTTTTTTCCATTACGACCATCATAACATATGATTATCGGTTTAGCAGGTCACCATGATCATTTAGCTTTTTGTTTTTTCCACTAAAGCCATTAAATTACCAAAGTGTTTTTCTAATTTGACCACAATAACTAATTTTTTTGTTATAGGTGGTATTTTTTTTTTTTTGAAAAGGTTGCTAAAGGATGTTTTTTATTTTTATTTTTTTTTCATTTTTTCATCTTTTTCAAATGTTTGTGTGTATCATGTGGTTATGGTTGTTTTCATTTTTTTCACATTCGACTATTTTTTCAACTGTTTCTAAGTAAGTTTTACATTATTTTTTGGATTAGACCACCGTTGATCATCAAACAAACATGCTAATCAAACAAAATTTTCCAATATTTGTGAGTTAAATTTTCATTATAAGTTTTTATTTTTGTTTTGAAAGATTCTATAGTTTGCAAGATTTACTAATTGAGCAAATTACTTCCAGTCTTTTTGTTATTTGCGTTTAATAAAAGTTTAAAATTGAAACCCCCACACTACAATCGCACTTAGTTAAATTTGCACCTAACATTTATTATTCAACTTGCTATGTTTCCCTAGTAACGTAAGCCATCATGGTCATATATACTTTATATCATATAGTATGTTATAGATTTTTTGTTTACCGTCTTTGCCTTTAGGTATAATTGTTATTGTTGTAAATATATGTGGAGCCCAAGAATGTTTCTTGTTTGATTATGTTGTAAAATAAAGTCCCCTACAAATATCTATATCTATATCTATATCATATATTATATCTTATCTTATATTATATCTTATAAATGAAGCATTTTTTCTTACACCATATGCATTTGAAACCCCCAACTCTTCAACTTCCAATATTTGAATTTTTTTTCTTTGTCCCACATTGTTTCACACACATATATGACCATTCTTCTTTCACTTATATAATATCACTCATTTGCTTTCATTATACATCAATTTTGATCATTATATGACATTCACTCTATCATTATTTAGTGGTCATTTTATCATAAAAATTATTTTTATCGCAAAGTTTTAAAGGATTATAATTTTTAGTTGGGTTTATTTCATAAAAAACCTTACATTTTCAACTTTTTTCTGTTTAAACCTAAAACTTTATTTTTTTTTCAAAAAAGACCTAGATTTTGGAGAAACTTTTTAATTTAGACCCTTTACCCCGGTTTTACAGGTTATACATATTTTTTTTTCAGAAAAAACTTTAATTTTTTTCTTTTTTCCGAAAAAAACCATCAATTTTAGTGATTTTTTCACAAAGAAAATTTTTTTGTTCGTTTTTGTAATTGACATAACTTTCATATACAATGTCCAAATTCTACGAACTTTATATTCCTGGAAAGGTTGTAAATAATACTACAACTTTGCTTTACTGACTTTTATTTGAATATGTTCCGATATTTCGCTACACTGACTTGTTTTCTTATAATAGCTGTATCTTTTGCATACGAGCTTCGTTTTCGACGTTCTATAAGTCAACGGATTCGTAAACACAAATACATTGTGTAATGAATATTATTTAAACCAAAATATTATTTGTATAATTTATCACATTTTACGCTACTGTAGTCTATTATTCAAAATTATATCGTTTACTCGATAATTAATTCGAAATAGCGTATTGTAGTATTATAATTTCCAATAATACATTAGGAAAGTTATTAAAATTACATTTCAACGTATTATCCTAATTTGCGCTCTGGTTGACATTTGTTGACTTTTGTTGACCAAATTTGACGGATGTCACAGACGGGATCGCAAGAATGCGACGACAAATTACAATTTTGACGGATGTCACAGACGGGGTCTCTTAAATAAGAGCATAAATATAATTAAATATAACTAAATTTGAAAAATTAATTACATTAAATATAATTAAATTAAAATAAAACATTTCATTAATTAAGAAAATAAAATTACAAACATAAACTAAAACGACAAATTACAAATTAAAAAATACGACAAACCACAAACGTAAAAAAAAAAGAAACCTTGACCAATATTTTTTATGATATCAGCTTTGTATTTTAAAACCGTCTCGAGTGCTTCCCCCTCGAGACCCTCCTCCGGATTCGACGACAAAAACTTTATGTCTTTTAGTCGTTGTTTTTATTCATGGGCTCGTTGTTGATCATGACGGGCTCATTGTTTGTCTTCGTAATCTTTTTCTTTTCAAATTTCATCCGCTCGTGAAGGTTTAAATTGTACTGTTCAAACTCCAACCACATAAATGACACGTCATCGTTTTCTTGCGACCCCGTCTGTGACATCCGTCAAATTTGGTCAACAAAAGTCAACCAGAGCACAAATTAGGATAATACGTTGAAATGTAATTTTCATAACTTTCCTAATGTATTATTGGAAATTATAATACTATAATACGCTATTTCGAATCAATTATCGAGTAAACGCTATAATTTCAAATAATAGACTATAGTACGTAAAATTCGATAAATCATACAAATAATATTTTGGTTTAAATAATATTCATTACACGATGTATTCGTGTTTACGAATCCGTCGACTTATAGAATGTCGAAAACGGAGCTCGTATGCAAAAGATACAACTATTATAATAAAACAAGCCAGTGTAGCGAAATATTTAAATATATTCAAACAAAAGTCAGTAAAGCAAAGTTGTAGTATTACTTACGACCTTTCCAGGGATATAAAGTTCGTAGAATTTGGACATCGTATATGAAAGTTATGTCAATTACAAAAACGAAAAAAAATTCTTTGTGAAAAAATCATTGAAATTGAGGGTTTTTTTCGGAAAAAAAAAAAAGAAATTAGGGTTTTTTCTGGAAAAAAAAGTATGCATAACCTGTAAAACCGGTTAAGGGGTTAAATTAAAAAGTTTCTCCAAAATTTAGGTTTTTTTTGAAAAAAAAATAAAGTTTTAGGTATAAACAGAAAAAAGTTAAAAATATAGGGTTTTTTATGAAATAAACCCTTTTTAGTTTCAACTTCTAGAAATATTGAAAGTTAAAAATGAAGTTAAAATTACTTAAAACTTTTAAAAACCAAACTAGATTGGAAGTTTAAAATATGATTTTGTAAAAGGTGACAACGATGTAAACAATTCTTGATTCACCACTTTGTATACACATATATTTTTTCTAATTGTGAATGTTTTAAATATTTCTTATAAAAAAGACCGTCTAAATCAATGTGTTAATGATTTATCTTTTAACATATTATTTTGAATTTTTTTCTTTGTGTCCAATTGATTCATACATCTATCTAACATTTCATCTTTATGTTATATAATACCACACTTCTAGAAGTATTAAAACTTAAAAGTGAAGTTAAAATTACTTAAAACTTTTAAAAACCCAACTAGGTTGGAAGTTTATAGTATGTTTTGTAAAAAATGACAACGATGTAAACAATTATTGATTCACCACTATGTATACACATATATTTTTAATTGTGAATGTTTTAAATATCTCTTATAAAGGAGACGTCTGAAACAATGTGTTAATGATGTATCTTTTAACATATTATTTTGATTTTTTTCTTTGTCCCACATCGATTCACACATCTATTTAACATTTCATCTTTATGTTATATAATACCACACATTGTATCCATTATCCATATCATGATATGACTTTCAAAGTCTATTATTAATTGATTGTCAATTTATCTTAGAAACATGTTTTCTTATAGTATTAAAGGATTCTACTATTTGGTTTTGGCTTCCAAAAGTATTCAAACTAGAAAATAAAGATGAATGTTACTAAAAACTGATTAGGTTGCAAGTTTAGAGTATGTCGTAGTAAAAAAGTGATAACGATATCGACTTTTTTTATTCACAATGATATACGCACATAAAAATTTTCAACAGCGAACATTTGAGAATTAATCAAACAAATAAAGTTGAACCATTATCTATGTATTCAATAAATCTTTATATATATATATATATATATATATATATATATATATATATATATATATATATATATATATATATATATATATATATATATCTTATAAGAAATGTCACAAACACAATACATTTCAGGATAAACTATTTATCTTTTACCATATTAATTTAAAGTTCTTTTATTTGACTCATATTGTTTCGCACATCTATATAACATTTTATATTTCTCTTATATAATATCACCCATTAGGTTATCTTATCTCATAATGTTGATTAAACCAAGGTTTTTGTAACGCCCCAAAATTTGTCCAGAATTTTTTTTTTAAAAACATAATAACATTAAAAGCACAATGGCGCTATCGCTTAAACATGGTTGTTATACTTCATGTCTATAAGACATGAATGTCAAAAATAAAGTTCAACCAAACATTTGGTTTACAAGTTTACAACCACGGGCGTTACGAATTTATATCAAAACAAACCATAGCAAGCAGAGAATGATTAAACCATAACATCAAAAGATGAGAGCTATGCTTAGCTCCACTCCATCTAGTCTTCCCAAAACATATCTAGCATTTCATATAGTCATCCTACTCTTGCGAACCTGGACCTGGGACACATGGCATAAAACATAAAATACATAAGACAAAAATGTCTCGTGAGCTACATGGGTTTTAGACTCAAAATATTTAAAAACATAATATATATTGTTCCCAAAGCCCTTGTAACCAAATCATATCATATCTTTTGTTGAAAACTTTTAAAAGCATAACATATATCGTTTTCAAAGCCTTTGATAATAAACTGTCATCATAAAACTTTCTTATTCAAACTTGACTGGTATTCATTCGGGTCCGGATTTTTATACTTAGGGCCTTAATCACCTTTGGTGATACCCCAAGTCTATACTGAAATGGTAAGAACGTAATCAAACCATTCCATCATCGTATCACATGCTTTGACTGGTATCTCCACATGCTTTATTTTTATACTTAGGATAATCACATGTAGTGATTTTCCCAAGTCTATACTAAGATGGAAAGAACAAGATCAGTCCATCCTAGCATCATGTGTTTTAGGACATCTACTTCGCGAAGGGGAAGGTACCACCCCAGTAGACTCCTCTATATTCCGTTACGGGAATATCATGGCCCGGGCAAAAGTGGGTAACATACTAACTTGCATTGCTGATTCATTCATATTTCAAATACCAGTCATAAAAGAAAACATAATATGATTTGACATCAGATTACTTGCTGAAATCACATTAAGGCTAGTGCCAAACCAATCTTTTCAAAGTCCAATTCAATTGATGTCAAATCACACTTTCTAAAGCATGTTAGGCTTAATGCCAAAACTTGCTTTAAAACCATTAAAACTTTGTGCCAAAATACACTTTTCAAATCACTTGGGCTTAATGCCAAAAATACTTTTCAAATAACTTTCAAATCGTTATGGCTTGATTGCCAAAACATGCTTTCAAATCATAGTATGAGACTTTAAAATAATCATGTCATAGGTAAATAAATTTGCATAACATCTCATACTCGAAAATCACATAAACTATAAAAACATTTTGCCATGTACCCCAAAGAGGAAAAATGTCACATGTACTCACCTCGGTCCGCTAGTCTTTGCCTCTACTTGCTTCCGCACACTCCTTAACTTCTATATTGATAATATAGAAGATTAGTATAATAATCAAATACTAATATACCACGTATGTTAAACAAGTCTAATTCATATAACTCTTTTCAACTAGTTCAAACTAGCGTTATTCTAGGAATATTCAATTTTAGTCAATTTAATAAGTAAGACGTTCTTTTACGTGTTAAAGTCTAAAACTTTTCGATATTAACTTTTAAGTGAGAATTCCTTTTCTATGGCCAAGTTTGACCAAATTCGTCAAACCAACAACTTTGTTCCCCATTTTACCCAAAATCTCCAAGTTTATAATTCTAACGTCAAACAATTATCTTCTATTAAGTCTTTTACACTTGTAGCATACTTGTGTTCTTGAGTCTACAATGACCAATTCCATTCCAATCTTCCTTTCCAATTCCCATGTCTAACATCCATGTGAATTGAAACATTACTCCATCTAGTTTGGCAAATTATTAACTCAAAACAGAAACTTTTTGACATAAAACCCCATTATAATTGATAAATATTCCATGATTCTTCATCAATCCCGCCATTTGCTAACATGCATGTGAAAATCCAACTAAAATCAGTAGACATCCAACATAAACTCAATCATAGATGTTATAGAACCATAATTTACTCATCTTTTCATCTATTTGCCAACATGCAAGTAAAGCTTCAACCAAAATGTTCAAGATTTAAGCCTCATAAGTGTTTTTGAGCTTATAACAACAAAAGAAACCAAAACCCATGCTTAATTTCAACATGCATTTGAAATTTTCGGATTTTAAGAGCTAGGGTTTACCAATAATCAATTATACCTTTCAAATCTTCTGTTCTAGGGTTGAAATTTCTGAAATCGAAGATAGATTTGACTAGGAATCGAGTTACAACAGTCCCCTTGACCTTCCCCTACTGTCCGCCGGCCACCCACGGTCACCGGGCACCGGGAAATCGCCGGAAAACAGTGCGTCGGCACTGTTCCTTCGTCCTCTGTTTTGCTGCTGTCGACAGCAGCTGTGCAGCCTCCTTATCTCGACCCTCCTGCTCGAAAACGCTGCTCAAACCTTTGCTTTCCCCCTCCCGATTGCAGATTTAGCGCGCACACACACAATCGATGTGTGTGTGTGTGTTTTTCTCTTGCTGCACGAAGCTTTCTCCCCCAAATCTCTTTTTCTGAATTTAATTTCACATGACCAGGCTAAAAAACGAGCTTCAGCTGTGCTGGTAAAGCCATTGGCTGCTTTTAAAAGAGAAATGACAAAAATGCCCTTAATTCCAGACTTAATACTAAGACGAGTCCTCTTAGTCTAAGTTTTACTTGATTTTATAAGACTAAGACGAGTTGTCTTAGTCTAGAAATTTCCAGCTTCTCTTTATTTATTTATTTTTTTCGACTTTGCAGGGGCATAACTTCTTCGAACGAAATCCAAAACTTGCAAACTTTCTACCTCTAGAAAGGTGGGAACGAGATCTACAACTTTGCTCTACTAACTCAGGTCTAAATGTGTATAGATTTTCTATTATTAACCCTTGAAAATGACTCTTTGGTCATTTTTGTCACTTTTGGGCCATTTTAAAACCTTCATATCTCCTTCGTTACAACTCCAAATGGCCCGATTCTTTTTCTTATATTTTTGTTATCTCAAATACTACCCAAGTCACCTTGATGACCCTTTCCTAATTCCCTTTAGCTTTAGAGATATTAATTTTTAAAGATTGCTAAATAAAAATTTCTCTTTAGGTCCTTTATACGATAAAATTTCTACTTGAGTTCATATGTTACTATTATTTGACTAGAGTTACTTTCTTAATAAAATAAAGCTATTATGATACATTTATGCACATATAAAATATTAGATTTAGCAAAAACTAAGTTCATATAACTTAAGAAAGTTTTAGTTGTCACAGTTTGATGTGTGATGACAACATTGTAAAAAACATGTTTTTATCTCAAAGTTTCAACAGTTATCATATTTCAAAATCATTGAAACTAAAAAGATTAACATTTAAAAGAGTTAATAACTACTAAAATACCAATTGAGTTGCACGTTCATAGTAAGTCGTGGGCACAGTTCGATGTGTGATGACAACATTGTAAACATTTGATTTCGCTTTCATAAGATTTATCCACATCAAACTTTCAAACAATAATCCTTCAAAGTTCAAACAAATATGTTTTTATATATAAATATTATAATAAATGTCATTTAATCAATATAGTTTAAGATGAATTTTTATCATGTACCACATTAATTTGAATTTATTAGAAAACAAAAGATTGAAGTAGACATCGGTGAGTAAACGTCTAACTTTTATGAAAATGATCCTAAAACTAAAACCAAAGGTTCATGGAATGTTGCAACCGATTCTTAATCGGTTACAATCAGGAACAAAAAAGAACAAAGATATGAGAGAAATTATTTTAACCTCTCTACTTATAGATGTTTTCTTTTCCTTGAAATTTGTTTATTAAGCTATGTGGGATGAAAATTATATTTGTCTCTTTACTTATAGATGTTTGATTTCTCTTCAATTATGTTTCTTAAGCGACATGAGATAAAAAAAATTACACAAAATAACACACTATGAAGGAAATTTTGATCCCACATCGTCATGATAAATCAACTCAATAAGTTTTTTTATTTTATAAATAAAGGTCCCCTCAAGTTGAAACAATTATATAAATCATTTGATATTTTTTTACTGTTGGAAATATTTTCAAATATTAAAGTTCAAGGAAATATATAGTTAAAATTTTCTTATTTTTTTAAATGGAGTTGAGCTTTAAAATTTTAGCGAGTCGATCCAAGATGAGCTATGGATTCGTTCACCAAGTTGTACAAAATCGCATGCATTGTGCTGAATAATGCAATTTTGAACTTTTATTTCTTATGTAATATTGATGGTCAAAAATGACGATTTCTAATTTTCTTAGAGGTCATTCAATCAATATATACTTCATGTATTCAAACTATATCTATTTTCTATTATAAAGGAAGTCATCCAAATCAATGTGGTTCAAGATAAATGATTTATCTTTTACCACATCAAGTTGATGTTTTATTCTTTATCATACATTGCTTCACATACATATATGACCTTTTCCATTTCTCTTATATAATACAATTCATTTGCTTCCATTATCCACCAAAGATAACACTATTAATTTAAATTAAATATTCGAAATTAAAACATGACCAAATACGCAATCTTTAAATTTATTTTAAAATAGATAAAAGTAAAATTAAATTTGAAATTATACCAAAATTCTATCCAAACACGACTTGTTGGTAGACTATTGAAATCATGTGGTTTGAGATAACCCTTTATCTTAAACCATATTAATTTGGTTTTTATTTTGTTGCATTGTATTTATTCATTAAAATTGTTAAAATTCATTGTTTTCCAAATTTTTGACACGTGTATGTATTATCATATAGTTAAAAATAATGAATAGATTTTTCTATATATACTTTTTAATTTGATATAAGAATAACATGCATTTGTTTATATTCGAACTAATAATTTTTTTCCTGCGCAACGCGCGGGTATTCACCTAGTATCTTATAAAAGAAGCAAAAATACTTGCACCATATTGATTTGAAACTCTCATGACTTTTCAATTTATTTATAATAATGATTATAAATTGGTAAATTAATGTTAAATAAGTGATTTGAAACCTAAATAACTCTTCATATTTCTTAAATTAATATCATTTACTTAAAACCTTTTGTATTCCTCTCATTTATTCATATTGTTGCTATATAAGTATATTTTTTCTCATAAAAACATTGATGTCTTTCAAGTGTTTGTGATTAAAATATGAAAAAACGGCAAAAATGATAAAATACATCAAACGTATTTTGATTTTATATATACTTGAAATTGTTTTTAGTTTTTTTTCTTGAAATTGTTTCTACGTTATTTGTATGATTTAGGATTGTTTGATGTATTTTTTTAATGCAAATATTAAAAAGTTATTTTAGTACTTTTGTTATTAAAAGTTGTAGTATTTAATTTTTTTTCATAGTATTTGTTATTCCAAAGATTGTGACATATAAAATATGAAGTTGTTTATACAAAATTTTATGATTTTGGTGGGTTTGACGTGATTTATGAATATAAATGTTCTAATAGATCTTTTGCTGCTTTTATGTTATTATTTATTTCATACTTTTTGTTGTTCGTTAGATTTTGATATATAAAATCATGAAATAGTTTCTACGAATTTTGTGTATTGTATATGAGTGTTTGGTTGTTATAATAGATATTTCGATTGTTTCATGTTGTTAAAAATTGTTGTATTTATTTTTCATACTATTTGTTATTCATTAGATTGAGATATCTAAAATGACAAATCTATATACAATTTGTTATTCATATTTCTTAAATTAATATCATTTACTAAAACCTTTTTGTATCCCTCTCAGTTATTCATGTTGATTTTATATATTCTTGAAATTGTTTCTACACATACACATAATATTCAAACAATAATTCTTTGTACCTAAAAAACGTTTTACTTGTGTTAACTAATTATCAATAAGTCTAAAAAATTGGACCATCCCTTAACAAACCTCCTATTTGCTTCTATATTTCTCTTCTTGTATGGTTTGTTCTTTGCAGGTGGTTTTCCTTTATGTTATTGTTATGTCTCTGGTCCCATGTACTGTTTTGGTTCCTAGTTTAGCTTTGTTGTTGTCCTTTGGGGCCTGTCCCGATGGATTTTCTGTTTTTTCCTTTGGTGGGGAGTCCCCAGCCTCTTATTGTATTTATTCTTTTTATTAATAAAATTTGCCAGAGGTACCGTCCTTTTTACCCAAAAAATTTCACAATAAAGATTTCAACTATACTATAAGTTATTTATCTTATTTTTACCATTATCATATGATAAATTATTATTGTTTATTTATTATGATATTAATTAACTATTTATTTATTTTCTGATATTTTTATAACGAATATATTGATATATGATAATTCATTAGTGATACATCAACATTTTGAGTTATTATATAAAATTGTTATTTCATAGTTGATGATAATTACTTAAATATTTTTTTAACAAAACATATATGTTATTATTTTACCTACACAATTTTGTTCCTACGCAACGCACGGAAGTTCGTCTAGTAAATCAATAAAAATGTCAGGATCAATGGTCGATTTTTATGCAGCAATGGGATGTATATTGATGACGACCGGATCGCTCGGGAGTGGGGACGGTAGGATCATAGATTACGGCGGACAGCTGTTAAGGTTTTGGAGGTTAATGATTTTTTAGGGGCCTGCCACGACCCGATGGCATAATTCTCAATTTTTGTTTGATAGTGAATCCACTGAAAACTTGCCAATGGTTTACAAGGAAGAAAAGAATTTTCGCCTACCTTATTGTCAATAAAATTCTAAATTTTCAGTTTTGGGTTTTTTAATTTTTTTTCTTTTCTTAGTTACGGTGTCAATTGATTACTCGTGAATCAAAGTTCAATGGTACACATTATTTTTAGTCATATTCTTAATTATCCATCAAACTGGTGAATCAAAGTTCAAGAAAACTCGTAAATAAAATTGTACAATCCTTTTCTAATTAATACTTTAACCGTTTAAGTATCGTCTTCCACTAGAAAAAAAATAAATGAATCTATAAAAGGTATTGAAAAAAGTGATTGCGACCAATTTTCAAGTTTGGAGCAATGTATCTTATGCTTAATAACAACAAATTCAATTATCTTATGGTATAACTTTAATATCTTACTATATAACTTTAATTTGGACATGTATTTATAATATAATTAGGAGTAAAACAAGGTGAAACGTATTGACAATGTAAGACATATTAACAAGTGTAACACATATTAAGAGTGCAAAACATATTAACAAGTGGACAACACTCTATGTTCATGACATTATAACTTGAAATCTAGAACTTGTATATAATAGCTTTCTAAATGAAAGTGGTAGCCGACATAACAATGAATACATAGCTAAAAGAATCAACCAAGTTCATATGAGAAAGTTATGGACGTTTGAAGTTGGGGAAAAAGTTTTTATGAACTATGAAAAAAATTCTAAGTTTGAGAAATATGTCCCAACAGCCCAATACACCGACTTTGAAGCTATGGAAGGAAGACATCATGATGTCCAAATATCAATTGTAATATATCAATGGAAAATAAATCCAACAACAAAGCAATCAAACATATCATAACACAAATATACAAAGTTCTTAACAATTAAACCACATGCAACAACAATCTTAACACTTATGTCACAATAATAAACACTTTAGGTCATAATAAATCATTAACAATAAACATCAATAACACAATCATAGCATTAACAATCCAAAGACAAACTTCAAACATATCAAAAAAGCTATAAATCAAACAAGCCACAACCATAAATATCATATGCATCATACTACATTTCAGAAAATGAGCATCAAAAACTTTAAAACAAAATCTTCAAACATATCAAACAAGTTACAAATCAAATTTTCTAAAATTTTAAAGACATGATCACCAATGGTGGTGAGCTGTGGTGATTTCGTCTAGCAGAGGGGAGGGTGGTTTGACCTGATTTTTCTGACAGTAGGGCAGCGATGGTGGCGGTGAGTTATAAAAACCCACTGACACTATGATATATTACAAAAGGGGGGGGGGTGTCAAAAAAGAGGATATAGGAGATGGTGGTGGTGCTTACCGACGGTGGTAATGGCAACGCTGATCGTATTAATCGCAAAGATCGAACCGATTTAGGAGATGCTTGAACAGATTGTCAAATGAAACTGAAGTTAATAAAGAAGTTTTCTATCCGAGGCCATTAGGGGCGACAACGAAAATTTCAGGGCCTGGAACTTTCTTGCTTTTTTTGGTCCGTCTGATGTAAAACATTTGAAGAGCCAGGATGGGTTTAAGTGGTTGCAAACAGACCGGACCCTTTAGGAGAAACGCCATTAACGGGAGTAGACCCTTTAAAGGAAGATAATATGTATATCATATTGGTACGACACGGTCTTATAAGTGTGTATATATGTTGAAGTCTTTCATCTCTCCACAAAGGCTCTTTTGGAGAGACACTCTTGGGCTCCACATATATTTACATGGTATCAGAACCTATGTCTCTAAGTGGAAGTGTTAGTACATCCCACATTGGTGCGACACAGTCTTAATTATATGTGTGTGTGTGTGTGTGTGTATATATATATATATATATATATATATGGGATCCAGTAAGAAGTAATATTTTGGTAGGAAGGTAAGAAATCAGTAATTAAGGTATGAATGATTATAATTAAGATAAGAATGATATATTTTTGTAACTGATTTTAGATCATTTAATCTTACATATATACCAAAAATATGGTTGCATCTTAAAAGACATTGTGATTCCTTTCGCCCTCTTCCCGCCTGCCACGTTCTGGCTTTGGTATTTACGCTTTCTCCACCTCCTGCTTCTTCCGATACTTTCCCGTCCACCACCTCTTCCCTGTGTGTTTGCTTCATCCTTTTTGCTTTGCATCTTCCCAATCATCATCCATTACACCCATAACTTCCCACTATTATCTGTAGACGGCGACATAGCGACAGGGTGGAGCCGACGACGACCTGGGAGGCTGATGATGGCGGTGGCGGTCATGTGTTCCGAATCCGCCAGTTTAGGGTGAAATTGGGATACTCGAAAGGTAAACTTTTAGTATTCGTATATTCCATATCCTTATCCCCTACTGATTTCATACGCGTTTCAACAATTAACCGTATAATAAATCAAAAAAACTGAAATTAACCACTCGCTAAGTCATTTGACGCGTAAGGAAGCTCAAGTCGCAGGTTTCATGTTTGATTCTCGAAAAGATGCTAGCAATCTCTCAGGCAAATCGACTGGCCCGAAGACCTAATTTGCGATCGCTGATCCTTCTCCTTTCAATTTCACCGTGGCCTTTGTCTGGACTGAGCCAGGTGTTGTTGATTTGTTCGTTTCTGCAGTCAACGTTTGTTTTTTCTATATCTATCTTGGTTCCAATTTTATATTATGCTTTGAAATTTCGTATGCTGCTACTAAGTTCATTGCTTATGTCATATACAGAAGTGTAAATTCATTTGATCGTAGCTTTTTGAAGGAAAAATTTACAAAAGCTACTTTCACTCTTTTTCTAATTACTGGTTAGATTAAAACATTTATAAATTTTCCATTCTTGTACTCTCATAATCATAATTGTATCTGTCACATCAGTTATGATCAGTGTTTGATCAAATTAACTACCATAAATGGTTGATTTGGACAATAGCACGAATGGAATCTGCTTGTGTGGATAATACCCGCCTACTTGAAGCCACTGATAAGTACATTCAACGCCAACCAAAGGTAATACATTCTTATTTTTTCTACTCTAATTTAAATCCCCTCATATATGATTTACCCTGTATTTAGTTCTGCCTTTCAAACTACGTGGAAGGATTGCAACAATGATTTTGGTATGGCAATATGAGGACAGATCTGGATATGAATCTTCGAAGGGGCTTTCATGGGGTATGGTGAGCTGTCACTTATCACTCTCAAAATCCATAAACCTTTTCAACCTTATGTGAACTTGTATGATATCCACACTGTGATTTAATTACTTCAGGTGCCTCTGCTGCTAGGAGGAGCATTTTGTGCGTGTGCTTGGCATTTCTTTTATAACTCGGAATTACTTGAGGTAATATTGATGTCTCTGTCCATTTTAATCGAATTTAAGAATCTTTCATGTTTAATTTGTTGTACAAATAGAAAAAAGTCATGAACTTTCATTATTTATCAAAACGTATCATCTTACACAACACAAATTGTAGGTTTGGGTTGCTATCAGAAGACGAATAATGGCATTTGTTGGAGGTTTTGATTTATGTGGAGGGCGTTACGATACACTTGGACATCCCATTTTCAGCACTTTACAAACTTTACACAAAGACGACTATCACCAACCTAATTACACTGTAATTAATAATCCCTTCACTCTCTTCCCAATTTTCTTTGATTTTTTATTATTATTAAATTGTGATATAAAAAACAGGGACCTACTACTGGTTGTCCACGAGAACCATGGCATGATTTGCACAGCAATATTGAAGGTCCAGCAGCATATGATTTACTCAAGAACTTTGAGGAAAGATGGTTGAGGGCTTCAAAACCACAAGGGATTCGTAGTAAAATGAAGAAATCTGTTGATGATTCTTTACTTCAATTAGATAGAATACCTGATATTCTGGGAATTGATGAAGCCCATTGTACAAATGAAAGGGATCCAGAAGGCTGGCATGTCCAGGTATATATATTATTTGTTAACACTTTTTACCAATATGGGCAATGTACTTTGTTTTTTACACATAAGGAAACATCTTTATTATATTCTACCAGAAACATATTTTTTTTTTTGAAACCGGGGAATCCAAGCGGATTTTATTAAAAAAATTTCTTATCGTGGTGATGTTTGAAGATTGGGCAATTGTTTGCCACATCATCATTGGTTGGATGCCACGTAAGTACAAAAGTTGAAAGATAAATCAAATGGTAGCCGGTTACTGGTTTTTCAGATTAAATTTGCTGTTTTCGGTAAAATTCGAAAGTACGTTGATATTATGGGTAAAAATTGAAAGAGCAAACTACGTTGCTATTCCCCGTAATATGCGTTTCCTTTTTTGAACTGATAACATAAGTGAATTTACTTATTTTAATATTTAATGGTGTGTAGGTGTTTCGTTCAATTGACTCCAATTCGGTTAAAGGTTTCCCTAAAGACCCCAAAGATGCCACTAGCAAGCTATAATATAGACTTTCCACTTTTGGTTTCCTTTATCGGCTAAATGCCAGAAATAGCAACATACTTTTGTTTATTTGTATATTATAGCATCCTACTTTCATTTCTCTTTATTACATCATTTTACTTCCATTTTGTTCTTATCAAGGTATTGTAGTTTGAAATGTATAAATACTGTAATAGGAAGAAATAAAAGTATAATGCTATAATAAACAAAAAAAAAGTAGGTTGTTATTTCTTTGCTATTAGCCCTTTATTTATGCCGAGAACCAATACTTAATATTTTACTACACTGAAACAGAATCTGGTATGTGGGAAGAATGTGCTGATAGACATGAGCATACATACAACATATGTGAAGGCAATTCGTGCAGCCCAACATTTCATCTATATTGAAAACCAATATTTTATTGGTTCTTCATTTAATTGGAGTAATTACAAAACTTTGGGTGCAAACAATTTAATACCAATGGAAATCGCTCTAAAAATTGCAAATAAAATCAGAGCCAATGAGAGATTCGCAGCATATATTGTGATTCCAATGTGGCCAGAAGGTAGTCCAACAAGTACCACAGTTCAAAGAATTCTTTTTTGGCAGGTATATAATATAATATAAGACAACAAATTTTGATTTTTAAACTTTATACTTACCGAAACTAACTAAATATGAAATATTTTGTTACAGAATAAAACAATGCAAATGATGTATGAAGTAATCTACAAAGCTTTACAAGAAGTTGGGCTTCATAACGTCTACGAGCCTCAAGATTACTTGAACTTTTTCTGTCTTG
The DNA here is from genome assembly GCA_023525715.1 of Cichorium intybus. Lineage (NCBI taxonomy): Eukaryota > Viridiplantae > Streptophyta > Magnoliopsida > Asterales > Asteraceae > Cichorium > Cichorium intybus. The sequence goes on along the minus strand of CM042010.1, from coordinate 153,351,923 downwards.
GCACTCACGAGTCATCACATGGTGTCGAACCAACTTTTGAAGAAAACGGGTCGAATTCCGCAAATTCCCCTCAAGTAATCTTCTTCTTCTTGTCGTTCATCATTATGTCACTTTTTCGATTTTGTATGTGTTAACACGTTTCTATTTTTGTGATACAGTCACTTAGTAGGAAGAATCGTCGTTTTATGATATCAAGAAAGCTCTATTGATACATCAACATCTGTATCTATTTCCATCCTGCTGTTACTTTTTCATTTTTATGATCTTTAAGGTAGCTTTGACTTAATTTCTCATTATCATGTTATTAAATTTTATTTTAAATAGGTACCAAAAAACGTTAAAACCTCATATGATGATTTTTAGGACCAAAATTGTAAAAATATTCTACACCCAGGGTCCACGAACCACACATTGTTATTTTACTTGAAACAGGGACCAAAAATGGTACAAAAGTCCCAAATGAGAACCAAAATTGCAAGATTACTTTTTCAGACCGAATTTGCAAAAATCTGCTATACTCAAGGACCAAAAATGCAACTTTGAATTGGTTTGTGATTGCAAGTCTGAATAAGCTAATCAGGACCTGCAATCGATTATACTGTTTTTGGTTCGGGATTGCAGGTTTGAATTGGTTTGGGATTGCAGCTTTGAATTGGAAGTCCCTGATCCTGAAACAATGGTGACATTTCCAGTTGTTGGTGATGTTTCATGGACAACCACACCATGGACACTTCTTAGCAATCTTGCACTTTGTGTCGACTCAAATTTTGTATATGTGAAGGTCAGTAATGCAAAGTTCTATACTTCTATTTTGAATTTTGAATTTAAATGAAAACTTGATCCTAAGTCTATAAATAAAATTAGTGAAGAGCAAATCCAATGGAAAAATATATGTAGTTGCTGAATCACGATTATCAGAGCTTCCAGTAGAAAAGGCAAAAAAAAAAAAAAAAAAAACAAAAAAAAAAAAAAAAAAGGAACACCAAAGGGAGCGGTTGATGATAATTCAGCTCCCAAGGCCAAGGGTAGTCGCGGAAAAGCTAAAAATATAGTGGTTGCTTATGAAGTGTTGGATAAATTTCCAGGATCTTCACTTGTGGGCAAAAAGTAAGTTTATTCTCATATATAAATGGGACAAAAATTGTTATGTTGCTTTTACTAAACTTAATCATATTTATTGATGAATTGGTTAATTGTTGTATATAAATATTAAATGATGTTGCAGGTACGTGCCATTATTTGAGCCAAGGAAAGAAATTTATTCGAAACGTTACTCAAGTGTAAACATTTCTTTTTTGGTATTTAGTGACCCCGCAATTGTAAGTCGACTACCGTATCACACTTTTATCTTCATGTCCATTACCGTAATACTTTTAATTATGGGGATAAGTTTGATATTAGAAAAAACTAATTAATATACGTATCAAGTTTCAGTCTGAATCTAGTTATAATTAATTTAATTTCATTAAAACATTAAACTCCTCGTCAGGTTGTGTGTATGGTTCAGCGTGGCCGTACAGTCTACTAATTTTGGCAGACTTTTTTTATGTGACGTCTCACTATATATTTCTCGAGGCAAAGTCATAAAAGAGGGACCGAACAACCCCGAACCCGACTCCTCACGTGCGACCAGTAGACTTTTCTTAATTCCCCCCTTCCCCAATCGGCCACCAGGTCCAGAGACACCACCTCCTGAACCCATTAAACACCATCCATATTCCTAATCTGCAACCCACAACCCTCTCAAAAAATTAAGCAAGAGGGAGAATGAAAATATGGTGGAAAAAGAGGTGCGGATGCTTTTCTGCACCTAGATGAAGACGAACTAAAAAAATATCAAATATGATTTAAAATTTTAAAAATTGAGAAGCATGTTAAATATGACCGATTTCGGTCCGAACCAATTTTTCCAACTTAAGCTCAATCTAAGCTCCACTATAACCGAGAAATAAAATAATAAAATGGACAAAATAGAAAAAAGAAAAAGACGATTATTGATCTCACCATATTATCTCATAAATTATTCTATCATAATATTTAATAATCCAAAATAGCCTCTAAAACCATTGGTTTAATGTTTTTCACATCTATTCATGCTCCTATAAAAACAAGTGTTTCCCTTTCTTCAATAAGCCCACAAACGTTGCGTCTCGAAAACCACGCTGTCATCATCCCCACCTCCTCCACCACCACTACTACAACCACCATCCTCCTCCGCTGGGAAATAACTCCGATATTCTCTAAACAGATTACTCTCTTGCTCTTCCTGATACCCCTTGCTTGGATTGCCGATTTGGGCCAACGAGGAAGAATCCATCGACAAGCCACGAGCATGCCGCGAAGCCGCCACCTGTATCTGGGACGGCGAGAGATCGGCGGTGATGGAAATGTCCGGTGGCTGGGTAGGGAAATTAATCAATGCCGAGGGCCCACGCAAACAAAAAAGGGCGGCATCGTAAGCCCTAGCGGCCTCCTCTGCCGTATCATAAGACCCCAACCATATCCGATCACGACTATTGGGTTGACGGACTTCCGCCACCCATTTTCCCCATTTCCTCATCCTCACACCCTTGTACCTCCCCTCCCTTTTCTCCGTTCTACCACCGTCTCCTTTAGGCCTCACCATTTCAATACTGTAAATCTAATCACGTCAACCTACGTACTTGTATATATACACACGTGTGTGTATATATGTATGATGAATACGAAGACGTGGAGTCAGAGAATAAACGCCACGTATGAGTCGAGCTGTTGCTTACCCTAAAAAAGGGTAACTTCAGCCGCAATGTAACACGTATGGATGAAGACACGTGTTACGATATATGGTGATATAGGTGGAGAGACTAGGTAACGTGGACCGCGGGAATAATCGCACTCCGAGAGACAAAGGTTGACCATTGCCCTTCAAATCATGCTCACAAACTATCAACCTCGATTTGTAGGGGAGATGTTATATAAGATCGTGACAATTTTAGATTACAATTCTGCATGGTATATTATTAATTTTTTAAGTAACCTTAAATGAAAACTTCAACTCTGTTTAAAATTCAAAAAAGAAGTGCACTTGACCAGCCGTCATGTGTAAGGGGTATTTAAAACCGATATTTGGTTTCAAAATGACATGTGATTTGTACATAATAATTTTTCCGGATAAATAATTGGGAGAATTTTGTATATGTCCTTATTAAACGTCAAAATATCGTATATGACTTAAAATCTAAATATCGTATGCGTCCTTATTGAACATTTAAAATATCAAATTTACTCAAATATGTTTTTCTTATATATTTTAATAATTTATAATCACTTTTTATAATTAAAACTGAAAAATAAGAACAAATGGACCAAATTGCCCTTAGCTTGTATAACCCTGGAAATAACACATGATATATTAGTCTGACGATTAAAGATGAACTAAACGAATTGATCAAACTGAGTACAAACGATCACATTTTTTCTTTTGCCTTCTAGATGTGCTTTTTATTGCAATCGATTACAAGCAGGTAATGTATGCATATAATTTTTGATTACAATAGATGCTAACTTCATAGATTTTCAGAATGCGTAATACCTTAAAAGAAGTCCTGGTTTCCACCAAAATCAAAATGGAAGAGGTGAATTGATGAGTACGTCAGTCCAAATGTAGTATGTAGTATGTAGTATGTATAATGATCTTTACCCACTCTTGCCATTTTTATCCAAAAGAAATTGAGAACAAAACTTAAAACCTGGAACATCACGATAATAGTTGAGAAATGCTAAGCATGATAACAGTTCAGCAGACTATTCATTTCAGTCAGAAGGAAAACGTGCATCGCAGGAGGTCCTCGTTTTTCCAGTGTCGTAGAAGCTAAGAGAATTTTGGTCCGATTGCAAAGAAATTCAACAGCCATTCTCAAAATCTATGAAGTTACCATCTGTTGAAATCAAAAAATCAATACATACATACATTACATGTTGCTTGTAATCGATTGCAAGAAGAAGATCGACGAGAAGACAAAAGAAAAATTGTGATCG
>CM042010.1:153280406-153342906 GCA_023525715.1 Cichorium intybus | reverse complement strand
TTCTTCGAGTGGAACGAAGAGAGTCTCATCAGATAGACACTTCTTCAAGTTGGATACATGGAAGGTGAGATGGACGTTGTGCAGCTCTGGTGGTAGCTGGAGTCGGTATGCCACCGATCCGATCCTGGCGAGGATCTCAAATGGTCCGATGTACCTGGGGTGTAGTTTCCCACGCTTCCCAAAGCGTATCATTCCTTTACATGGTGAGACTTTCAGTAATACACGATCGCCCACCTGAAACTCCAAAGGTTTGCGTCGCTAGCTTATCCGCATAGCTCTTCTGCCGATCACGGGAGGCCTTCAATCGTTCACGGATCTGAATGATTTTCTTCGTCGTCTCCCGTATGATCTCTGGTCTGGTGAGAGTGCTGTTGGATACCTGTCCTCTAGCTAACTGAGTATTTCCTACTTCAACCCAGCACAGAGGGGATCTGCATTTGCGTCCATACAACGTTTCGAATGGGGCAACCTTTATGCTAGTGTGATAACTGTTGTTGTAGGAAAACTCCACGAGTGGTAAGTGAGTGTCCCATGCCTTGCCAAAGTCTATCACACAAGCCCTCAACATGTCTTCCAGCGTTTGGATAGTCCTCTCACTCTGTCTATCCGTCTGTGGGTGGTATGCTGTACTCATGTCGAGGTTGGTTCCTAAAGCCTTCTGCAGTGATTGCCAGAATCGTGACGTGAATCGACTATCTCTATCTGAGATAATGGAGATTGGTGCACCGTGCAAACGTACAACTTCTTTGATGTACGTTCTTGTAAGTTTCTCCATTTTATCGGGTTCCTTGATTGGTAGGAAGTGAGCGGACTTGGTCAATCTATCGACGATCACCCATATGGTATCTAGCCCACCAGTTGTCTTGGGTAACTTGGTTATGAAGTCCATGGTTATCCGCTCCCACTTCCACTCAGGTATTTTGGGTTGTTGTAATAAACCCGAGGGCTTCTGGTATTCCACTTTGACTTTAGCACAAGTCAAACATTTGCCCACGTAAGTAGCGATCTCTGCTTTCATGTTTGGCCACCAATATAGCTTTTTGAGGTCCAAGTACATCTTGTCGGACCCAGGATGGACGGAGTATCTTGTCTTGTGTGCCTCATTCATAATAACGTCCCTGTACCCACCGTATTTTGGTGTCCAGATTCGGTTCATGAGGTAACGAGTTCCATCATCCTTGACCTCGAGATTTTTATCCATCCCTCGCAACGCTTCATTTGCGACTTTCTCTGGTTTTAAGGCCTTTAGCTGGGCCTCCTTGATCTGTGTGGGCAAGTGGTAATGGATCGTTATTGTTAGTGGTTTCACTCGGCGACCTGAGTACTCCTTTCGGTTAAGGGCATCAGCTACTACGTTGGCCTTTCCTGGGTGATAACGAATTTCACATTCATAATCACTTAACAGCTCCACCCAACGCCGTTGTCTCATATTGAGCTCTTTCTGATTGAGGATGTGCTGGAGGCTCTTATGGTCAGTTAAAATCGTACACTTGGTGCCGTATAGATAGTGTCTCCAGATTTTCAGAGCGAATACCACCGCTCCCAACTCGAGGTCATGTGTAGTATAATTGACCTCGTGGTTTTTGAGTTGTCTCGAGGCGTAAGCAATGACCTTTCCTCTTTGTATCAGCACGCAACCCAGACCTTGATTTGATGCATCGCAATAAACCACAAAATCCTCTGTCCCCTCTGGAAGGGACAGGATTGGTGCGCTGCAGAAAGCTTTATTTAGAGTCTGGAAAGTGGCGTCTTGTCCGTCTCTCCACTTAAATGTTACACCCTTCTGTGTCAGGGCGGTAAGCGGCTTTGCGATCTTAGAGAAATTCTGTATGAATCTTCGATAGTAGCCAGCAAGGCCAAGAAACTGGCGAATTTCTGTTGATGTCCTTGGTGCTCCCCAGTTCTTGATGGCTGTGATTTTGGAGGGATCCACATGTATTCTGATATTGCCTCATTTATACATATATTTCGGGCAATATCAAGTGCTTAAATATGTGTTTTTGGTTTAATTTCAAGATAAAAGGTACTTAATCATTTTAATAACCAAAATACAGGAAAAATTGCTTGATTGAGAAGAAGGAGCTGAATTCAAGCCTTGGAATAAAGAAAATGGAGTAAAAGATCTATCAGGAAAGGAAGAGGCAAAAAGAGCATATTCTGGACGAAAAAACTACGAATTAAGTCAAACAGACCATAGATCGCGACCCTATCACCATGAGGATCGCGACCCTATCTTCTGACAAATGCGTGACAATTGCTGACCAAAGGATCGCGACAAACGGCTAAAAATCGCGACTCTACATGGATCGCGACCCGATCTCCATGTGGATCGCGACCCGACCTACCAACTACAGTCCACTGAGTCGGGGAAGTGGCCAACTGAGAAACGCACCAACTTTACGATCGCGACCCAATCCTCTATAGGATCGCGACGCGACCTGGGCTGTTCAGCACTATAAATAGAGGCTTTCTCTTGTTGTTTTAGACACACAATTCAGATCACAAACTCTCTACCTGGAGAATCACCCTCTATCTCCGTGCTCTCGACCTCTCTTCTCAAGGAATGAATCTCTGCTAGCGGAAGTCACGAAGAACGATCAAGAACATCAGTGCTCGGATATTCGGTTTGCTTACTATGTTTAGCTTTCTTATATATTCAGTGTGCTACATGTCTTTGATTATGGAGTAATTCCATTGTGCTTTTACTTAGAGTAGATGAAACTTATAATTATGTTTTGATTGATATGAAATTGGATATTGCAAGTTTAATAATTTACTTTGCATGTTTATTTAACCGACTAATGTATATTAAGAATTTATCTTTGAAACTTATAACTGAATTATATTTAGTATAGATGACCATTCTTGCTAAATTAATTTGTATCATAATATATATATTTCATGTATATATTTATGACTAGTGATTGACCAAATCCTAGGTTAAGTTACAAAGAAAGAATCTTATATGCATTTGTTTTAATTGTATTAGTGGACCAAACTATACATCTTATTTTGATTTTCATGACCATTGATATCAAAAGAAACAAATAAATCATGTAGAGTATGAATAAATAGAATGATTAATTGGAGTAATTAATTTACAGGACCAATGGGATTAATAACCCTTCTTAATCATAAAATTGGATTGTTGGACCAAGACATCTAATCAACTTAGAAATCAGTATTTAACTTGTTAATATCCATTGCACATTATTATCAATCAGAATATTGTTATAAGGAGTAATAACCTCTGAGTAAAAACATATTTGTTCAAACTACCCTTTCGGCTTAACTTCAAACCTTGTTACCATTTATTTACTTGTAATTCTTTACTTATTTGATGATACGATCTCTTTACAATTACACAAAACCCCCCTCTTATCTCTTTTGTTATTATTATAAATTGTTAATTGATAATTGATTTTCTTCAACTTAAACAAATTCCCTTGGGTTCGACCCGGACTTACCATTGCTATATTACAACCGATTAGGTGCACTTGCCTAGTTGTGTTGTTTTCATTCATGGTATCTCCCTGTTATAAATTCAAAACTTATGAAAAGACATTACAAAGACAATATTGATTCTCAGTATTCCAAAAATAAGTGATATCATTTTGGTATATAAAATATGTATGTCTGAAAACACATCAAGTTTTTGGCGCCGTTGCCGGGGAATACGGTTTAAAGTAAAAGAATTCATTTATTAATTTAATTTATTTATAATTTATTCTAGATCTCACCCTTCTGTTCCTCAGATAGTGTATGACCAGGAGTTCAAACTCTCATTTGACTCCACAGTTTCAAGAACCGGAACGAGAATTTCGCAGACGACGAAGACACGCAAGATTAATGGCAGACATTGCAAATCTTTCTTTGGAAGAATATGCAAGTCGCACACAAGAAGAAACAGGCCAAGGACTAGTTCGTCCCACAATTCCAGATGGAACACATTTTGAAATAAAAGGCCAATTCCTACATCTTCTACGGGAAACTTTGTTCACAGGAAAAGATGCTGAAGATGCCAACCAGCATGTGGAATCTGTCTTTGAAATAGCCGATTACTTTCATATTCCTGGAGTCACTAAAGATGCTGTTATGTTACGAGTATTTCCAATAACACTCCAGGGAGCAGCAAAAAGATGGTTAAAAGCTGAACCCCCAAGAACAATAAAAACTTGGGAAGAACTAAAAACAAAATTTATTAAACAGTATAGCCCACCTTCTAAAATTGCTAAAATGAAAGCAAAAATCCAAAATTTTCAACAGATGGATGATGAAACACTTTATGATGCATGGGACCGTTATAAAGAAATGCTCCAAAATTCTCCACAACATGATCTTAATCCACATCAAGTTGTGCAAACTTTTTATAACAGAATTAATGTAACTACTCGTCAAATGGTTGATTCGCAGGGTCCAATTCCAAAGAAAACTCCAGCAGACGGATATGCATTAATCGAAGAATTAGCCCAACACTCGCATCAGTGGCATTCTTCAAGAGACTCTTCCCTGAGAAAAAAGCCATCAGATGAACAAACAGATGGATTAGCAGCCCTCAATGCCAAACTAGACGCTTTGGGGCGAGACATGAAAAAGGTAAACCAAACAATCCATGCCATACAGGTCGGCTGTGATAACTGTAGTGGACCACATCTTGCAAAAGATTGTCCACTAGATGAAGATGGGAAAAGCAAAGAAAGTGTTTGTTATTCCTCTGGAGACAGATTTGATGAAAGAAGGCCACGAAACAGCAACTGGAAGCCTTATGAAGAGTATAAAAAAGATCAAGCAGAGAAGTATAAGCAAAGCGGGCAAGGATACTACCAAAGAGAACCAACCTTTGATCCACAGAGACAACCCGAGAAGAAACCAAGCTTTGAAGAAATGATGGCTAGATTTGCAGAAGCCTCAGATAAAAGACACAGATCAACTGAAGAACTAGTGAAGAAAATGGGAGTAACTACGGAATCTGCACTCCGAAACCAACAAGCTTCAATATTAAATATTGAAACTCAAGTTGGTCAAATTTCACGAGTTTTGCATGAAAGATTCCCTGGTACATTGCCAAGCAACACAGAACAAAATCCGAATGCACATGTCAAGGCAATTTCAACCAGAAGCGGTAAGATTTTAGAACCGTCAATTCCCATAAACACTAACTCTTCGTCTAAAACACAGGAATCTGATAAGCTACCGGAAAAGAATGAAGAAGAAGCTGAAGAAAGACCACCGCCAACACCCGTAAAAAGTTATAAACCACCAGTTCCATACCCACAACGTCTGAAAAAGGAAAAACAAGAAGAAGAGTACAAGAAATTTTTAGAACACATTAAATCATTGCATATTAATATACCTTTTGTTGAGGCAGTTGCACAAATGCCTAAATATGCAAAGTTTTTAAAAGATCTTCTTTCAAATCGAAAGAAACTTGAAGAAGCATCCAATGTGATTCTAAATGAACAATGCTCAGCAGCAATGTTAAATAAACTACCTAAAAAGATGACTGATCCAGGAAGTTTAACATTACCATGCCAGTTTGGTAATTTAAATTTTAGTCATGCTTTAGCAGATTCAGGTGCAAGCATCAACCTCATGCCGTATTCATTTTACTCTAAGCTTGACTTGCCTGAACCTAAACCAACAAGAATGGCGATCCACTTAGCAAACAAATCGATAACATATCCAAGAGGTATAGTGGAGGACTTGTTGGTAAAGGTAGATAAATTTGTTTTTCCTGCAGACTTTGTTGTTCTAGACATGGAAGAGGATGAACAGGTGCCGATAATTCTGGGAAGACCATTTTTAAGCACAGCAAGAGCATTGGTAGACATCCGTGAATCTAAGCTCACACTTAGAGTTGGAACTGATGCTATAACATTCGGAATTGATCAATCCATGAAACATTCAAAGACATGTGATGATGCGGTGTATTTCATTGATACTTTTGACACCATTTTGGAGAATGAATTGCAGGAACTGGAGAAAAGAAATCTAGAAAGCATGATGCCTATGGAAGAAGAAGAATTTAACGCCAACGAGGAAATTGAGAAACTAGAAAAATTACTAGAAGAGGAAAAAGTGCCTAGTAATTCATCTACAACCAATGAGAATCAAGACTTAGAGCCAAAGACTCCTAATCTCAATACTTTACCTCCTCATCTTGAATATGCTTATCTAGATGAAAACATGCAATTACCTGTAATAATAAATGCTTTTTTGTCTTCTGCAGAAAAAACGAAACTGGTAGCTGTCCTCAAGAAAAGAAAGAGTGCCATAGCCTGGAAAATCTCAGATATTAAGGGGATAAGCCCTTCATACTGTTCCCATAAAATTCTCATGGAAGATGAAACCAAGCCTAAAATACAACCCCAGAGACGTTTAAATCCTAAAATGCAAGAAGTTGTAAGAAAAGAAGTTGTGAAATTGCTAGATTCAGGGATAATATACCCCATCTCAGACAGTCCATGGGTCAGTCCCATTCATGTAGTGCCAAAAAAGGGAGGAATCACCGTCTTAAAAAATGAAAAAGACGAATTAATTCCCACAAGAACAGTAACCGGATGGAGAGTATGCATAGACTACCGTAAATTAAATGATGCTACTCGCAAAGACCACTTTCCATTACCATTTATTGATCAAATGCTTGAAAGACTTGCTGGAAAAACTTACTATTGCTTTTTAGATGGTTTTTCAGGATATTTTCAGATCCCAATCGATCCGCTGGATCAAGAGAAAACCACCTTTACATGTCCCTATGGAACTTTCGCATACCGAAGGATGCCATTTGGACTCTGCAATGCACCAGCAACGTTTCAGAGATGCATGACTGCCATATTTCACGAAATGGTAGGGGATTTCATGGAGGTATTTATGGATGACTTTTCTGTATTTGGAGATACTTTTGATGAATGCTTAACCAGTCTTGATAAAATGCTTGAAAGATGCGAGAAAACTAACTTGGTGTTGAATTGGGAAAAGTGCAATTTCATGGTTCAAGAAGGAATAGTTCTTGGGCATAAGGTATCAAAGCAAGGAATAGAAGTGGACAAGGCCAAGGTGGAAACTATCTAAAATTGCCGCCTCCTACAAACGTAAAGGGAGTGAGAAGTTTCCTCGGACATGCAGGATTCTACCGTCGATTCATAAAGGACTTTTCAAAAATAGCAAGACCATTAACTCAATTACTGTTGAAAGAAGCAAAATTTGAATTTTCAACAGATTGTTTAAATGCTTTTAACACTTTAAAAGAAAAATTGGTCTCGTCTCCAATTCTGATTGCACCAAATTGGAATTTACCTTTTGAATTGATGTGTGATGCAAGCGACTATGCAGTTGGAGCAGTTCTAGGACAAAGGGTGGAAAAACATTTCCAACCTATCTTTTATGCTAGTAAAACCCTCAATCCAGCTCAAGAAAATTATACAACAACAGAAAAGGAATTACTAGCAGTGGTCTATGCATTTGATAAATTCAGACCATACCTAATTTTGTCTAAAACAACTGTCTTTACAGATCATTCTGCTTTAAAATATTTGTTTTCAAAACAGGACGCAAAACCAAGACTCATACGTTGGATCCTCCTGTTACAAGAATTTGATCTAGAGATAAAAGACAAACCAGGAATGGAAAATGTAGCAGCAGACCACTTGTCCAGACTGGAAAACCCAAAGATGGAACAGCTTAAGGAAACAGACATCAACGATAATTTTCCTGATGAATACCTATTGAATGTAGACACAGAACTTCCTTGGTACGCTGACATAGTTAATTATTTGGCTGCAGGAGTACTTCTGAAGGGAATGACACATCAATAGAAAAAGAAATTCTTCACAGATGTAAAACATTACTTCTGGGACGATCCATATCTGTTTCGAGTCAATGCAGACAACATAATTAGAAGATGTGTTTATGGAAAAGAAATTCAGAATATTCTGGAACATTGTCATTAAGGACCAGCTGGAGGACACCATAATGCAAATTACACAGCAAGAAAGATATTCGAAGCCGGATTTTATTGGCCAACAATTTTCAAGGACACCAAGAGGTATGTGAAAGAATGTGATTCATGCCAGCGATCAGGAAACATCTCATCCAGGAACGAAATGCCACAGGTAAGTATACAGGTTTGTGAAATCTTTGATATTTGGGGAATCGATTTTATGGGACCATTCCCAAATTCATGTGGAAACAAATACATCTTAGTTGCTGTCGACTATGTGTCAAAATGGGTTGAAGCCCAGGCTTTACCCACTAATGACGCACGAGTTGTAGTAAAATTTCTAAAAAAATTGTTTTCACGATTTGGTGTACCAAAAGCTCTAATCAGTGACCGGGGGACTCATTTTGCAAATGCACAACTTGAAAAAACTCTAAAAAAATATGGAGTTCAACACAGATGTGCAACCCCTTATCACCCACAAACTAGTGGGCAAACTGAAGTCACGAATAGAGCAATAAAAAGAATTCTGGAAAAATCAATTGGTACCAATAAGAAAGAATGGTCTAATAAACTCGATGATGCTTTATGGGCTTTCAGAACAGCTTATAAAACACCTATTGGTACGACACCATATAGGTTGATATACGGTAAAGCATGTCATTTACCTGTGGAGATAGAACATAAAGCATACTGGGCGTTGAAAAACTGTGATCTTGATGAAACAAATATCCATTCTAACCGTTTAATGCAGATAAACGAGTTAGAAGAGTTAAGGAACGAAGCATATGAGAACTCCTTAATTTACAAAAATCGCACTAAGAAATGGCATGACGCACGATTGCAAAAGAAAACGGAAATTGCACCAGGAGATCAGGTACTTTTATACAACTCGAGATTAAAGTTACTTCCAGGGAAACTAAAATCAAGGTGGTATGGGCCGTACAAAGTGAAAACCGTATTTCCATACGGTACTGTTGAATTAATAGACAAAAACGACGTAAGCTTCAAGGTTAACGGACACCGGGTGAAGCACTACGAACAAGGAGTCTGTTGTGAAGAAGGAGAGGATGTACCCCTCTCAAACATTTAAAAAATTTTAAAAGCAGGGGTACGGGTCTGAGCTTTCGACCCAGATAAAGAAAGCAGTGCGAGGAAAAGACATTTATTTTTATTCGATTGGGTTGTAATAATTTTAATTTTATGTTGTGTGTTAAATAAATAATAAATAATAAAAATAAATAATAAAAATAAAGATCATCAATGGAAAAACAGGAAAAGAAAAATGCCACAAATCATGGATCGCGACCCGATCCGGAGGCCCATAGGGACGCGATCTCAAGCGAACGGAAAGCCCAAGCCCGTGATTTTTACAGATCGCGACCCGATTCAGTAGTGGATCGCGACCCGACGAAGCGCGAGGGTTAAAAACAGATCCGGTCATTTGGTTTTAATTTACCCCACAATCGCATCCCGATCTCCACGGTAAATCGCGACCGAGGCTTTTCCAGTTTTTCTAGGTTTTAAATCATCAAGCAAGATAAAATGGCAAGAAGAGGAGAACAAAACCCACTAGCCGAGGAGTTACCTTCGCATACATGGCTACAATTTCCAACAACAATTAGCAATGCGAGGAGACAAAGATACTTTGGAGAACTGGGCAGGATTCATAAAAAAGACGTCCATGTGCCCCCCTCTTTGTATTGGGAATACGCGGCAACGATCGGGCTGCACCACCGTTTGGCACCGTTTACAACAAAAATCCACGCTGGAACTGGATTTACATGCCATGCCTGGGACAGACTGTTCCACTTTCAGGAGCCCATATTCAGAGAGATCACTCTGGAGTTCCTATCCATTGTACAGTTCGAGCAATACAGGGATTTATCGGATAGGACGGCTTTCTCTTTCAGACTGGGAGGAGTTAGCCGCGAGTGCAGTGTGATGGAGCTAGGGATACGCCTAGGGCTATACACACGGGAGGAGACCGCCTCGCCTATGTTTTCCACTTTCTTCGAGGCCTGCCATAGGATCCCGCTCGAAGAGTTCCGCCTGGCAGATGTTTGGGGTATGCTGGCCAATGAGGCATATGACTCACATACCGCGGTGGAGAGCATGCTCCACTCCCCTGTCCACCGTGTGCTTCACAGACTCATCGCCTCTACGGTTAATCACCGTAAAGGAGGCGATAAGGTGCCAGTTGATGATGTCTTTTATCTACGGTGCCTGACATCTGAGGGTGCGTGCCTCAACCTTCCATATACACTGGCTGTCTTCCTTTCCAGGAAGGCAAAAGGGGCAAAGAGGAATAGCCCCATCTCTGGAGGGCATCTTATATCCAGACTGGCCATATCGTATGACGTCTTCTCATCTCCACACGCACGGGGACTCACCAGGTCAGATCCTCGTTTTATGAACATGAGTTACCTATATCAGATGAGAGTGATCGATCAGGACGATCGCATTCGAGAGGATGACCCTGTTGAGCAGGAAGAAGACATGGACGCACAGCCTGAGCCACAGCCCGAGCCACAGCCACAGCCACAGCCTGATCCGCAGCCAGAACCCGGTGCTCACCGTCGACGCCGGCAGAGATCTCCGATACAGCAGGATGTCCCAGAGCAGGAGATCGATCTACGCTTCCTATCCCAACAGATGAGCAGCATGGATTTGAGGAGACAGCGCGACATGCAGAGGATAGAGCGCGACATCCTAAGGAGGCAGGTACACGACCAGTGGGTCTCACATACCATGCAGGAGTTCTACGAGAGTCAGGGTTTCCATCCCTCCATTCCGTATCCGACTTATGTTCCTCCTGTACCCACTTGGTTTGAGCCGCCAGATTATCTGCAGGACTACGGTGATGGCGGTGGCACCTCAGGTTTAGCTTTTGATGATACTGATGATTGACTTTATTTTATTGTATTTAAATACATTTGGATTTTTTTTATTTTAGTGTGGTGTGTTTGTTTTTATTTATTGGTGTGTTTTGTTTTTTGTGGTGTGGTTAATATTTTCTCTGAGCATTGATACAGAATATAGGTTTAAACAGACGCTGGCATTCAGTTCAGCAAACTTCTTCTGTGGAATCCGTCCTTAAAACAGAACGACTCATTACCCAAGGGGAGTCCATTCCAATTAAACTCCTCTTTTATTTAAAAAGATATATACAATAAAATTATTGTATAAAATAAGTGTAGGGTAAACAAGTCAAACTGCAATTATTAACTAAGTCAAGTCAAAATTTTATCTTAAACATCTTTTCCAAAAATTGAACACTAAAAAGGTAATTGTTAAGAAAAATGTTTTGAAAATAAATTTGTAGGTTAAACTTAATTTTATGCTCTTATTTTCTAGTTTTTCATTATTTCATATAAAATTTAATTCCGTAAATGACAAGTAGTTAGAATGATAATTACAAAATGTTTTGCATAAATAACGAAATAGACCCGTTGAAAATCAAGATTTGTCAAAACAGGTTGAGTCAGTTTCCTTAATCGCGCGAATGCTATGACTAAATTGAGGAAAATAAGTCTCGTTAAAAGAACTTCAAATGAGAAATGTAATGAAAAGCGAGAATCAAGTAACGTTACACCATAAGATTGAGACTCAGGAAGGAAATTCAATCAGTGGCCTTTGACATTTGAGCAAGTAGACATAAAATGGGGCCCACGGGCATTTCTACTCCTTATTACCTAAAACCAACTGGTTTGGGATAATATTGTCGAAAGCTCGCTACACGGATGTCATCGAAAGTCATGGGATTTCCTTAGTGGCCTTTGGAATTTGAATTAGTAAACTCTGTACAGTTGTGAGTTGAAAATTTGTAATCAAGAGTTCCATAGAAAGTCACGAGTTTCAAAGGTGCGGTAAAAATGGAGAAAATAACTTAACTTGATAAACCTAGTCCAGCATAATTTTTGGGAAACTTGACAAAAGATCTTGAGATAAAATGAATTTTTAAGGGTGTATTCAATGTTATGTAAAAATGAGTATTTTTCAATCTAAAAATTTGTCATTAATAGATATAGATTTTATGTAAAATTTTGGAAGGTTAGAAATACGCACATAAGACTAGGTATAATCTACTATGTTTATTCTTAAAACCTTATTCTTAACATAGGTAAATAATGCTAGATCTATGATAGCAGTTGGAAAGTTGTTTGGATATCAATTGTCTTAGCTGGTTTTTAAATTACAGTTTGCTCGAGGACAAGCAAAATTCAAGTGTAGGGTATTTTGATATTGCCTCATTTATACATATATTTCGGGCAATATCAAGTGCTTAAATATGTGTTTTTGGTTTAATTTCAAGATAAAAGGTACTTAATCATTTTAATAACCAAAATACAGGAAAAATTGCTTGATTGAGAAGAAGGAGCTGAATTCAAGCCTTGGAATAAAGAAAATGGAGTAAAAGATCTATCGGGAAAGGAAGAGCCAAAAAGAGCGTATTCTGGACGAAAAAACGACGAATTAAGTCAAACAGACCATAGATCGCGACCCTATCACCATGAGGATCGCGACCCTATCTTCTGACGAATGCGTGACAATTGCTGACCAAAGGATCGCGACAAACGGCTAAAAATCGCGACTCTACATGGATCGCGACCCGATCTCCATGTGGATCGCGACCCGACCTACCAACTACAGTTCACTGAGTCGGGGAAGTGGCCAACTGAGAAACGCACCAACTTTACGATCGCGACTCGATCCTCTATAGGATCGCGACGCGACCTGGGCTGTTCAGCACTATAAATAGAGGCTTTCTCTTGTTGTTTTAGACACACAATTCAGATCACAAACTCTCTACCTGGAGAATCACCCTCTATCTCCGTGCTCTCGACCTCTCTTCTCAAGGAATGAATCTCTGCTAGCGGAAGTCACGAAGAACGATCAAGAACATCATTGCTCGGATATTCGGTTTGCTTACTATGTTTAGCTTTCTTATATATTCAGTGTGCTACATGTCTTTGATTATGGAGTAATTCCATTGTGCTTTTACTTAGAGTAGATGAAACTTATAATTATGTTTTGATTGATATGAAATTGGATATTGCAAGTTTAATAATTTGCTTTGCATGTTTATTTAACCGACTAATGTATATTAAGAATTTATCTTTGAAACTTATAACTGGATTATATTTAGTATAGATGACCATTCTTGATAAATTAATTTGTATCATAATATATATATTTCATGTATATATTTATGACTAGTGATTGACCAAATCCTAGGTTAAGTTACAAAGAAAGAATCTTATATGCATTTATTTTAATTGTATTAGTGGACCAAACTATACATCTTATTTTGATTTTCATGACCATTGATATCAAAAGAAACAAATAAATCATGTAGAGTATGAATAAATAGAATGATTAATTGGAGTAATTAATTTACAGGACCAATGGGATTAATAACCCTTCTTAATCATAAAATTGGATTGTTGGACCAAGACATCTAATCAACTTAGAAATCAGTATTTAACTTGTTAATATCCATTGCACATTATTATCAATCAAAATATTGTTATAAGGAGTAATAACCTCTGAGTAAAAGCATATTTGTTCAAACTATCCTTTCGGCTTAACTTCAAACCTTGTTACCATTTATTTACTTGTAATTCTTTACTTATTTGATGATACGATCTCTTTACAATTACACAAAACCCCCCTCTTATCTCTTTTGTTATTATTATAAATTGTTAATTGATAATTGATTTTCTTCAACTTAAACAAATTCCCTTGGGTTCGACCCGGACTTACCATTGCTATATTACAACCGATTAGGTGCACTTGCCTAGTTGTGTTGTTTTCATTCATGGTATCTCCCTGTTATAAATTCAAAACTTATGAAAAGACATTACAAAGACAATATTGATCCTCAGTATTCCAAAAATAAGTGATATCATTTTGGTATATAAAATATGTATGTCTGAAAACACATCATATTCCTTCCTTGCTGACCACGTGGCCTAAAAAGTCTACTTTCTGTATCCAAAATTCGTATTTTGAAAATTTAGCATACAACTTTTCTACTCTCAATGTCTCTAAGACTTGTCACAGATGTTGACCATGCTCTTCCTTACTCCGTGAATAGATAAGTATATCATCTATGAATACTATCACGAATTTATCCAAGTAAGGTCTACACACGTGGTTCATTAGATCCATGAATACCGCGGGTGCATTAGTCAGTCCGAAAGGCATCACTACGAATTCGTAATGTCCGTATCGCGTTCTGAAGGCTGTCTTAGGAACATCTTCTTCCTAAAATCGAAGCTGGTGATACCTCGATCTTAGATCAATTTTTGAAAAGTAACTTGACTCTTGGTGCTGGTCAAAAAGGTCGTCGATTCGAGGTAATGGGTACCGGTTTTTGATGGTGAGTTTGTTAAGCTCTCGGTAGTCAATGCACATACAGAACGATCCGTCCTTCTTCTTAACGAATAAGACCGGCGCTCCCCAAGGTGAGAAGCTCGGTCTGATGAAACCTTTGTTTAGTAGTTCGTTTAGTTGGTTGGATAATTCTAGCATTTTCGCCGGGGCTAACCGGTATGGGGCCTTTGCTACTGGTGTGGCTCCACGTATCAAGTCGATTCTGAATTCGATTTGTTGAGAGGGCGGCACTCCCGGAAGATCTTCTGGAAATACATCAGGGAAGTTGCAGACTTTAGGAATTTCTTCGATGCTTTTTACTTCTTTCTTTTCTTCTACTAAATGGGCTAGAAAGCAAGATATCTTTTCTATAGATATTTTCTGGCTTTGATGCATGACACCATTCAGAGGTTGGTATTGGGTTTGTCGCCGTAAATAACGAGGGTCTTTTCGTTCGGTAAATGAAGTCGGATTCCCCGTTCGTAACACATAATGTCGGCGTGATGTAGAATTAGCCAATCCATTCCGATAATTACGTCGAAACTTCCTATCCTAACAGGCATTAAGTTGATTGAAAATGTGTGATTATCAAGAGTAAGCGTACAATTTGTGTATATTTCCTTGGTACTTTCTGTTTTACCATTTGCCATCTCTACTGTAAATGTTTCATTAAGTGGTTGAGGTTTTTGTTTTAGTAAGTGTTTAAATTTTTTACTCACGAAACTCCTCTCCGCTCCGCTCTCGAATAATATACAAGCATAAGAGTTATTGACGAGGAACGTATCGGTGACCACAGTGGGATCCTCTATAATGCCCCAATTTTTTTTTTCAAAAAAAAAAAGAAAAAGAAAAACATAATAACGTTAAAAACAGATTAACGCTAAAAGCACATAAACGCTAAAAGCACAATAACGCTATCGCTTTAGCATAGTTGCCAACTTCAACTTTTAAAAACTTTTCTCATGACATAAAGTCATGTCTTAAAATTTCGGTCCCAACAAAAACATTTAAGTTTTAAGAAAATGTTTAAACAACTTCGGGGGTTACAACTTCATATCAAAACTAAACCATAGAAAGCAAGTTAGGATGCAAACCATTTATCGGTCAAGGTTCACTCCATCTAAGATTCCAATTTCTTCGGATCATCTACTTCCTTTAATCCGTCGTGTCTAAAACTTGGGATACATGACATAAAATAAAATACGTAAGACGAAACGTCTCGTGAGCTACATGAGTTTTAGACTCAAAACATTATTGAAAATGTTGTATAAGCAATATCATATATTTTGCATATTTTTTTCAAAATCCCTTGCAAAATAAGTCATATAGATGACCTTTACCTTCCAAAAACTTCTTTAAAATCTAAGTCATATAGACGACATCTACTTCCAAAATTCTTTGCAAAAACAATTCATATAAGTTATTATTTATTTCCAAAACATCTTTAAAAGTTGATTCATACAAATACACTTTTGAATAGAAATAGTTTCTTTTTCTTTTTCGATTAATCATAATTCATGCAAATTGCAAGTATGCAATGCATGATTCTCATACAAATGCAGCTTACGGGTTAGCTTGCCCGCATCTTAAGGTCTAAAAGACCAAGTCACTTTCGTGACAATAGCTTACGGTTATATACTGCATCTTAAGGTCTATAAAGACCAAAAGCTTACCAAAATATGAGAAGAAATATTCCTATAATGGCATCTTAGGAGACTTCTACTTTGCGACGGGAGATACCATCCCAGTAGAGTCTTGGTGTCCCGTTACGGGGACGTGTCCGGACCTCGCTGACTGATGCAATCACACTCTATGCATGCATAAAAACACTTTTCTTTTGTACAAGAAATCACAATGTCATGAGACGCATGTACAATAATATAAACATTAATAATTTAAATCTTTCATAAACATAGTAGGCTTAAAGCTGAAGGATCTTTCAATAACAAAGTAGGCTTGATGTCAAAACATACTTTTGTAATCATTGTAGGCTTGATGCCAAGACATTCTTTCAAAATCATAATATAAAACTTTCATAATCATAAAATACGTAGAACGATTTGCATATAATTTAATATTCAAAAGTCACGTAAAAGCTTTGTCATCAATTTACCATGTACCCCATAGTTGGAAAAAGCCACATGTACTCACCTTAGTAGCTAGGTATGTCTAACTACACAAATCCACATAACTCTAGAAACTCGCTGCTCCCAAGCGTCCGTCAATCTCTATTAATCTAATAGAAGGTTAAAACTTATTAGACAACTAAACACATATTAATTGTCTAATCCTTCTTGAACTAGCTCTAGTTATTATCTAGTTCCATTCCAAATGTCTAAGTGTGATTCTTAAAGTAAAATATCAAATTTGGACATTTTTACCCTTTTGTCCCATTTTGACCAAAAATGGTATTTTCAGGTTTCTACACGGTTATTTTAACAACTTTCTAATTTTTACATCTTCATAAACTTATTTTTATGGTTAGATGTCAAAACATCTTTCATTTTATCCGTTTATGCCATTTTGGCAAATTTCAACGAATAAAGTTTCTAAAAATAGAAACCGTTGAAAACATATTATTTTGACACCAATACATTCCCAGCACTTCATAAATATCATTCCAATTAAGTTTTATGTTCTTTTAAACACTACTTTTACACATACTAAATTCGTCCCATAAATGGTGAGATTTATAATTCCATTCCAATCTTCACAATTGACCAACAAAAATCCAAATCTATCTTGTTTCACTTTTAAACTAGCACTTTAATATATATATATATATATATATATATATATATATATATATATATATATATATATATATATATAATCTTTTATTCATAACATAAAGATCCCACAAGTACCGATTTTATAAAATTCCTTTCTCATATTCCTAAACAAATATATTACAAGTATCAAACATATTGCAAGAACCCCATTTCGGGGTTAGGTTCGACCAAAACAAAAAGTTAACCGTTAATTGCCTTCTTTAATCATTTCAATTCCACAATTGATCACTTTAAATGTTATAGGCTTATAGCTCCATATGATGCAAGAACACCAACATTTAGTTTTTGACTTGATGAAATATTCACAATGAACTTGGTTCTTGGCACTAAAAACTCATTTTATAACAATTCAACGTAAATCTTTGTTTTGGACTAACAAAAGGTCAAACGTGACCAAAAATCAAAGAACCAATTTACATGTTTCTTCTTTCTTTGAACCATCAACAACATGCACTTAACAAATCCAAGTTAGCTTAAACATAAACAACTTCGTGTGTTCTTGATTTCTTGAAACTAAC
Source organism: Cichorium intybus (assembly GCA_023525715.1). Classification (NCBI taxonomy): domain Eukaryota; kingdom Viridiplantae; phylum Streptophyta; class Magnoliopsida; order Asterales; family Asteraceae; genus Cichorium; species Cichorium intybus. Next base: position 153,325,282 of record CM042010.1, on the reverse strand, counting down.
ATTAAACATGTATACCACCATCTAAGTCAAACACTCAAAACCTTAGATTCATAGGTGTTTCTTGAATCCATAAGTGTTCGAACCAAAACCCAACTTAAATTCCAACATGCATGAAGTAATTTCGGGTTTATAAGCTAAGGTTTACAAAAATCAGATTATACCTTTCGATTTCTTGGCTACAATCTGAAATCAAATGTGTTCTTGCCCCTTTTTCAGGAATTCCCTGCTCAATCCATGTTCAACACCACAATCAACACCGGATTTTGACATGCATGAAAGGATTTTCGGTTTAAACCAACTAGGTTTCCAGAAATCAAGTATACCTTTAAGTTCTTGCCTCAAAAATCCCGAAATCGGACCCGAATGTGACTTTTCTGCAGGAAATCGAGCCTTCCCGACCTTCTCCACCATCCACTGTAGCTTGCCGCCGCACCCGACACGATCCGGTGCCGGTATCGGCGTTTCCACCGGTGTTCCTACGTCTCCGGTTATGCAGACCCCCACCACATCCTTGGCTGTTTTTTTTCTACAGCAGATCGCGAACCACCGGGACCACATCAAGCATTCCATTGCCGTCGCGCCTCACCGGAGAACACGCCGGTAGTGCCGGTTCTTCATCTTGTCGGTGTCGCTGCCGACCACCGCTGCTGTTGCAGGTCGTTCTCGTCCCACTCACACCAGATCGGAAATCACAGCTCGCCTCTCCTTCTTCCTCTCTCTCGATCGGAGTCGCGCACACACACACGATCGATGTGTGTGTGTGTGTTTTTTCTTGCTTCACGATTTCTTTCCCGACTTCCCGTTTTCTGAGTTCTGAGTTGGCGTAGAGTGGGAGGAAGCGTGTCTAGGGAATACGCAGCACACAGGGACAACAAAAAGGGTTGATGTGTTTTAATTATCAAATTACAAAAATACCCCGCTTTCCAGAGAAATTTCGCCATTTCCTTATTTTTTTTCCTCAACTTTGCCGGGTCATAATTCATTCATACAACATCCAAAATTTTCGAACTTTACACCTTTAAAAAGGTGGAAACGAGTGCTACAACGTTCCCCTACTAAATTTATTCTGAATCTTAATAGATTTTTCGCTATTAACCCTTGAAAATAACTCATTGATCATTTTTGTCACTTTTGGGCTATTTTAAAACCTTCACAACTCCTTCGTTCCAACTCCAATTGGCATGATTCTTTTTCCTATATTTTTTTATCTCAAATATTACAAAAGTCACCTTGAGGACTTTCCCCCAATTCCTTATAAATTTTGAGATATTAATTTCTAAAGATTGTTCAATAAATATTTTCACTTTTAGTCTTTTATTCCCAAATTTGCTCTTGTATCCTTAAGACTAAGTTCTAATTGAGGTAATACCTCATTAAAGCTTAATAAAATGTCTTAACCCATACATTTCCATATTTTCACCTTATTTGACCATTTCGCCGTTCCATAGTACGTTAAGTTTATTTAAATATCAATAATTCTACAACGGATACTTGTATCAATTCTTTCGTTATTTGTGACAAAAATTTTGGTTGTCACATCCTCCACTGCCTCCGTGCGTCCCATCGCTAGGGCTTTCCCGTTTCTCCCGAAACAATCTTGTTTATCGGGTAATCCCTTTTAAAATGTCCCGTTTCTCCGCACCCATAGCAGGCTTGACTCATTCCAGCATTTGAACTCTGGGTGGTCTGTTGGGTCGGTGCTCTGCAGTATTTTGAAGTGTGTCCGCTCTTGCCACAGCTAGTGCACTACATATCCCTACAAGCTCCGTGGTGGTGGTAGTTGTACTTGTTACACTTGGGTAGGTTTCCACTGTATTGTTTGTTTTGTGCTGGAGCGGTAGGGATAGTAGCGGCATGGACTGTCACTGCTTGTTGTCTTTTAGCGTTTCCTTGGTTTTCCTGTTCTCTCCCCCTGTTCCAGGATTTTCTCTTGTGGTCTCTTCCTTTTGGTGATTCGGTTTTGAGTGTCATGGTGCCTTGGCGAACTCCATGGTCAATTAGCCGTTGAGTCAGTCGTTTTGCACTGTCGTACGTGGCTGGGCTTGCTAATTCCATGTTTCCTTGAATTAGAGGGGATAGTCCCCATATATAACGCTCCACCTTCACAGATTCTGGTGTGACCTGTGAGGGGCAAAGGATTGCCAGGTCGTTGAACCTGTTGGTGTAAGTGGTTATATCTGCACCTTTCATTGTAAGGTTCCACAACTCTTGTTCTAGTTTCTGAACCTCCCCTCTGGGACAGTACTCTTTCATCAGCATGGTCTTCAGTCCTTCCCAACTCATTGAGTTGGCTACGGGAAGTGTCAGGGCCTTAACATGACCTTTCCTCCAGGATATGGTTGTTTCAGCAAAAGTACAAGAGGTGAATTTGACCTTGAATTCCTCGGGGCACGCAGAAATGTCGAATATCGACTCAGTTTTCTCGATCCACCTTGTAAGAGCGATAACACCTCCAGTCCCATGAAAAGTCACGGGTTTTCAATTCGCGAAGTCTTTGTATGTACATACTCGCGGGTGGCTCGGTGTTTCTCCGTTTATAGAATCGTTAGTGCCGTTCCTACTTCCGCTTCCATTTGTTCCATTTGGATTTATCAGGGCAATTTCAGCTGCCACAGTGGCGGTTACGGCGGCTTGGAAGGTAGCAGCATCCATCATTGGTGTCTTTGGCGTTTCTGCTGGGGTATTCCCAGTGTTCATTCGTGTAGGTGGCATATTTCTGCCACAAGGAATCAGGATTGGACGATGGTCAGTTTTCAGAACATTTATTAGGAATAAGATGTTAATTTGAGTATGGGGGGTTTACATCACGTGTTTGTTTTTTTTTATCAAAAGTTATATGCGCGTCTTTAATATCATGTATGTGCATCAAGCATTGGTTTGGTCATACAAAATATACTAATCACACATTTCATAATATCATACGTTTTAAATAACGGGGAAAATTTTGACCCTTTTAAGAGGTCTATTGCACATAAAGTAAAAAAGGCAACATGACGGCCCCCAAAAGTGAAATTTTTGGTTTTGAGAATGTGCGTACACATGATAAACGAGCAGCATGTAGGGCTTGCTCATGGGTTCCTAAGCTATAAAAAAATTTGAGTAATGAGGACACTACTCAGGTGGAATTTGGTCCCCTCACTCTCTGGAGTTCGGCCATTTGTGCCCTAAGCTCCGTCGTTTCTCGCATGGCCTGTTCAGCCCTCAGCTCTGTGCTCTCACTACAAACAAAATTACAATTAGTGGCACAAACTTTTTGTGGCACTTATATTTTTATGCCACTATATTAGGTTTTTAATGGCACATATATTTTGTGCCACTGTATCTTACTGAATTTTCAATTCCCGCTACTATTATTCTCGAAGATTAGAAATCCCGCTACTAATATTCTCGAAAGTTTAAAAGCACTACACTTTGTTCGTTTCCCTACTTTTTGTTTTGAATGTATCTTTGCCCTAATGAGACGAAAAAGGAAGAATCGAGTTCACAGCTGTGTATTCCAGCCTCCAGTCGTCCATTACTTTAGGAGAAAAATGGACGAGGAAGATGCTGTTATCGTATCTAGTGAAGGGTTTCTATGCAAACAATGAACACAAAAATTCCTATGGTTCACATGCAACCCTAATATTGATCTATGTTTTCTTCTATGAAGATTAGAACTAAAAACCTAAAGGATGCAGTTCAATTCTAAAGATGAATTAGGAAAACCAACCTTTGATCTTATGATCCTTCAAGCAAGCAGCAAAAGAATCCTGCCTCAAATGCAAGTCACACCCAAGTGATGAAAGAATCAGTTCAGCAGAGTAACACAGAGAGAGAGGTGGCGTGAATAATGAGGTGCCAGGGGGTTCCTTTTATAGCCTCCTAGGGTTACACCTGAAACCCTAAGGAGCCTCCAACTCTACAAGGCTTTTGACCACTTGGACCAGGCTTTCCAAAACCCTAATTAGGGTTTCGCCAAACTCTGGAGGAGCCTCCAGGGTGGCTCCATTTTGGTCCCTGGTTTTACCTGGCCAGTTATTCAACTATTGAATAAATGCCAAACCAGTCCCTGCACCTTTTAATTAATTAATTTAATCACTAAATTAAATTCAATTAATTCTAGATTAAATCTTAATTAATTATTATAGTTTCTAATTAATATATTAACACTTAAATATATTAATAAACCAAATATATTTTCTATTGATTTATTATACAATTAATAAATCAACTATTCTCTCTATTGAACTATATATCTATCCTCCATCTATGAGGGCAACCCAAATGGACTTTGCTTTTATTCATAAGATAAATACAATTATAAGTCATGGCTTAGACACCTAATCCAACAGTCTCCCACTTGGATAAGTCTATGACTTTAATTGCCTGAACTCTGACCCAGTCACTTTTGTCCAAAGATAAGTGATCTGATGATCCTCCGTCCAACAGGATATTTTCAGACTCAAGACATGGACTAACATCAATCTTGGTCTGACACTCTGTTTCTCGATTTCTGATTTGCATATGACTTTAGAGACTACTAATTGAACACATCAATTTAGTCCTGGTTGGCCAACACTTTCAGTCAACTTCAAAATCATCGAGAGGCCTACAGATATCTGTTTCCCATCGGGTCATGGGACGGATAAGTTTCGACTCATATGTCAATAACTTTTGCGGGTCCAAATACATACAACAATGCGTTTTATAGCACCGAGTTACTGGCGCGATTTCGTATTGTCAATAAGCACTTGTATCGCAAATAACAGATCATATATATCCACTTAAAGATCACCGGATATTATCGTCTTAACATTGCTCGTGATATAATCCATGAAGCAATCTGTTAAGCGCGGGTTTATCCAATACTCAAATCTTTATTTCTAAGTACTCATGAACGCTGCAGCAGTCTTACTGCAATGTCTAACTCATTAGATAGTCTGCAACCGATTCATGACAGTCTTTGTTCATACTTACTTCCTAACAGTATGACCGACTGTGGAGTTTTAAATAATCTAATTATTAAGGAAGTTAAACATGCAAATATAAAAACACAGAAATAAACAATTGACAAAGGCAGTAACAATACTCATTTATAAATCTCAATTATAAAATCAGCGAGTCAATTACATTTATACTGTTACAAGTTTCTAATCTATCTAATTACTAAAACTAATATCATCCTTCAATCCAATGCTCCGAGCATGCCGATTGTGCTTGATCCTATTCAGAGCCTTAGTCAAAGGATCTGCAGGATTGTCTTCTGATGATACTCGCTTAACCAGTAAGTGCCCTTCTTCTACTTGATGTCGAATGTAGTGGTACTTTCTTTCGATATGCCTGGACTTTCCATGGTCTCGCGGTTCCTTTGTCAAGGCGACCGCTCCTTCATTATCGCAGAAAAGTTCCACCGGCTCCTGAATGCTCGGGACAACTCTAAGGTCCCCGATGAAGTTCTTCAGCCAAGCCGCTTCCTTAGACGCTTCACTTGCTGCGATGTACTCTTATTCGCACGTTGTATCAGCCACCGTTTCCTGCTTGGAACTTTTCCAAGTGACCGCTCCACCGTTCAAAAGAAATACGCAGCCCAACTGGGACCGTCCACTGTCCATATCTATCTGGAAGCTGGCATCTGTATATCCACTCACTTTTAACTCATCATTGCCACCAAGGACTAATACCATATTCTTTGTCCTTCGTAGATACTTGAGTATGTTCTTGACTGCAATCCAATGTGCTTTTCCAGGATTACCCTAGAACCGACTAACCATGCTCAGTGCATAAGATACGTCGGGACGAGTACATGTCATAGCATACATGATCGACCCTACTGCCGAAGCATAAGGTACCCGACTCATTTCAGCTATTTCCTCATCGGTACTCGGACTTTGAGTCTTACTCAATTTAACACCACTTAGGATTGGTAACTCTCCCCTTTTGGAATTTTCCATGTTAAACCTCTTTAACACCTTTTCCAAATATGTACACTGGCTTAGACCTATCAATTTTCTCTTTCTATCTCTAAGTATTCTTATCCCAAGAATATAAGCAGCTTCCCCTAGGTCTTTCATGGCGAAACACTTCCCGAGCCAAGCCTTAACATTCTGCAAGGTCGGAATGTCGTTTCCCATGAGCAGTATGTCATCAACATACAACACCAGGAAAGTAACTATACTCCCACTAGCCTTGACATATACACAGGACTCATCTTCACTCCTAAAGAAGCCAAACTCTTTGACTTTCTCATGGAAGCAAAGATTCCAACTGCGAGATGCTTGCTTCAACCCGTAGATTGATCTTTCAAGCTTATATACTTTATCAGGGTGCTTTGTGTCTACAAAACCTTCTGGCTGACTCATGTAAACATCTTCAGTCAGTTTCCCGTTAAGGAAAGCGGTTTTGACATCCATCTGCCAGATTTCATAATCATGAAACGCGGCTATGGCAAGCATTATCCTGATTGACTTAATCTTGGCTACTGGTGAGAAGGTTTCATCATAGTCAACCCCCGGGGATTGAGTGAATCCCTTTGCAACCAGCCGAGCTTTATAAGTATGCACTTTTCCATCCATGTCGGTCTTCTTTTTGAAGATCCACTTGCATCCGACTGTCTTTCGACCCGGTACATTGTCAACCAAGTTCCAAACTTGATTGTCATACATGGACTTTATCTCGCTGTCCATTGCCTCTTTCCATTTTGCAGACTCGGGGCCTGCCACTGCTTCACGGTAGTTAGCTGGCTCATCCAAATTAGTCAATGTACGATCACTGACTAACGTGTCTCCGTCCGAAGTAATATGGAAACCATAGAACTCGGGCGGCATGCTAACTCTACCTGAACGTCTAAGGGGCAATGAAATGTCGGTGGGTCCAACAGGAACTTCTTCCTCACGTTGGTTACTAGTTTCTTCCAAGGTTGTTTCATCGGGCGTCTCCTGAATTTCTTCGAGATCGATCGTACTCCCACTGTCCTCTTTGGATATGAGTTCTCTCTCTCGAAAGAACCCCCGTCTTGCTACAAAGACCACGTCCTCGCTCGGTCTGTAGAACAAGTATCCAAAAGACTGTTTGGGGTATCCGATGAAGAAACACCTCTCACTTCTTTCTGCGAGCTTATCTGAAGTATCTCGTCTCACAAACGCTTCACAGCCCCAGACTTTGATGTGTGCTAACGAGGGAACTTTCCCCGTCCACATCTCGTGCGGTGTTTTCACAACCTTTTTGGTTGAGACAAGATTTAGGATATGGGCGGCAGTCTCTAAGGCATACCCCCAGAAATGGATCGGAAGTGAGGCTCAACTCATCATGGAACGAACCATGTCCAACAAGGTTCGGTTTCGTCTCTCTGCAACACCATTCAGCTGAGGTGTTCTTGGAGGCGACAACTGTGAAACAATTCCACATTCCTTGAGGTAATCGAGAAACTCGATACTAAGATACTCACCGCCTCTGTCGGATCTAAGCATCTTTATTTTTCTGCCCAATTGATTTTCCGCTTCATTGTTAAACTCTTTGAACTTTTCAAAGGTATCCGACTTATTCTTGATTAGGTAGATATACCCATATCTACTAAAATCGTCGGTAAAGGTCACATAGAACCGCGTGCCATCTTTAGTGGTTGTTCTGAAGGGACCACACACATCTGTGTGTATGATATCCAACAGACCTTCACCTCTTTCAAAGGAGCCTTTGAATGGTGATTTTGTTATCTTGCCAAGTAAGCAAGATTCGCATACATCATCTGACCCGAGGTCGAATGATTCCAACACTCCATCCTTTTGGAGTTGGGCGATGCGTTTCTTGTTTATATGGCCAAGGCAACAATGCCACAGAGATGCCTTTTCTACACCGCTTGAAGCATCAATAGTTAAAACATTTTTACCATAATTGTCAACACACATAATAGATTCATACACTCCATCACAAGGCATAGCATTAAATATAAAAATATCATTTTTGAAAACCGAAATTGAACCATTCAATTTATTAAACTCATAGTAAAATCCTTGTCTGAACAATGCATGAAATGAAATTATGTTCTTTGCCATATCAGGCGCATAGCAACAATTATTTAAATCTAATCTAACTCCACTACTCAGCATCAGTCCATAAACACCGATCTTGGTAACAGGTGACATTCGCCTATTGCCCATGATCAGGTTCAGTCTGCCATGCTCCAGTTCCCTACTTTCCTCTAGGCCCTGCAAATCAGAACAGATGTAAAAACCACATCATGTATCAAGGACCCATGAACGGGAAAAGATGAGTTATTAGATATAGAATACGTACCTGCCTGTGACGGTTTCACTTTACCGTCCTTGACGTCCTGCAGATACGTTGGGCAGCTCCTCTTCCAATGACCCTTCTGCTTGTAGTAAAAGCAGTCGGCCTCTTTGGGGTTCCGAACATGTGGAATTCCGGAAGACTTACCTTTCGGGGCACCGCTAGATGACCCGACGTGAGTCTTCTCCCTCCAGTTCTGCTTAGGAGGGCCTTTCCGTTTCTTTCCCTTTCCGGAGCCAATAGCCAGGACAGGCGGGTTGATAGGGAGCACAGCCTTTCCCTTCATCTCGTCCTCAGCCGTACGAAGCATGCGGTGTAACTCAGCTAGGTTTGCCTGGTTGTTGTTCAAATGATACGCCAGTGTGAACTGGTCATAAGAACTGGGCAATGAGTTTAGCACTATGTCAACAGCTAAATCCTCATGAACCGGCATTTCTAGCTTTCTAAGCCTTTCCACATAACCATGCATCCTCTGCACATGTGCACAGATGGACTCGCCCTCCTTAGGCTTGCTGTTAGTGAAAGCTTTTACAACCTCACGCCTTTCGATGCGCTCTTGCTTGCGGAACCTTTCCGCGAGCTCTTTGTGCATCTCGTAAGGCCAATAGTCCTCATAGATACGCTGCAGTTCAGGGTTCATAGTAGCGATCATGATGCAAGCCACTTTGGTTGCATCATCAGAGTGTTTAGTGTACGCAGCGATTTCCTCGGGAGTAGCGGTTTCAGTGTCCATATCAACGAGCACGGTTTCCAGAACATACTCTTTATGTTAAAACCTTAGAGCCATTTTGATGTTGCGGATCCAGTCATGATAGTTAGTGTCGTCCAACGTCACTTTTGAGCATAATGACAGAATCGAGGTGACATTACCGGGATTTGAGTGGGGAACGGATTGGTCAGAAGACATCTGACAAGAAGAAGGTAGTTTTAATTAGATATAATAATAATAATAATCCTTATATTCACCCAAGAACAAATATAAGCTAGGATCCTACAATAACAATCTACAATACCGAAAAGGGATGCCGTAATCAATATTGTAAACCACACACGCTCCGTTAATAATGACAAAATCAAGAAACCGATCGCGACACATTGCGGACCCCAGTTGGCGTGCAGGTAAACCACACACGCTCCACCAACGTTCCACACGGTGCAATGTGCAATTTCATGGATTAGCACCAATTCACATTTTTAACTTAAAGTAACTAGATTGGGATTTGTTTTAGGGTTCTATTACTTTCAATTATAGCATTATACTTTTAAGAGGCTTAGCGGTTCTATCATACCCGTTCGGCTAACGTAAGAGTAGATACCCATTAGACTAACATTTTATAGTCGGTCGCCTTATACCCTCTTTATAGGACAGTTTTGTGAATGAGGCTTACTAGCGGTAGACTAACCAATTTTCTTATATATATATTAAATTAACTTTTAATCATATATATATATATATATATATATATATATATATATATATATATATATATATATATATATATATATATATATATATATATATATATATATATATATAAGATATATTTTAATCTCATTAAAATATTTTAGAATTAATTTTGTCTTAATATTTCGCAAATTATTACTAATTTTTGAAAATTTTAATTAATTCTTTAAACTGATTTAATTGGTCTTTTAATTAATCAATTAATTAAACTAATTAAATCTAGGTTACAGATTACCAAATTAATCAAATTAATTTATCTGTAATGGTCCTAGTGATTTTCGAAATTCACAAGCCAAACAAAAAGGGTTCAAGTTATTTTAATTGATCTTATTACCAAAAATAACAACACACAATTATGGCAAGCAAATCAAGCAATCAAAGGGGGGGACCATAAGGGTGGCGGCTAGGGTTAGAAAACCCTAGCCAAAAAATCACGATCCAAGGCCTAGCCTTGTGGTGTTCATCGCAAAAACACCAAGGCACAAAACAATTTATGCAGTTCAAATCAAATCACAAGAAAACAGCCTATTGTCTGATACCACTGAAGGGTTTCTATGCAAACAATGAACACAAAAATTCCTATGGTTCACATGCAACCCTAATATTGATCTATGTTTTCTTCTATGAAGATTAGAACTAAAAACCTAAAGGATACAGTTCAATTCTAAAGATGAATTAGGAAAACCAACTTTTGATCTTATGATCCTTCAAGCAAGCAGCAAAAGAATCCTTCCTCAAATGCAAGTCACACCCAAGTGATGGAAGAATCAGTTCAACAGAGTAACACAAAAAGAGAGGTGGCGTGAATAATGAGGTGCCAGGGGGTTCCTTTTATAGCCTCCTAGGGTTACACCTGAAACCCTAAGGAGCCTCCAACTGGACAAGGCTTTTGACCACTTAGACCAGGCTTTCCAAAACCCTAATTAGGGTTTCGCCAAACTCTGGAGGAGCCTCCAGGGTGGCGCCATTTTGGTCCCTGGTTTTACCTGGCCAGTTATTCAACTATTGAATAAATGTCAAACCAGTCCCTGCACCTTTTAATTAATTAATTTAATCACTGAATTAAATCCAATTAATTCTAGATTAAATCTTAATTAATTATTATAGTTTCTAATTAATATATTAACATTTAAATATATTAATAAACCATATATATATTTTCTATTGATTTATTATACAATTAATAAATCAACTATTCTCTCTACTGAACTATATATCTATCCTCCATCTATGAGGACAACCCAAATGGACTTTGCTTTTATTCATAAGATAAATACAATTATATCATGGCTTAGACACCTAATCCAACATCTAGTTCCTGATGCTTTCGCCAGTCACTACGCTGCTGCCATGGATATCGTCACTCGTCGCCATATCGAAGCTCACTGCGAGGTAATTGCATGATACTTGACTGCCGAACTTGTTTAATAATCGATGAAATTAATTGAATAAATCTATCATTATCGATAACGAAACGACGCATCATATAACGATCTCTGTCAGATTATGCCCTAGTTTTGTTGAGGCAGATGGAAATTGGGAAAATAATTCGTGCTTTTAGTAATTTTGCATTTCAATGTATGTATTAGAGTCGCACAGATGTTGTTGATGCCTAATTGTGTTTCAATTTTTCCGATGAAGGCAAAGAGGAGGTGAACGTATTCAAAACTGAGATAGAGATTGCAAACAACATCTTGTTACTACTCTTTGCCGGTCATGATACTTCCACTGTAACTATCACGTTGGTGATTAAGAGTCTCGGCCAGTACCCTGATGTTTATGAGAAGGTGTTGAGAGGTTAGTTGTCTTCTCTGATCTGTTCTTATTCGATTATTCCCCACGTCGAACCCGTAAAGGCTTCCCGATGGTGACGCAGTACTACCATCGGACTGACACAACGATGGCTTATACACAACAGTCTCTCTGTCTCATTTTTTTGGTACTACGACTGCTCTTAAGTTTCTATTTCGTCATCTGTGTAGAAATTTGTGAAGAAAATAAACTTCGATTGAAGTTTTTACAGGTATGACTCAAATTCAAATTCCTGCTAATTATCTTTCTTAGAAACTGTAACTAATTTGGTGGGATGGTGGTGGTTTCAGGAATCGCAATGTAGACAAGGGTAATGTATAATTTACGTTTCATGTTTGGGTTTCTTCCTTGCTTACGATATATTTTTTTGTTGATAGCATAGTGCACACCAGGTGTTCGACTTATTGTCAATGAGAACAAATTAAATATGGTTTTGGTATTAGGCTTAAGGCATTTGTTTTGGTTGCTACGCATGTGCTTTTGGCACATTAGAAATCTAATTTCATCTTCTTATCTTTACTAATGCAGGACGAAGAACTGTATGTTTGTTGATTTAGTAATGAAGGTTTAGCAACTCAAGTACAATGACAGGTAAATGGGTAATTAACTAATCCAAAGCTTTTAAATTTATACATCTAATACTTGAGGTATTATAATGTCTATTTTTTGTTTACAAGATGACTCTGATTGGTCAAAATTGAGGATTAAAGACGTGAATGCTCACGGGTTCTGTTAAAAAAATTCTATCAAGGTGATATCTACTCATAGCACTAGAAGTCCAAACCAACCACACCTTTTTGAAAGGAGATAAAATTCAGCATCAACAATTTGACAGATATGCCATCAGTGCCATTTATGAAGTGGCATGTAAAATGGAAATGATTGAAGTAGTCAGGTGGCAAAGTTCTAACAACAGAAAATGTTGCAAAGGGAGAAACACTTGAAACTTTCTTTAATATTGAAGAAAGTTTGCTTCTTTAATATTCTTTTTCTTATTCTGATTCAAACTTCAATTTCAGATTGTATTAGAACAGTGGAAGGGTATTAAGAAATCTGGATAGAACAGATGTTATGATTAACGGGAACGAGTAAGCCTTTTATTTTGGATTAACCATTAAACATTCTGTTATAAAATTCCTTTTGTGTCCTTTTGTAGAATTCTTGAAAGAGCTTATGCTCATCATCAGGATAATGACGGATTGGAACGATTAGAACAATTTGAACGTATCAATTTCCGATTAACTCAAATCAGATCTTGGGAGGAAAAGGTATCATCTGCCATCTGGCACTCAAATTATATTCTTATTATTCCTTTTTCTAATTTTCCATTTGTGCCCCTAGGTGGTGAGACTCCGTTTGCTTTTGATTGCCAAGGAATCTGCAATTAATGTGTCAACAAATTTGGAAGTTCGTAGGTGTATCACCTACACTAATTTCACCTATGATTCCCTAACATGCTCCGATTGTCCGTAACATGCTCTCATTTAGGTCAGTAATTTTTAATACCTTCACTAATTTCACCTATGATTCCCTATATCATTGTCGTTAAAATTAGATTTTGTTGTTTGTGTAAATTTCAGTGTTCTGACTCCATACTACAGAGAAGATGTTCTCTATTCAGATGAAGAGCTTCACCGGGAAAATGAAGATGGAATTACACTTCTATTTTACCTCCAGAATATATATCCAGGTGATTATTGATATTATCTTTGACCGTTCTCTTTATCTTGAATCAAATAACATTAATTTTTTTATTGTACATGCAAAACCAGACGAATGGAAGAATTTCAAAGAGTGGATTACATGTAGTCAGGATAAAGCAGAAGCCACCCGTCAATGGGTTTCTTACAGGAGGCAGACTCTTTCCAGAACAGGTTTTCTGTTTGTGCTAGTTTAATTGAAAATTGGATTATATATAACTATAAACTGCTTTACAAAATTTTCTCAGTGAGAGGGATAATGTACTACAAGGAAGCTCTTGAACTTCAATGCTTCCTAGACTATTCAAAAGGCTATGGTTAGTATGATTTGTTAAAAGTTTTAGTTTCAGTATCTTTTTAAAATTAATTTATATTTTTCTCCAGAGATTTTTACTGGATTCCGGACAGTTAATATAAATAAATATCACACGGGTCACAAAGACCGTGCAAGTGCAATGGCTGATTTGAAGTTCACATATGTCGTTTCTTGTCTGCTTTATGGTGATCAAAAGAAATCCAGTGATGTGAGAGACCAAAATTGTTATATTAACATCGTGAATATGATGCTGACGTAAGTATTTATAAGCAGATCATGATCGTATATCAATCATAAAGTTAAAAAGTATATTTTCTGATTATATTTTGAAACGGTTCAGATATCCTTCTTTACGAGTTGCTTACGTAGATGAGAGAGAGGCTACCATCAACGGATATCTCAGAAGGTTTACTACTCTTTGTATAAATAACAAATCGATGATGGGTTAAAGTTTACGTTTGTTCTTTTTTGTTGTTGACTATTATCATGACATTTGTATTTTGAATATTTATAATATTTTTTAAAAATTTTAGTAATGACATTCTGTTTTGACATTATCTTAATTGTCTCGTTAGAAATTCATATGTCATTAAATTAAAAATAAACGACTTATTTTTTAATGTAATTTTTTAGTAATAAAAATGAAAATGACATTATTTTAGCAAATATATAGTGGCATAAAAAGTATGCCACTAAAACCCAAAAGTGTTTTAGTGGCATAACAAAAAAGTGTCACTAAAACCCAAAATGTTAATCGCGGCACACTGAAAAAATGTCACTAAAACCCGAAATGTCAACCGCGGCACAATGAAAAAGTGCCACTAAAACCCAAAACGTCAACCGCGGCACAATGAAAAAGTGACGCTAAAGACTATTAGTGGCACTGCTTCTAGTGACACTTTTTTTTTGTGCCGCGGATTGCCACATGGGCCTTTAGTGGCACTTTTTGGGTTTTTAGTGGCACTTTTTTTGTGCCACTAAATGTCATTTTATTTGTAGTGTCTGGGCTCTCATTTCAGCATCCTGTAGTCTTTGTTCTACGATCTGTAGTCTACCATAAACATTTCGGAGATCCTCCCTAGTATCTCTGACGGTGTCCCATAGCGTCTCCACTCTTGATATGGTCCGTTCATGGGTCTCATTGAGGCGTTGCACACAGACTGCGGTGACCTTCGTAGTGGCTGTTAGGTCAAGGACTTGGCTGGCGGTAGCGCTGGCCTGGTCATGGCTCCACTTTTGCATGCGCTTCGCCCAGGTAGGCGTTGGACCCTGGTGAGATTCATTTATCAGTAACGGGCGTTAGACGGGTAGCACTCTCTTACGATGAGTACGCATCCATAAAGGGCCGCCATCGGTCAGCAAACCGGTAATGATTGACTTTCGTCGGCAAATACGTAAAGCACACACAAACACATTACTGAACATAGTAATTAAAGCTACCTACGCATGTAACATCACCCAAAGTATATTAAGAAGAGTCACCTGTTCCGCCAAGCCGGATAACACTCCCGCACGTGTCCTCAGACCCGACAATACGAACTTCCTAACAAGAATAAACTTCACTTAGAATTTCCTAAACTTCAAATAGGATAAACCCCTAAGAACGGTATCCCAAACCCTCAAGTTTGACCAAAAGTCAAACTGGTCAAAAAGTCAACGGTCAAAATGTCAAAGTGAAAGTCAACAGTCAACAGGCAATTAGCGCCGCTAACTTCCCTAGTTAGCGTCTCTAACTATAAACAGACTTAAAAATCCATTAAGCTCTTAATCCATTTAGCCAAGGTCTCAAATCTTCCAACGACCTTCCAAACAGTCCCTAAGTTCATAAAAATCATAACTTTACCATCTAAACATGACCATACAAGCTTAAGAACAAGATCCAAGTCCAAAATGGCTCAAAACTCAACAAAACCACCATAGAGAGTTTGACTTACTTTCTAAACCAACTTAATGGTTCTAAATCAGGACTTAAAGGCATAAAGTTTCAGACTTTATCCTTTCCAATCATGGACATCACCAAAAAGGAACCATCCCTTCATTTCAATCCATAAAATCCCCCATAGAACAACAGAAGAATAACCTTAAAACTGTAAAAATGTGGGAACTTTACTCACAATGGTCCATAAACAAAACTGTAAAAATGTGGGACATCACCAAAGCCTCCTAGCAACACCATGCATCCTTTAGCATCATAATCTCTTCAACAATGTCTTCTAAAGTGACCAAAAGAGCCAAAACCACCCAAGAGAGCAAAAAGAGAGAGAGGGGGGGGGGGGGGGAGAAAAACAACCTTGGGGTCTGAAATGATGCAAATGACGGCTAACCTAGGGTTCCCCACCCTTACATATGGCCCAAACTTCAAAATCTAGGGTTTTGGCCCAAACATGGCACCTAGCACTGCTAACTCTTAAGTTACCGCTGCTTAGGGAGATCGTGCAAACCCACCCACGCGACATACTTAGCGTTGCTAAGCAGAACCAATAGCGACGCTAATATCCTTGTTAGCGGCGCTAATTGCCTCTTTCACCATTTTCCATATTTTGCTTCTTTTTAAACCTTTAACTTACAACTTCCCGGGATTAGGGTCTTACATTGGATATTTTTTCACAGTCACTTATTTCATCATTTTAGGATTCTTAGGATGTAAGGCACTTACTCTAACTATTTTTTCTATTTTTTGTGAATTAACCAAAATCGAGTATCAAATATGTCCAAACTTGGACCAGGCTGCAAAGCTTGCCACTTCCAACCTAGTAAGGGTTTTTTATAAATTCTAGGAAAAATGTGAAATAAACTAGACCCTAACAGAAGACTACATGCCCTGACCTCATGTTATTAAAATTCTCTAATAGTTTTAAGTGAATTCAATAAGTGGACTTAACAGTTCAATTAATGAGATGGATCAGACCCTAAAGCATTAGTCCAAGGTCATAATGGGTTAATAATTGGGCTTTGAAATGTGCTAAATATGACATAATTATCACTATGCAATCATAATCCATCCCTAATTCTTGTAGAATTTTACCAATGCAAATATCATTCATGTGAGTTAACTCAATCTTGAAGATTTTATGATGTTAGAAGCAAACTTTTGTTAACTAGTCATCATCTAACTACTAGCAACCATAATCTATCATCAATTTCATGAAATCCCAAATTTCCTAAGATTAGGGTTTATACAAAAATCAAATTCCCATGGATTTAATTCAAATAAAACATGTAGAGATATTTCTTAACTTAAGAAGATCACAATGCACCAAAAAGCACTTTGAATTACATGAAATTGAAGCTTGATTGACAAAAACACACATTAGAGCACCAAGAACACACCTAGTGTTATTTGAGAGAGAAATGGAAGAAAGAGAGAAAAATAACTGAAAATGCCTCAATTTTCATCCATAATGGCCTTGGATCAAAGTGGGATACACTTTTCCTCTTAAAAATGAGCTTAGAGTCCAAAAATGAGCTTATTTGTCACTTACACGTGCCCCAAAACGTGTACAACGCAAGCTATGCACTTAGAAACTGATCTGTCAGCACGAAACACATGACCCGTATCAGAAGGTTTGGGTAACCTTCCCAAACTTGGAAAAATTTCTAACTTTTTCTCAGCCCAACATGATTTTTCTTCAAACTTGAAACATTCGTAATTTCCTCATACAAACTCCAATTTATACAAACTTTATATGCCTAGAAAGCTGGGAACACGAACTACAATTTACCTCTAATGGAATTTTCATAATTCAATCTGCATATTTTGGTATTCATTCACGAACTTGGATATTTGTAACACCCGGCTTTTTAAACAAAAACACCCCTGAAAATTTTTTCATTTATAACACAGGTTTCAATACATAAAACCATAACAAGGGGTATATTTTAATAAAAACGGGTACAAGTGTATCAAGGAGAGTATAAATACCGTAGTCTCCTTTAAAGCCGGGCTGCTACTAACAGCATCTAAGAGTCCTACTTCACGAGTCACGGACTCTATCTTGTCCCCTACCAGTATCATGCTAACCTGCAGGGACAGTAACAAACGGTATGAGCTACAAAGCTCAGTGAGTAATCAAATCTACGATAACACGTATTAAATACAATCATGTATTTGTCTGGATATCGAATCCAAACTCCTAGCCTTACTGGCTGACCGAATATCTCTTTAGGATTTCACATCCTAAGTTATAGTCTTACAGACTATAACATAATAACCTGCATTTATCAATCCACGTCAGTTATTTGCATCTATAATCATGTCTAACCATTTCTGTCCCATATTTCTTAGTCACACTGGACTGCATCATATTTCATGGCTAACAGCCGCACCCTATGTCATAGCTATACAAGCTGCACCAAAACATTATCAATATACAATTCATAGCCCGTAGGCCGTACCAGCTGGGTTTGATAACCCGATATCATAGCCAAAAGGCTGCAACATGTACCTGTAACAATATCATAGCCAAACAGGCTGTACCGTGTCCTTGTAACAAAATCATAGCCAAACAGGCTGTACCGTGTACCTGTAACAAAATCATAGCCAAACAGGCTGTACCAATTATCATAGCCCGAAGGCTGCATCGGAGACATAGCCCGAAGGCCGCACCGGAGTCCTCGTCCGAAGGCCACATCGGAGACATAGCCCGAAGGCCGCACCGGAGTCATAGCCAACAGGCCGCATCAAATCATAGCCCGAAGGCCGCATCGGAGACATAGCCCGAAGGCCGCACCGGTTGGACATACAATCCAAAAATCATAGCCATATAGGCCGCACCCATTGGATATAAAAATCCAGAAGTAATTATGGCTCACGGATTAGCCGTTATTGCCTAGACTCACGGTTCCGTTCTTGTCATCGCAATGACTCACGGCTTATCCGGTCTTGTCTCTTCAAACGTATCTTTTTCGTCTCACAATCAGTTTCAACCTGTAACAACTCAATCATCATATATCACATATGGTATCAGTGAGATTACTCACCTGGATGCTAGCTGCATTTAATTCCTTGCTTTCCGATACGATCCGTAGAATTTTGTCCCGCACCTATAATTTAATCATTTTCAACATGATTATAGGTTAATACCCATTTCAACTAACTCTAATACACTAGAGTTCAATAAAACATTGTTACACACAATGCCTAGTTAATAAACTTTCCGTTTACTAACTTTATATGAATTTTACTATTCACCGGGACATTCGGATCGGTCTACAGTGCCCCCGAGGGGTCGAAAACTCAATCTAAAAATTTTCCCAAACTTTTCAGACCATAATACACCTATGGTTCAAATTTGGGCTTACTCGGACAAGCAACGCAAAAGATAGCGTTTCAAAGTTCCTGTCTGAGGGGCGCACCCCGCCCAGGCATGGGCGCACTGCGCCTGGGCGCACCCCGCCAGGATTTTGGGCGCACCGCGCCTGGCACCTGCAGGTGCCTCCTGTCCAGCCGCGATTTATGCACTGTAGCAAGCAGTTTTGGTCCATTAAGGCCTTAATCAGGTCCTTAATCGATTGGGGTTTGTTCTAGGACTAAAACCTTATACTTTAACAAGGTTTTCCACCATCCAAAACAACCAAATCAATCAAAATGAAGAATTAGGGTTCTTAGTTCTAACAACCCCAAACTTCAAATTCATCACTAATAGCAACCTACTTCCACTTTCTTTAGTTAAGTCCTTATTCTAATGACTTAAGGGAAGTATTACATCAACTTGAACACATAATCATCACTGCAAATGCAGTTTTGAGTTGCTACAAAACCCATCAAGAAATAGCAAGCTAGAACTTGGAATACCAACCTTCAAAGCTTCCAATCCTTCATTCCAAAGCTAGGAATCGAAATTCAAGCCTCAACCTTCAAGAATTCCTCCAACTTCTGCAGAATTTCTAGAGAGAAACTCTCTCCCGTAGCTGCACACAATGGCCAGTCAAAGAGAGTCAACTCTCTCTATATATATCACAATATTTTGCAAATTTGGTCCCTAAGTTCATTTTCTTGAACTTTGACCACAACAATCAAGTTTTATTACAATAAAACTTCCATTTCTTACATTTTGGCCACAACCAACAATATTTTTACATAATTGGTCGTTGACTTGGTCAAATGACCAAAATACCCTTTTTCGGCAAAACGACCAAAAATCAGTTTTTATAACATTTTAAGTTCAAAACTTAAAATATTATTTCAAACCAAATACTTTTCTGTCCAAAAGACCATTTTACCCTTACAAGGTAAAATGACCAATTTACCCTTTTATAATAATTATAAAAGAGTATCTTGGCGTTACAAATTCTCCCCTCCTTCAAAAGATTTCGTCCCCGAAATCATATTATCACGCGAGGGTATTTCTTCCTCGTTACAATTCCGGTTTCTCATATCATATGGAAACCTTCATGGTTTGGCTACAGCTCTTTAACCATACCAAACTTCGTATCTCGTGGTTATATCATCATGCGCATATCACTCATCCGGTTGTCCCGGGTACCATAATCACTTATCTTCCTCATTTCACATGAGGGATTCGTTAACATCTATCAATCTATGTTCTCAGAACCCTGAGACCCATAGAAAACTTTACAATCATCTTGAAGTTCATCAAGGATATTCAATCAACACACCGCAATTTCTTGCGTTTGGGATATACAGAAAGGTCCAATCAACAAGGACTCAACTTTCCTTTTTGTCCCACATCAATTTCTAGTCTTTCCGGAAGGTCACTTTGAGTTCCACTATCTTCCCTTACTTGGGGTTTCAATGGTTTTACTCGACAATCCACATACTACTCTTGTCGATCTTGGTCTATGTCCAAGCTTTTTCGACCTTGCCAAACCTTTTCTTCTGTTTGAGATACAATCTCAGGTTTGGTCAACAGCTTTACCCCAACTTCTGTTTAGCAAATCGGCGTACATCACGGTAGTCTATACAATACTTCCCACGAGTCAATAAAACACTAGTATAATACCTATACTAATCTACAACTTCTACCAAGAATAGACGGTCGTCTAGTTTTCCACTAGGGTCTGTTATGCCGATTTCAGGCATATCTCCTAAGGTCTGCATCATTTTCTCATCTCGTCAATCCATCTGCAATCCGCACACAGTACTTACTAGTACTTTTGAGCTAAAAATTCTAAGAATTAATGCTAAATTCAGCAAATAATTCTAGTATCTCGATCCGATACAGTCGTCACCTGTAGTGCACGTCAACAATTTTCTTTTTCTATGTAGTTTTTCACTACTTTTCGATCTTAATTCCTTCTTAGTCAGTATAAATCTACACTGATTTCATCAATCAACCTGCAATCACCCATATGGTGTCATACCCATGCGGTACTTGCAAAGACTTTACTACTAAGTCTATGATATTTTTCGTCCCATTTCATTTTTGGGACCGACAGTCCATATACTTCTAATGATTTGACTGTAGTTGCACACAAGTCAAACATTTTTCACATGTCTTTCTTCAGCCCCAGTCACCAACACATAGGTTTTATCGACCTATGCAGTTTGGTATTGCCCCGGGTATGCTGCATATCTGATACAAAATACATCTTTTCAAGATGATTTTTATATTTTCGTTTGACTTTGGAATTCACATTTACAACCGCCACGGGTGTTAAATCACTGTGATATTCCAACCAACTTCCGCTACTTTTCAATCATTTATTCACTTTTCACTTTTTCAGACTTGCACACATCTTCCTGTGCTACCCGAATCAACTCAGGTAATCAATTTGTCACGTTCATACACGTGGATGTAACCTACAAAGGTTACTCTTTCTAATTCAAGGCATCTGTAACCACATACGCCTTTCTGAGATGGTACAAGATTTCATACCCGAAATCTCTAAGTAACCCATCTATCTTTGCTATCTCATCTTCCGTTTCTTTTGATCAATTAAGTATTTCAACTTTTATGATCTTATCGCTATAAGCTTTACACCATACAAGTAGTGTTTCCAAAGCTTAAACGCCACGTTCATAATTGCTACCGCAATTTCATACATCCACAGTCAACGTTGGATACCTTTCAATGATCCAATCCATCTTCTCTACTTAGCATCATTGCTAATGTTAGAGGTTCACACAAGGTTCATTCCAAACCTTTATAACATATCTGTGGTCTTTCTACCACTCAGACTTTACACTTTTCTTGGTCAACTTTAGTCAGCTAACCAGCAATCAAGGAGCAGTTTTCTACAACTCTCCTATAGTAACCCGCCAAATCCAAGGAACTACAATGTCAGTCGGATTCCTCAGGCGGTTCCAGTTTCACCACATCATCTATCCCACTGGATTTATTTCATCATCTTTGGCAGTATTATCATGCCCAAGGAGTTGAAACTTCTTTTAACCAAATTTTCATACTTGGAGAATTTACATATCACTGAACTCAGTGAAGTAACTCCAGTATCTGGTACAATGTACCTCATATTTAATCTGGTTTCGAGAATATCACATTCTCAGTAGTCAATGGACATACACATTAACTTATCTTTCTTCTTTTCAAGCAGATAGGGCTTCATCTGATGACACTACAGTCACATGAGATCCCAATTTAAAAACAATTTCTTCCAATTGTTTTACCACTCTGCCATCTCTGCAGAGGCTAATTAACACGGAGCCTAAATGACAGGAACGGCTCCCAATACCAGCTTAATCATAAGCTCTTCTTGCCAATCTGGCAGAAATCTTGGAAGTTCTTTTCAAAAGAATCATCCGAAAATTATTTAAAGTAGTACACTACTTTCACCACTTCATTAAACTTGGCCCATACCACGTATGCCAACTACAACATCATTCCTTTACTAACTCTTTTCCGAGTTTAAGCAAAGAAGCTAACCGGTATTCTCAACAACGGTCATTCACCATGAATTTTCATCCGTTCATTTTTGCTTTCTGAACCATCATGTTCATATTTCTACAAATCATGTTAGCATAATTCATTGCTAACCAATTCGTAAGCACAATTGCTTCAGATTCACTGGTAGTCATCGGCTTCAGATTCATAGGGAAAAGGGTCCCGTAAATCCTAGGCAGACTACTTTCCAGGTGTTCAATATCTTGAACATACTTGCTATCTACAATAGCTATTTCAAATATTTCATCCAAAATCATTGATGAAAAATTTCAACAAAACATCGAATCATCGATCCAAAGCATAGCTTCATGGATCAAATATAACATACACGAGTTATATTCAGAACGATGATATCTACGACCATATCAGTCTCCTCACGAGCTTCTCCCACAATCTACTGGGATGCTCATGGGACCATGGGTCCTTTTCGACCATTCGTTCCTTCTTTCTTTCCTGGGTTCATCACCCGTCACTCCACATTCAGCACGTGAGTATTTCAATAAGAAGTGATCTATAGTTCCACACTGGAACCACTTCCGTCCCATACAACAAGCTCGAGCAATCTGCTCCTATCATCTGCAATTTCAGCAGGTCAACTATAGGGTCTCAACTCTACAATTTTCCTTAGTGCCTTTCCTGCACTGATCACTATACATAGTGGCTCTATTTTGGTCCTTTCCCTATAAGGTTGGACCCAGTCTGTGGTAACTTCTCCCGAAGCGTCCACTAATCGTTTTCTGCTTTTCATCTCATTGCCCCTCGTTCGATGGAGTCTTGAGAAAAGGCTGATCCGCCTCTTAAAGTGACACGCACTAAACTTCTCCCAGTAATATCCGCTGCTCATACTTCTTATACGTTATAAGTCAGCAATAGTTAGGTTATATATGTATAAATAACAACTATATACACCTAACAGTTCATCATGTCTACTGTTTCAGGGTTTAAGTCCAGGAATCTACTCTATAGACACCTAGTTCACTTAAACCTCGTCTCTGATACCAACTTGTAACACCCGGCTTTTTAAACAAAAACACCCCTGAAAATTTTTTCATTTATAACACAGGTTTCAATACATAAAACCATAACAAGGGGTATATTTTAATAAAAACGGGTACAAGTGTATCAAGGAGAGTATAAATACCGTAGTCTCCTTTAAAGCCGGGCTGCTACTAACAGCATCTAAGAGTCCTACTTCACGAGTCACGGACTCTATCTTGTCCCCTACCAGTATCATGCTAACCTGCAGGGACAGTAACAAACGGTATGAGCTACAAAGCTCAGTGAGTAATCAAATCTACGATAACACGTATTAAATACAATCATGTATTTGTCTGGATATCGAATCCAAACTCCTAGCCTTACTGGCTGACCGAATATCTCTTTAGGATTTCACATCCTAAGTTATAGTCTTACAGACTATAACATAATAACCTGCATTTATCAATCCACGTCAGTTATTTGCATCTATAATCATGTCTAACCATTTCTGTCCCATATTTCTTAGTCACACTGGACTGCATCATATTTCATGGCTAACAGCCGCACCCTATGTCATAGCTATACAAGCTGCACCAAAACATTATCAATATACAATTCATAGCCCGTAGGCCGTACCAGCTGGGTTTGATAACCCGATATCATAGCCAAAAGGCTGCAACATGTACCTGTAACAATATCATAGCCAAACAGGCTGTACCGTGTCCTTGTAACAAAATCATAGCCAAACAGGCTGTACCGTGTACCTGTAACAAAATCATAGCCAAACAGGCTGTACCAATTATCATAGCCCGAAGGCTGCATCGGAGACATAGCCCGAAGGCCGCACCGGAGTCCTCGTCCGAAGGCCACATCGGAGACATAGCCCGAAGGCCGCACCGGAGTCATAGCCAACAGGCCGCATCAAATCATAGCCCGAAGGCCGCATCGGAGACATAGCCCGAAGGCCGCACCGGTTGGACATACAATCCAAAAATCATAGCCATATAGGCCGCACCCATTGGATATAAAAATCCAGAAGTAATTATGGCTCACGGATTAGCCGTTATTGCCTAGACTCACGGTTCCGTTCTTGTCATCGCAATGACTCACGGCTTATCCGGTCTTGTCTCTTCAAACGTATCTTTTTCGTCTCACAATCAGTTTCAACCTGTAACAACTCAATCATCATATATCACATATGGTATCAGTGAGATTACTCACCTGGATGCTAGCTGCATTTAATTCCTTGCTTTCCGATACGATCCGTAGAATTTTGTCCCGCACCTATAATTTAATCATTTTCAACATGATTATAGGTTAATACCCATTTCAACTAACTCTAATACACTAGAGTTCAATAAAACATTGTTACACACAATGCCTAGTTAATAAACTTTCCGTTTACTAACTTTATATGAATTTTACTATTCACCGGGACATTCGGATCGGTCTACAGTGCCCCCGAGGGGTCGAAAACTCAATCTAAAAATTTTCCCAAACTTTTCAGACCATAATACACCTATGGTTCAAATTTGGGCTTAATCGGACAAGCAACGCAAAAGATAGCGTTTCAAAGTTCCTGTCTGAGGGGCGCACCCCGCCCAGGCATGGGCGCACTGCGCCTGGGCGCACCCCGCCAGGATTTTGGGCGCACCGCGCCTGGCACCTGCAGGTGCCTCCTGTCCAGCCGCGATTTATGCACTGTAGCAAGCAGTTTTGGTCCATTAAGGCCTTAATCAGGTCCTTAATCGATTGGGGTTTGTTCTAGGACTAAAACCTTATACTTTAACAAGGTTTTCCACCATCCAAAACAACCAAATCAATCAAAATGAAGAATTAGGGTTCTTAGTTCTAACAACCCCAAACTTCAAATTCATCACTAATAGCAACCTACTTCCACTTTCTTTAGTTAAGTCCTTATTCTAATGACTTAAGGGAAGTATTACATCAACTTGAACACATAATCATCACTGCAAATGCAGTTTTGAGTTGCTACAAAACCCATCAAGAAATAGCAAGCTAGAACTTGGAATACCAACCTTCAAAGCTTCCAATCCTTCATTCCAAAGCTAGGAATCGAAATTCAAGCCTCAACCTTCAAGAATTCCTCCAACTTCTGCAGAATTTCTAGAGAGAAACTCTCTCCCGTAGCTGCACACAATGGCCAGTCAAAGAGAGTCAACTCTCTCTATATATATCACAATATTTTGCAAATTTGGTCCCTAAGTTCATTTTCTTGAACTTTGACCACAACAATCAAGTTTTATTACAATAAAACTTCCATTTCTTACATTTTGGCCACAACCAACAATATTTTTACATAATTGGTCGTTGACTTGGTCAAATGACCAAAATACCCTTTTTCGGCAAAACGACCAAAAATCAGTTTTTATAACATTTTAAGTTCAAAACTTAAAATATTATTTCAAACCAAATACTTTTCTGTCCAAAAGACCATTTTACCCTTACAAGGTAAAATGACCAATTTACCCTTTTATAATAATTATAAAAAGAGTATCTTGGCGTTACAATATTCCTTCGATTTTGGTTGTTTTTACCAATCTTCACAACCTCAAAACTTTCTCTTCTAAACTCCAAATGTCTCCATTATTTTCCCTGTGTTTTCTACTTCTCAAGGACTACATTTCTCATAATTTGAATATTTTTCCAATCCCATTATTATATTGAGATATTCTCTTTCCAAAAGTGTATTACAACAAATACCTTTCAATTATCAATAATCTTTTGTTTGTTGTTCTAATTTTTACTCAATTACATCCTAGCACGTATAATTGACATGAAGAACTTAATAAAAGGTCTTAATTTACATACCTCAATATTCCACACAAATTGGCCTTATTATCCCAATTCTATTAAGAACTTAATGTTGGAATACTCATTAAACAAGGTTTACATTATTCATTAAAATACAAAAATTTTAGGTTGTTACATTAAAAATGGCAAAAATAGAATTTTTAGAAGTTTGGAAGTTAGGAAAACTCAAAAGATGTCCTAGAATTGCAACGAATCAAGTGCCTAGAGTTGTGTGTGTCTTTTACAACTTGGAATTATGATGGTAATTTATTTTCAATGCAATGAGACCAACAATGATATGATATTTTTATAACCAAAGTTTAGAGTTTCTTGCTATATCTCAAAATGATCAAACTAAAAAAAAAAAAGCAAAGCGACTTCGGACTACAAGAGATATCGGTTAAATGTTGACATTATATGGATGCCCTCATCGACCATACTCCCCAAAAACCCACCAATAATGTCCTAAAATCGCATTCATGATTCCCTAAAATAATGTTGACATTATATGGATGCCCTCGGACTACAAGAGATATCGGTTAAATTTATTTTCAATGCACCAGAGTTTTGTTGAATGTTGATAGATTCCCTGATAACCTTAAATTGCTAACAATTATGTAATTTATCCTTAGAGAGATTGCTAATAAATAACCATTATATATATGTTTTCCATGAGAACCCTAAATTGTTTCAATATGAAATTGATACAACTTATTTTCAAATTTTTATAAACGTATAACACTATTTTTTCTCCGATGATAGTATTTATGACAAACTTTGCCTATTTGCTAATACTTTCTATCTATATCATTGATGGTCTTGTTCCATATCTTCAACTAAGGACACTTAATTTACTTTAAGCTACCTGCTGATTATACAAGGCAATGGATAATAGTTTCTTTTCAGGTGGCTTTTGAAAAGAAAGTACAACTTCTTTGATACTCATGGCCAATGTTTTAAAAACAGAGATAAGAGCCGTTTGATTAGAGCCGATTTTATGATTATTTTTTTTGACCAAAATGGACCTGTCGATTTTGGTAAAAAACTAGAATGAACCCGTATTGTCTTGGCTTTTGTGTTTGGTTTGGTCTATAGACTCTTAAATCTATGAAAATAAAATATGTCGTACGTGACATTACCGCCTTGCGTCTTTTTAATCTCATACATGATACAACTTCTGATTTAATTTCATTGTCCAACTTGTTGTTATATTTATTTTTTGAACGTATTGATATCAAATTGTTGGTCTTATAAATACATATGTATACATATGTAGGAAATAAAAAAACACATAAAAATTCAGGAAACTGGTTTGACTGGACGGTTTAACCGGAAAAGATCATCATACCAGTTCGATTAAAAAACCGGTTTTTAAAACATTGCTCATGAACATAGTTTATTAATCATTTGAGGTGAGAATGCTTTGGTTTTTGACTAAAACCGAAAGTAAATTGAAAATTTTGGTATTTTGAGTCTGATCGTTTTTTTCCATCTTTTATAATTAAGAATCAAAACTAAATCGAAAATATCAAAGTCTTACCCAAAACCAAAATATGATGTTTGTTGCTAATAAGGGTATGAAAAAAAATAATAAGAAAAAAAAACGAAACTATACCAAAAACAAAAACCTTGGAAATTCAAAACTGAGAAACCAACTTATTTTAAAAAACCAAACCATTGATTAGTCAAAACCAAAATTTTTGATAGTCAAAAACCAAAAACAAACTTCGGTTTGATTTATATATTTGAAATTATCATTTCTGATTTTGCAAAGAGTGATTTAAATACAAAATATTCTATAGCCATTAAATTTTAAAAGAAATGTTAATAAAATGATTTGAATAAAAAACTTCCAAATTCGTGAAGCATAATAAAAGTAATTAACCAAAATTAGAAAACTTGCAAGAGTTTCATGAGAAATAAGGCACAGTAAATAATATAAGACATTAGTTAAAAACAGAGGCGGAGGCTCTAAAGGGCTAGGGAGGGCCATGACCCCCCTGATTTTCGACACTATACATGTATTGTATATTTGGGCAGAATGATTTTATTTCTTCACTAACTTCCTGGCCCCCGAGTTGTTATATATGCATTTATATATATGAAATTTAAAAAACATTTAAATAACTAATTAACCTTGAAAAACCAGAAAATCAATTTTCTTTGATTATTTCAACCGATTATCTAGGAAAGTATATCGTTATTAACAAAAAGTAGAAATTTACTGAAAAATCCAAACAAAATATAATTAAATAAGGATACTAATAACTTGGAAACCAAAATCGTAGACTAAAAATCATCTTCGCCACAAAAAGATTGTTTAATTACCGGAAAACATAACAATCGTTGTTCGTTGGAGTCTTCACCTCCGTCGAACTTCATACCAGAAAGTCAGAAACCCTAGACTAAATTAATGCATATATGGTCACTGTCGGAATGCTCACCACTCCGTCTCTCCTGTCCACCATTGTTGTTCGTTGACATCAGTGTCTCTTCTCGCCGAAGCGTTTACATGTTTTCCTCTCAGCCAGATCTGTAAGCTCCATTTTCATCTTTCTTTTCTTATTCTCTTTCTCTTTCTCTCACTA
Source organism: Cichorium intybus (assembly GCA_023525715.1). NCBI lineage: Eukaryota > Viridiplantae > Streptophyta > Magnoliopsida > Asterales > Asteraceae > Cichorium > Cichorium intybus. The sequence goes on along the minus strand of CM042010.1, from coordinate 153,296,486 downwards.
GAATATTATAATGATAAATGTTAGATTTGAAATGGAATAGCCGTAAAAGGCGTACTTGTAAAAAGACCATCATCATATTTACTGTTATTTAAAGTTTTTTCTATTTTTTACTTCTTATGTTATTGAATAAGCGAATGTTATGAAAATTCCAAGAAAATTCAATCAGTAGAATTGTTTTGTTTGTTACGAACACATATGCTTATTGTTATTTTTTAAATTTATTAATTGCTAGGTAATCTTACTATTTTGTTAATTTTTCATTAATGTATAGTTGCAAATTTATAAAATGAGTTTTATTTTCTTAGAATGATGGAAAAAGATAAGTTTTAGTAAATTTAAAATAATTCGTTGTTTAACCAAATGCAATTGGAAATTGTTGCAATGTTGTATATTAATTTTTTGAAGTTTTATAAATAGTTTTAGTAAACTCAAAAAAATTGACGAGTTCCATGATTTTGATTTTAAAATTTTGATATCGGACCCCTCGATTAAAGTGTTTGTGTTCCGCCCCTGGTTAAAAATCAACAAAGAAATTAAAAAAAATGAACAATACATCTGAGGAAATATCAAGGTTTTAACGCCTTCAAGTAAATTGAAGATCATAAAGAAAGAATAAATGAAAAAAAAAAATACAAAACATTTTTTTTTTTGTATTTTGGCATCATATTTTCATAGTCAATAACCAAAACTTTCAATTTCATTTTGGACTTAGTAAAACATCAAACCATTTTCACCGCTAATGGTTAGCAAATTATGTATTATGATAAAAAATTATGTTATATTTTGAAATTCGTTTTTTGAATACTGATGTTTTTGAAAACCTTTAACTTTAAGATGAATGCTTTTTTTTTGAATTTTACAAATACGAGTGGTTTTTTTTTGTTGGATTAGGTGTCTAAGCCATGACTAATAATTAGTATTTATCTAATTAATAGTAGCATAGTCCATTTGGGTTGCCCCCATAGTAGGATGTTTGGTAGAAAGTTCAGTAGAGAGAAAGATTGATTTATTATCTGATTAATAAATCAATAGAAATTAAATATATGGTTTATTAATATATTAAAGTGATAATATATTAATTAGAAATTATATTAATTAATTAGAAATTAATCTGGAATTAATTGGAATTAATTTGGTGATTAAAATAATTAATTAAAGGTGTAGGGACTAAAACTGTAATTATTCAATAGTTGAGTAAGTGACAGTCTGAGTGAGTGATGTGGCCAGCGAAATTTATATATGGTAATATATATATTTCGAAATCTATATATATATATATATATATATATATATATATATATATATATATATATATATATATATATATATATATATATATATATATATATATATATATATATATATGTATAAGAGATAATTAGTTTGAATAATTAAGATAAAGGTTTATCTTAATTTGAATTCAAAAAGAGTTTATCCGTAACGATTTATCTGGTCATCTGCTTGAGACTATAAATAGGGACCCTGGGGTACCTATTTTCTGCGCCACTTTATACCTATTCTCTCTGGAATTTTTCAAGCCTCTCCTGCTCCCTAGGTGTGACTTCATTTGAAACAGGACAATTGTGCTGCTTTGCTTCCAAGAAATCCTAAATGGTTAGTTTTTCTGGTTTTATTCTTTTAGTAAATTTTCTTCTGGCCTTTAGGAAATATTATATGTTCAATTAGAAGAAACCATAGATCCTTATAGGTTGCATGTGAACTTAGGATTTTTAGTTCATTGATTTGCATAGAACCCTTTAGTGGTATCAGAGCATTTAGCTGTTTTCTTATTGAATTGTTATAATAGGTTTTCCTATATTTAGGGTTTATTGTTTCTAAACCCTAATTGCGGCCGTTTTTTTTAATGTTGGGGTTTTCGAAACCCTAGCCCCTTCCCTTCTTGTTTTTCGAAAATTATAATTAGGGTTTAGAAGGCTTTCTATTTTTGGTAACTTTAATTGTTTAAATAGATAAAACCTTAAACCAATTATCATAAAAATCGAAAAATTAGGGGATAAGGATAGGTTTAAATTAATTTGATTATTTTGTGATACCTATCTTGGAATTAATTAATTTAATTAATTGTTTAATTAAAAGATAATTAAAAGGATTTTAATTAATTTGATTTAATAGTTTTAAATTCCGAAAATTAAGAGATAAATCCATAAATATTTTAAATGTTTAAAATATCCAAATTTAATTAATTGTTTAATTAAAAGATAAATTGAAGGTGTAATTTAGTTTTAAATTTAATAGTTTAAATCGACAATAAATTAAAAGATAAACCAGAAACAATTTTTTAAAGGTTTAAAAAATTACATCTTATATATATTATAATTAGGAAGTTATTATTATATGTATAAGATTAAAATGGTTAGTCAAATCATTAGTAGGCCTCATTCACGAAGCTGATCTATAAAGTGGGTATAAGGAGACTGCCTATAAAATGACGGTCTAATGGGTGAACACTCTCGCCCACCGCTCGCCTGATCAGTGGAGGGTCGTTAGCCGAACGGGTTTGATAGGACCGCCTAATCTCATTAAAATAATAATGATATTATTCAAAGTACTGGAGCAGCTTAATAAAACCCAAATCTAGTTACTTTAGGAATAATATGAATTGGTGCTAATCCATGAAATTGCACATTGCACTTTATGAAACATTGGTGGAGTGTGTGTGGTTTACCGGCATGCCAATAAGGGTTCATAAAGAGTTGCATTGGGTTTCTCGGGTGTTATCATTGTTGATGGAGCATGTGTGGTTTACCGGCACATCAATTAGAGATGATAATTGACCCCGAGAGTACCAAGCTAATTTGCATGGTTATTCACATCCAGTTTGTGATCCTCGGCATCCCAGTCACAAACAGTGGAGCACTTCCGAGATTAAACATGCCATTAAATAGTTCAATAAATCTCAACAGACCTAGGAATTTCATATGATGAAATTGATAAGTGAATTATCTACCTTAATGACCATTATGTTGTGATTACGGCATCCCTCTTCACACCATAGTTGGGGTATTTTGGATCCTAGCCTTATTAAATAACATATTGGGTAAATTATTTAAAAGGATCAATTAAACTAATAAATTCTGTTTCTTTTATAGATGTCAATTGTCAATTCTCCTCCTTCACCCATTTCTGAAAGCATCAGAATGCACCTGCCAAATATGGAAAGGCTGACTGGCCTCAACTGTAAGGAATGGCTTCGTAATTGGAGACTGGTTCTCAGCATTGCGGGCAAGCTACATCTCACCGAGTATCCGATCCCGGCCCCACCGGAACAAGTCATCATAAGAGGTTCTTATGATAAGCATAACCTCTTAGTTGATGAATCTGAAGAGATTCGTGACCTCATGCTATTGACCATTGACCCTGAGTTCCGCAAGGATTTTGAATCCTTGGGGCCATATGAGTTAATGCAACTGGTTGAGGAAAGGTTCCAAAAACCAGTTGAAGAGGAATGAGCTAGGATCTTCAAAAGACTTGCAGAGTGCAAGCTAAAGGCAGGAAGTAGCATCAATTCGCATGTTCTTCAGATTGAAGCGTACATAGGCGAATTGTACAAACTTGGTTATTCCATTAGTCAGGAAAAGAGTGTTAACATTCTACTCGCTTTGCTAACTAGTGAGTACGATCTGTTCATTCAGACGTATAGAAAGGAAGACCAGAAAAAGACCTTCATGGAAATGCGTCCACTGTTGACTTTATACGAGTCACTCTTGGACAGGCATAGTTCCAATGGCTCAACTACTTTTGGATTAAGTCCAGTGAAGAGACGTAACAAGAAACGGTCGAGATCGACTGGACATGTCTCAAGGTGGGAATCCACTAAATCGGATACAGTCATGAAAAGATTGGAAGACGCTCCAAATCCTTTGAAAACTCAGGTATATCTAAAAACCTCAAAACTCCTGTTCCAAGATTTCTTGATACATAATGTGAAAGTCATATTTTGGTTGGTGTGCAGGGAATCAAAAAGGCACGGGACTCTGGCACTTAGGAGCACATTTGGATTGGATCTCCAGCTCGTGCAGTTTTGAAGTTTAGATAGATATTAAAATATTGTTATTAGTCTTTAGATGCGTTTTGACATTGTCTATTACATTGTTCAAGGATTTTGTTTTAATAAAATTGTCAATTTTCTTTTAACACCTGTTGTCTGAAATTATCCTTGAAATGTTATATGAATGTGTTGAATGTATGTTTAGTAATAACTTGAATGATGATCCGAAATGTTTGGACTCGAGAATTGTGTCATTTATGATTGTTAATACAAATGTCATAAGAATCAATTCAACCAAAGGTCCAGTTGGACAGGACCTTGGAATCATTTGACTTAAAGTCACTTGATGAATTGAGTTCTTAATGTATCAAGAAATGAATCAACCAAAGGTCCAGTTGGACAGGACTTTGGAATCATCTGACTTAGAGTCAGATGATGATTAAGTTCTTTAATGAAGCACATGTGGCAAGAAATGAATCACCCAAATATCCAGAGGATAGGATTTTGGAATCAGTTGACTTAGAGTCAACTGAAGATTGCAAGTCTTGAACAAAGTTAACAAAGTCATAAGTTTACATAGATATGTAAAAGAAATTGAGATTAAGAGCAATGGACGCACCTGTTGCTGTGTATTGCTCGAATCTTGATATAGAACACAATTGTTTGTACTTTACAATATTCATCATTCAGCATGACGAATATGACATTGCTTATCGGGATAAGCAATTGAATTGAAACCTTGAACAGTTCAAGGACTTCAAAGGAAGTACAAGTTCCACAGAACCTGAGCGATAACATAAACTGAGAAAAAGGTTTCACAGTTCATTCTCTTCCAAGAACATTAATGGTTATAATATGTCTTAGGGAAGATAATGGAGCATTGGTCGAAACAGTTCGATCCTCGATGTATGAGATACATTGCTAATTAGTTTCCAATAAGTTGAATACCATACCAGTTAGTCCACATAAACCATATTCCGACCACATCATAGACTAAGTAGGTATTGCAGACACTGTCTGAAATGTAAAGCTGGGATTATCCCACTCATACATAGAAAGTCCAGGGTCTTGTAGTGTTCATCTGAAGCTCATGACTAGCCTGAACATGATCAGCATTGTCGTTTCATTGGCTATCCCACTGTAACTGTAAAAGAAAGAACTCATGTTCTAAGGAAATAGTGGGAGTTGGGACAGTCCTGAACGAGTTCAGGGTTAGCCAAGTGAAAGAACCTTTAGTCATCACTAGGCTTGGAGCAGAAATCAGATTTCTGTTTTACAACTAACATAATCTCCTCTTGACCAGTAGTACTGATCACCATCATAAGTAGTTGTGATCGGGGTGACATACCGATTGGTGGTAAAACTTGATTGATTTTACACCTGGTCTAAAATTTTGATTGATTTTACACCTGGTCTAAAAACCAGTGGGAGTAACTGAATCATCAAAAGAAAGCAACATGGACAGATACATACCTTCAGAACATCTGGTTAAGTGAGTCGATACTCAGAGTCAAGCAACTGATTCCAGGAGAAGCACTCTCAATAGAAGATGAAATCTGAAAGGATACTGTATGACATATTGTGAATCGTTAGTGGAGCGCGTGTGGATAACCGGCACACTAATAGGGACTTACAAAGAGTGTCATAGTACAAAGGTAAATAGGCCCGGGTTTCATCCCACGGGCATCTCGCAAGAAAGGATATTCAGATTCTCAAAAATATGCCAAAGGATTGGATTTTGAGAAAGGGCTGAAAGATTTCTATTAAAATGTCAGAAAGGTTTGGGTTCTCAAAATGTGCCATAAGTCCTGGATTTTGTGAATAGTCTATAACCGTGTCAAATCCAGTAGGAGCCGCCGTCATCTACTATCCCCATATGTGGGATACATGCTGGTTCTAGGAAACGTATCTTTTCATTACGAAGTGTAATGACTTGGTGTTAAGAGACGGATCGCTATGAAAGCCTTAATAGAAATACGGCATACTCAGGTGGTTGTAAACGTCTATGAAATAGATCCAGATTCTGCCAAGATGATCTTGATGAGATTCAAGATGCATAGACTTAGGAAAAGTTTTTCTTATCATTGCAAAGTGTGATGACTTGGCATGAAAGAAATTAAGAAGGTGCAACATACTCACGTAATTCAAAGTCATCTATTGGATAGATGAAATCGCCAGCATAGACCTAGCCATTGTAAGCATGATCTTGATAAGATTCAAGATGCATGAGAAGAGTCTCCAAAAGGAATTTTTTTTCGAAAATCATGACACGATTATAAATAATATTTAGATTCCGAAAGGGTTTGGAATAAGGTTGGATCGGGTTCCACAAGTTTCTTGGATCGATCATAATGTCATGAACATGTCCTGATGACTTGATGCTTAGGGCATAGTAAATTGGATTCAGGACATTGTCTGGCTGGGAATACTGGATGGATTGTTTGAACTCAAGTGAGAATTCATTGGGAAATGATTAGGGTGAAAGTGATAGGGTTAATTTGAAAAAATTTTCAAAGTAGAAATCATTAACGTCAGGACATGATGTTAAAGGACTTCATGGTTAAAGAATCTTGTTGGTATTCTGATGGGGCGCGGGTGGTTCACCGGCACATCATAACACCTCGAAATAGTCTTAGGGTGCAGTCAAGTAGACTAAAGACCCCAGAACCATAGGAAGTCACAGTACACATTACCAGAATTGAGTTAGAAGAGAAATTGACAGGATAACGTATTGAGATGCTATCGGATGAGCATCCGATTGGATCATCTGCAATAAAGTGTACAAGTATAAGATACTTTGGATACATAGAAAGAGTGTTAGGTTCATAAAGACATAGATGTAAAATTAGAATTGAAAGTTTAAAAGAAATCATGAAACCGATAATAGTTTATGACAAGGTCCGACCTGGTGATTACCTTGTGGAGACTCGGTAATAAGCAAGAGTAGCTGCCAGTCAGATCTTTATGTTTCGCTTTTGCATGTTTTACTTCCCGAATAATTTAATTATTCAAAGAGGTCCACAGTCGCTCATACTTTGGGAAGTAAGTATTGAATCAAGACTGTCATGAATTGGTTTGTAGACTGTCTAAGGTGTAACGCCCCAAAAACCATCATCGAGTATTTACAACATTTTAATAAAACTGTACAAATTTGATTTTACAAATACAATACTCGATGTCTGGGAAGCGTCAAGTGGATATCTTCAAGATCGTTTCACGATCCAACTGGGCGTTACTACAACTAAATCCTGCAAAACACCACAACAGAAACAACTTAAGCGAAACGCTTAGTGAATAACTCTACTACAACAAGATAAAATTTACAACGAATCTTATATTGGCACATCGTACTTAAAAGATTCACCAATCTTTGTCACCTGAAAATCCAACACCAATTAGATATATCATAGCACCAAAATCACCACTTGTATAATACACCATGTTTATGAATAACACCAATATTAAAAATGTTCACCAAACAATCTTGGGCTTTTCACCAACCCGAAGATCCACCATCACTCGGTTACACCAAGTTATCACCCATCTTGAATTACACCATATGATTGTAGACAAGGTTTATACAACCATTAAACACCATGTAAGACACCAACGAATATAACCACCTATAATTACACCACTGATATATAGGAACAACTACTAAGAGAGTTTTACCTATGTTAACACATAGGGTCATTATTCTATCGATCACCAAGGTAAATAAATTCTAGCACCACAATATGATATATACAAATATATTATCACACAGATACAACACACAACATAACACCAATCAAGTTTAGTAGAGTTACTCACCTCGGTATTCCGGGTTGGTTAGCTCCACTGCTCGTATATCTCGGTGTCGTCTCAACTTCTCGGCTTCCATAAAACTACATTAGGTTTTCAACCATATTTATATATCCTCTTGAAAACCTAAGTCATGAACTTGAAAGCCATAACTTCAATATCAACTTTCTTAGCAATTTTCCATTTTTTCCCAAGAATTTGTCCCCTGTTCTTGATCAGTTTCACTCAACCTAGAATCATTTATATATAATGATTTCAACTTTACAGAAAACTACTCCTTTTTAGGTTTCCATGAACACCAATATCAACCCCAAATGATTTTTATACAATTTACTATGATTTTTGCAAGATTACATGTCAAATCTTTCCAAACTGGACCAGTATGTGAAGAATACGTATTTGAACTAGGTTAGAGGCAGAATCACGCTTCACATCTCTCTGGACAAATATAATAGACTCAATTTATGAAAATATGGCACTGGTTTCACATCAAACCGATACCTCTATGATTTATAGTGATGTTTACAAGAACAGCAAATTTACCTCAATTCTGCAGTTCCGATCGCGAGCTTATATCTCGACTTCAAGACATCCGAATTTAAATTCCTCCGGTCAACACCTTCGTATCTATCGCCTGAAGCTTCGATCCAAATTTCACGACGATCCAACGGTACAATCTCCCGGGATCATTCACGCACTGTAGCATGTTCTTGAGAATTCAGGAATGATTGGAGAAAAATCCGATTTTCCTATATTTATCCATAAAAGTTTGCCAATTTGGCACAACTAGTCCATCAACTTGCAAACATTACACCCCACACACATATAAATACATTTAAGTCTCATTTTTCGTACTTAAGCCCCCCAAATTAATATATAAATATTTATAAATCGGTCTCGGGTGTTACATAAGGAGTTAGACATAGCAATAGGATTGCTACAACATTCATGAGTACTTAGAAATAGAGATTTAAGTATTGGATAAACCCACGCTCAATAGATTGCTTCATGGGTTATATCACAAGCAATGTTGAGACGGTAATATCCTATGATCTTGAAGTGGAGAGATATGAGTTGTAATTTACAAGGAAGTTGTTCATTGATAATACGAAAACGCATCGGTAACTCGATGCTATAAAACGTGTTGTTGTGAATGATTTGACTGGTAAAAGATATAAGCATATGAGTCGAAACTTATTCATTCCTTGACCCTGATGGGAAACAGATATCTGTAGGCCTCTCGATGATTTTGAAGTTGACTAAAGTGCTGGCCAGCCTGGACTAAATTGATGTGTTCAATTAGAAGTTCTAAAGTCATAAGCAGAATCGAAAATCGGAAAACAGAGTATCGGACAGAGATTGATCTCAATCCATGTCTCGTGTCTGAAAATATCTGGTTGGACGAAGGATCATATGATCACTTATCTATGGACAGAACTGACTAGGTCAGAGTTCCGCAGCAGTTTCTAGGAAGCTACAGTTTGCTGATTAATTAGAGGGTAAATTAGTAATTATAGTCATAGACTTATCCAAGTGGGAGACTGTTGGATTAGGTGTCTAAGCCATGACTAATAATTAGTATTTATCTAATTAATAGTAGCATAGTCCATTTGGGTTGCCCTCGTAGTAGGAGGTTTGATAGAAAGTTCAGTAGAGAGAAAGATTGATTTATTATCTGATTAATAAATCAATAGAAATTAAATATATGGTTTATTAATATATTAAAGTGATAATATATTAATTAGAAACTATGTTAATTAATTAGAAATTAATCTGGAATTAATTGAAATTAATTTGGTGATTAAAATAATTAATTAAAGGTGCAGGGACTAAAATTGTAATTATTCAATAGTTGAGTAAGTGACAGTCTGAGTGCGTGATGTGGCCAGCGAAATTTATATATGGTAATATATAGATTTCGAAATCTATATATATATATATATATATATATATATATATATATATATATATATATATATATATATATATATATATATATATATATATAAGAGATAATTAGTTTGAATAATTAAGATAAAGGTTTATCTTAATTTGAATTCAAAAAGAGTTTATCCGTAACGATTTATCTGGTCATCTGTTTCGGACTATAAATAGGGACCCTGGGGTACCTATTTTCTGCGCCACTTTATACCTATTTTCTCTGGAATTTTTCGAGCCTCTCCTGCTCCCTGGGTGTGACTTCATTTGAGGCAGGACAATTGTGCTGTTTTGCTTCCAAGAAATCCTAAAAGGCTAGTTTTTCTGGTTTTATTCTTTTAGTAAATTTTCTTCTGGCCTTTAGGAAATATTATATGTTCAATTAGAAGAAAACATAGATCCTTATAGGTTGTATGTGAACTTAGGATTTTTAGTTCATTGATTTGCATAGAACCCTTCATTTTTAACCATTTAGAAGTATAAGGTTATAAACATCAATATGCAATGGTAATGATATTTCAACTATATCATATTTGCTTTTGCAATAACCTCTTCAACTATATCATATTAGCTTTTGTAATAACCTGTAAACCGGTGCAATACAATATTCTTTCAAAAATAGTCCCTATATCTATATCAATAATTACTTTATATTTTTTTCAAATATTTTAATTATTAATAATTAATAATTTTTCAGTAATCTATATAACTATTTATATTTTAAATAAAAATACGTAATAAAATATCAAATAATAAAATAATAAACAATAAATAATTCAATTCAATTTACTAAATATAGACTAAATATTGCAAAACATGAATCACAAAACAGACATTACATTATATTAAATAGTTTAGATATTAAAAACAATCAAACTATATTGTATTTATTTATCTTTTTATTAATTTGCGTGTCTACATTTTAAAATGTGTCAAACTTATATTATCATATTTCTATTTAAATATTATATATTGTCAAATTAGTTTAATATCATAAAAATATAAACGAGAATGTTTAATATATACTTATGACCATGTAACAATACACACTAATATAATTAGGAGTGGCAATTTTCGACACAACACGAACACGACACCAAAATAAATGAGTTTGAGTTAGAGATTTTAACCCGTTTAATTAAACGGTTTGACACAACATGACACGAAAATTAAATGAGTTGAGTTTGGGTCCAACATTTTAACCCGATAATGACATGTTTATTTATATACAATTTTTTTTAATTTTTTTAGGTAAATTGAACATACCCGAAACCGAAGCCAAATGTTAAAGAAAACTTTAGGTTGAATTGTTTTGTAATGTAGAAGTCACTAATTAGTACTCAAGACATAAATTTAGGTTTTCATTTTTTTATTAATATCTCATACTTCACAATCACACTCGACCATTTTTTACTCATTGTGATTTCATTTATTTAAACTTATTGTGAATTTCGTGCAACCAACTCCCAAACAATTACTCCTTAATATATTCAGTGTTTTAATCTAGAATGCTACGACACATTTACAAAGTAAACGAGTTGACACACCAAACCAACACTAAAATAAACGGGTTGACATGACACGATAATTAAATGGGTCGGGTTTTGGTCAAGGTATCTCTACCCACCAACCCGACACGACATGACACGATTGTTAGGCTTAAATATAATGAATAAAGTTTGATAACTAAATGAATTGAAAAAATATATATTGAAATTATTTGCAACCTTTCAAATATAGAAACGACAAGGTCGACCTGGCTTTCGATTTAAGAAACGTGGTATTGAAAAGATGTTTGAAGGGCTCGCTGTGGATGCATCAAGTGGTTTTCATTTTGGAAAAAGGAAATAAAACAATAGTTTTTAGATAGAATGTTAAAAAGTTAATGGTTTTTGTGAATTTTAACCTTATATTTGTATACGATATTACATAACTATCAAATTATTATAAAAAATAATCAAATTTAATTGTTTGTATATATATATATATATATATATATATATATATATATATATATATATATATATATATATATATATATGTATATATATATATATATATGTATATATATATATATATATATGTATATATATATATATATATGTATATATATATATATATATATATATATATATATATATATATATATATATATATATATATATATATATATAATTATATATATATATATATATATATATATATATATATATATATATATATATATATATATATATATATATGTATATATATATATATATATATATGTATATATATATATATATATGTATATATATATATATATATATATATATATATATATATATATATATATATATATATATATATATATATACACACACACACGAAATATGCACATATGCACGAAACGTGATCATATACACATTTGCAAACAAAGTGCATATGTGCACATTTCGTGTATACATGTTATTTTTCAAAAAACTTTTTTGACAAAAAGTCTTAAATATAAGCGACTAGGTGTATTATGTCATTTTTTTTTGAAAAAAAAATGTTCAATCAAAAAGTTCCTACGGTTCCTAAGAAAATATTGGTTCTCTCTTGAAACGGACTCTATATATATATATATATATATATATATATATATATATATATATATATATATATATATATATATATATATATATATATATATATATATATATATATATATATATATATATATATATATATATATATATATAACTCTTAATTACGATTTATAACATGTATGAACATTAACAATACAATTTCAATTTATACATTTATTGTATCAAGTTACAACATTTTTATACCGATTTTACTAAATCACTATTAGAAATTAGTTTTTATTATATAATTAAGTTTTTATAATTCTTTTTTATTTTTTATGCATATATTTAAAAGAGTTCTTTTACATCTTTGTTTTTATTTGTGTTTTGCTTAATATTTTTTTTACATATATTGTATTTTAAATTATGTTCTATCGACTGTATATAGGGGCTGTTTGGCTCTCCATTTAGAAAGTGTTTATGAGCTTTTCAGCTTTTTAAAAAGCTGATAAGCTAAAAAAAGTGTTTGGCTCCTCAAAAGCACTTTTTATTTTGGCTTTTCAGCAAAGTAGGAAAAACAGTTTTCCAAAAGCTCCAAATTCTTGACTTTTCAAAAAGAAAATAGCTTTTTACTTGCAAAATGACAATAATGCCCCCAACAATATGTAAAAATGTCATTTTTAGTCATTTTACATATATAAAAGCTTATCCAAACAATTTTTAAACCTTCTTATGAACTTATTAATTTTCCCCACCACATAAGCTTATCCAAACACTTTTTTAAAAATTCTTTTTTAAAAAGCCATAAACTAATAAGCATTTTTGCCCAAAAGTGCTTATGAGCTAAATAAGCTTATCCAATCAGGCCCATAGTAAAATTTTCAGCAACAACACAACGGAGCAACGTAACAAAGATGCATATATATAAACTAAACTTCGCAATAGTTGTTTCTGCTTAATTTCTCTAAATAAAATATCTCATGTATGATTCCCTAAACTGGAACCTTAGAGTAGGAATAAGCAAAGTGAGGATGCGTATTTACCTATTCGTACTTGTATTTTCAAGTGAACAAAGAAGTTGCTATACATAATATATAGTGCATAGTACATGAAAAAAATATTTGATGTGCACGTGTGATATGGCTCACCTCCACAAGACTGGCTCCTCCATAGTAAAAAAATTCATCTAGACAACCACCTCCATCGTCAGCAACTCCGGCAAAAAAAATTAATCCACGATAAATCTGACAATTTTTCCAGCAGGTGTATTTATATCCTTGAATATGTATGGTTGATAGTATGACTGGATTGATTAAAAGCTCCAGAGGAATGATGGGTCTTGCGAGATATCCCCGTAGTCTGAGTTCTCCTCTTCGTAATCAGGAGACCGTGGAGAATCGATGGGCGGTGGTCGCATGAAGTAATCATCAAACCCTGGAAATATTCCGTAATCCGTCACATTATTATTATCTGCTAAAAAAAGGGATGAGATGGAGGTATCAGCCTCCATGGGGACGGCGGCGTCAGAAACCGAGGTTGACGGAGATGGGAATGGAAATGAATTGGCAAAGTGAGCGGCCGCAACTTGTATCTCGGAGGGAGAAAGTGACCTGCCTCCCGGAATGTCCGGTGGTTGATCGGGAAAGTTGAACTTGGCGGAGGTACCACGAAGACAGAACGCTGCAGCATCGAAAGCTCTAGCAGCTTTCTCCGGCGAGTCGTAGGAGCCTAACCAAATCCTCTCACGGCTGTTGGGCAGCCTGATCTCCGACACCCACCTTCCCCATTTCCTCTTCCTCACGCCTTTATATTTTGGCTCTGGAGATGACGAGGCTTCTCCCATATCTGCTGCCGTCTTCATCATTATTGGACCCTTGCGAAAGCTTCTCGGATGGGGAACTGACGGCTCAGTAAGCATGTATATATGCTTTGGGGCACTGCATAGAATTAGAAGACGAAATAGTGGACGCCTGGACGGAGAGACTGGACGGTCAAACTGGCGTGTTTATCCAGAAATCTTTCGTTGAAACCTCAAAATGAATACAGACCCACACACTTTAATTCTAAAGTATTTTTTCATTTTCTTCCAACAGCCGCAAATTCATCAAACAAATAATGAAGTTGACCTATAAGAGAGATGAAGACTTGATAGCGGCAATGATTCACAGACACTTATATGTATATTTAGGAATTAGGATGTTGGGTTTGAGAGACTGGGAGTGGGTAGCTTTACGCGGTGCAAAAGGACTTATATGTACATAAAGCACGTGTGTTAATTGGGAATGTCATGTGGTTAAAGTGGTCGTTTTCGAAACTGAAAAAGGTTCCACATGCTGCGTAATGTATGGCAATCTTTATAGCTAATAGCAATGCTAAGATTCTCCTTATCTCCTTTCTTCTACATTGTTTCCAATTTCGGTACCTCTTATATATAGATCTTCTCAGATTGGTCCTTTGCTTTTCTTTTTCGATTTTATCTTGGTTTCATCCACGTCCAAAATTAAAATGATATTAAGATATTACCTTTCTTCATATAGAACTGAGTAAATTACAATTTTGGTTCATGTGGTTGTCACGAAATTACACTCTCAGTCATCTTTTTGAAATCTCACATCCAGGGTCCCTGTGGTGACCAAAAACTTGCAGTGACGGTCCCTCCTGGGGTTACCGTCTATTTCCTTCCGTTAAATGCCAGTAAAAATACGAAAATGCCCCTCCTTTTTTGTTCCTTTGGTATATTTGTTATTTTGCTAAAATTCAGGGACTAAACCTGTAATTAACACAAACCACAAACCTAAATCAATGTGATCATGCCGGAACTGAAGATGCGGTTTCTAGATGCGATTTCTCCTCAAATCCCGTCCTCGACACCCATGTTCCCGATTCCTTCTTCTTCGTTTCCGGCCACCGTGGACTTCCGTCAATAGATCTTGATTTCCTTATTATATGCTTGAATAGCATCTACAATTGCATCTTACCAATCTTGTGGTCGGATTGCTGAAGCCACATGGGACTGTAATCGGACCTTTAGCAATTGCCGTTAGATCCATCCTTTTAGGACAAAACATTTGATTTCATATTTTCCGGCAACAGAGCTTTGGACAGATCTGACAAGGCGGCAGAGTTCGCGGCGGAGGTTGGACGAACACTTAAACCCGAAGGGTATGCAGTCGTTCACACTTCTTCGAAAGATACATATAGTTTCAATTATTTCATTAATTTATTCAATTGTTATAAGTTCATACATTCTCGTCATATGGATGGATTTGATCCTGACATGCCCCACATTCATGAAATCGTAATGAAGAAGAAAAGTCGACATCAAAATTAGGGAGAAAACCGTTAATAGTCCAAGAAATCGGTGCTCGGTTCCTGGGTATAAACAAGATATGCTAAAGAATAGCTTCGATGTCTTCAACTTTCATCCCTTTTTCTTCGATTGCCTTTCTGACCGAATCTTCAATCTCCAAAGTTGTGATGTGTTAGGGTCCATGGCTAAAACAGTTTTAACATCTCTTAATGCCCATTCAAACTTATTTAAAGCTTCATAGCACTTGGCTCTTTTCAATAAAGCTTTACTGTATTTTGGAGCAACTTCAAGAGTAATTGACGGTGGTTGTGGTGGGGAAGGAGACGGTGAATGTTGCTTCGAACACCTCTGTACCTCCATTGCCAACTCCGTTGAAGATTCGTATGATCCAAGAGAGAGAGACAGAATTATAAGTACAATACAGTTTTGGTCCCTAAGGGCATTTTCGTCATTTTATATCCATTTAACGG